>VZSC01013297.1:432189-496363 GCA_013398225.1 Steatornis caripensis | reverse complement strand
TGTGTGTGTGTGTGTGTGTGTGTCTGTGTGTCTGTGTATCTATATCTATACATCTATATTTATGTCTTTTTTACTCTTCCAGAAAAGAAGCAGCAGATTTCTACGTAGACCATCAGTCAAAACCTTTTTATAAGTAGGTATATCAGTTTCAGCTTAACGTGTATTAAGCTTATTTATTGAACGCACCAGATTCATTTACCATATTTGGTACTGCAGGACCATGGGAAATTCAGAATTTACCTGCAAAGTATGTACCCTATTAATCTTCCTCCAGCGACAGATCCTTATTTCAGCTATCCAGGGTTTTAACTCGCACACTTTGCAGCCTGGTGGTATCAGGAGAATGTCTTTGTTGTCTCAGAAGTGAAAATGCTCCTAGAAAGGCAAAACTTCAAAGCCAAGGGAAGGAGTATCTTCGGGATCAGGGTGGAGCTTGCAAGTGATGAGAATTAGGGGGGGACACTTAGCTGCGAGAACTGATTTGGTAGCAAGTACCCCAAATCATAAGTAACTAAAAGGATAAGATAACAACTGGGGCAGTTGTTTACTGTACTGTTACCCTTGGACAAAATGTCAAGCTTCCATGATACCATACTGCTCCACCTAACATGAAAAACCTTAGTCTTTCCGTAACTAACGAGATTGATGCTTATGACCCAGAGACAGTGTTGTTTTGACTTTGCCTGAAAGTACCAACAAACAACTTTCTTCTCCTCCCTCTGCACTTGGCGGTCTGCCTCTTTTAGGAAAAGGGTGCAACTCTGCCATGTGTTTTTCAGCCGTGTTGGAACCTGAGTTTGCACTGACTTGGTCAACAGACCTGGTTTCAGTACTGTCATGAAGTGCTTGAGTATTCGGGTCTGCCAGCTGCACTCCTGCAACAGCAACTAATTTATTGTGGGTCCAAACTCAAGCCTTTCACAGAGACATGGCCCCAGGCTATGTCTGACCATGTTGGAGATCAGAGGAAGATTTAGAATTGCCTTTTCTTTGCTGAGTAAGCCTGCTTGAATATGTTGATAAATAAGCAAGAATTTTGCCTGTAGTGTTATTTCACAGATGTCTATCTACACTAATGGTAATTATCTGAGGAACTGTAGCCTTTGTCCACTGTAATGTGCCTGTTTCCCATCCTGCAGTCCTGGTGGCTACATCTTCTGTATAGGATTTTTCTCTAAATTAGAAACAAATAGTTATAAAGCATTGCAAATCAAATAGAACAAGAATCTTCAAGGAAGTGAAATGTAAAATCTCTGACTTATTTATATCTAGCATTGTATTACTTGTCTTTAAATTCAGATTTATTTTGCAAGTTCACTAGTCAGTGTAAGTCTAGTGAATAGTAGGGAAAAATAGCGATTCTTCTTGTTTGGAAAAGAATGGTTTTCATATTAAATAATTTAATTTTTAAAATTTATTTAATATTCAAAATAAGTCTGCCCAGGAGGCAGTGTTGCAGAAATTGCTTTTTTCTTGGACGTATGTATGTATAAGCCATTTAACTGTATCCTAAATAAGCAGTCTCTGACCAACAGAACCTGAATTCCAATACCTTTTTCCCTGTGTAGTTTCTTTATGTAACTTTTCATAGTTTTAATATTGTTCCTTTAGCAAAGAACTAGAAGGATTTCTCTTTTCTTGTTGCCCACTAATCATTGCATATATGATCCTTAGGAAGAAAACGGTTGGAGAAGCACACACATCCACAGCTATAATTGTGTAAAGCTCCTTCTTTAAGAAAGTAGTACAAAAAACATTGACTCAACTTTCTTCTTTGTTCAGACTTATTCTTCTGTCCAGACTACACAGTGAAAAGTCAGGCTTGTTGGTATGCATGTTTTGTAAAGATACAGAATTATAGTTATGGTGTTTTCTTTAGTTTTTAAATAAAACACTTGGGTTTCCAATTTGAGGTGATCGTTTTCTCTGTAAGTGAGGTGGTCAGGACAGGAGGCAGGCTGCTCCTGACAAGCTCTTCTCCCTACTCAGGTTTATCTCATTAAAATCACTTGACTTCTGCTTATGCCAGGAAGCGATAACTCACTTTGTGGTCAAGTCCTCTCTCCTCTGCAAACTTTTGAAATCTTGATTCTTCCACTTTGGATTTTTTCTGCGCAAAATCCATGGGAGAGACCCATGGGGCAGTGCAGTGGTCCATCCTGATAGCAGTGCTAAAGTTGTGTCAGTGGGGAACACACACAGGGCATGTGTGAGGATCCTGAAATCCTGCTGTGCAGAAGAGATGTGCGTAGGAATCACTTCTGTCAGACAAATGGTTGGCAAGGTCTCTTTCACTGCTGCCAGTACTGATGTTTTAAAAATTCCTTTGAAATCTAACATACTACACAGCAGCTTGAGTGAGTTTGTATTATCTGGTTCCTTTTCTACAACCACAATAAGAAGGGAATGTGTGCACATGACCTAGTCCAACCTGCTACTCAAAGCAGAGACGGCTTCAAAGTTAGATCAGGTGGCTCGAGGTCTTGCCAAGTTGAGTTCTGAGCATCTCCACTGGATCGTATGTTTTTGTTGGTTGTAATTTGTAGCATGGATCACCATGTGCTGTTTCCATTTTGCAGTGAGCTTCTCCAGTTTATAACGAGCGGTCCCATTGTTGCTATGGAAATCTTAGGAGATGATGCAGTTTGTAAATGGAAAACATTACTGGGGCCGACAAACTCTGCAGTGGCTCAGACTGATGCACCAGACAGCATTAGGGCGAACTTTGGACATGATGGCCTAAGAAATGCAGCTCATGGCCCAGATTCGCTCGCTTCAGCCGCTCAAGTAAGTTTTTGACTGTGTTTGTTGACTGAGATTTATTTTTACTTTATCTGGTGACAGCTGGGTCAAGAATTCCTGATTTTTTTCTCTACTTGAGTTCAGAACTAGTTTAGATATTCTTCATGGATCCTTTTTAGCATGAAAAAATAACCTGTCTGAAAACAGAAATCTCAAATCTCTGTCACAAAGGGGAACCTTGGGCACTTCAATCACGAGAGCATGCCTGGTCATTTTTAATGTCTTCTGTACATCATAAACATTGAGTTAATTGCCTAGTCCATGTAACCTACCTATAGCCTACCAATGTTGGTCATAAAGAGATTGAACAATTAAATCCTTTTGCCCTTCTGTGTTTTGCTCATCTGTTCTCCTCCACTGTCCTCACGAGTTCTCTGCCTGCAACCTACTTTCTTCTGCTGTTACTGTTCAGAATGACTAATTATGAAAACAGGCCGCTTTGCATTGCTTTGTGTTTTGAGAGGTAATACAGTGGGCCTGGCTTTGAGAATTTTGGTTCTCTTTTGCTTTGTTTGCAGAGTGTCTTTCCTTAGTGCTAAGGCAGACTCCTGTGACTGAGTGATAGGTATTACTAGCATTTCTACAGAATTGAGGTGACTATTTGTGTGTGTTGTTGTGAGGTACATATGCTGATAAATCATGGCAAGAATAAAGTTTACCTCTTGATCAGTTGGTATTGCGCTGTGGTATCTTAGCTCTACACCCGCAGGGAAAAGATACCAGTTGTTGCTTCTCTGATCCTAGTCTTTCTACTGTTTAAATTGAAACAGCTGCAGTAGCACAGCTGGAGGGAGACTTGCCCTGGAATACCTAGTAAGCTGCCAAGTACTTCATACTAGAAAATATACGTAGAGCTTATATCCTGGTGGTGAGGGCAGAGTTGGTCAGCCTCTTCTTCCGGCTGGCTGTTAGGCTGTGTGGCATAGCAAGCTAACTCCAAAGCATGAGTGATTTTTCTGCTGGTCAAGCACTCATCTCACGTATCAGCTGGGCTGCTGTATCTTCTGCACGTGCCTCTGGTTTTGACAAGAAATTATATGCGGGACCTGAAGTAACTTTTCTGCTGGCAAACTTGATGAAAATGGTACGTAGTCAGAAAGAGTTTGGATGGAAGTGATCTTTTCTGATGAAGGAGAATTTTAGTCAGAAAAGTCTTTGTAGTTCTGGTTAGACATCGGTAGCTAGATGTCTTCATATATAAGGATGAAAGTTTCTCTTTGTTGCTGTGTACTGCCATGACAACTGTGCCAGCTTTTGAACTGAGAGTGTAGGAAAGAGTATCTATTAGCATAAAATTTTGATTAGAAGCATAAGTATGTGCTTTGGCTTAAGTTTGTTGTTGTTTTTGCATTTCATTATTTTTGAAATGCCGTTTGAAAGCCTCATTCATCTGCAGAATTTTTATGATTCTGGGATTATTTTGCTGAACTTCGGCAGGTGTGTGCATCTTTTGTGGTGTTACTGATACTAATCTTCAATAAATCAACCAAAATTGTGAATTTAATACCCCTGTGCCTATTTTAATTTAGTAGGCCCAGTATTATATGGCTGTATAGCAGTTGCCATGGAAACTAGTTGGCTGCACCTTGCTGAAAAGAAAGACATATAAGATAAAGGGACCAAAACAAACTCTTCTGAAGGAAAAACAAAGTCCCAGTCATGTCTAATCAATGTCTTGTATACTGAACAGTTAGAATGGAAGACTGCATTGTTGTTTTGGGGGCTAAATGACAAGTGAAAGTATGCCTCTGGTATACTCTGGTATACTGGTGTCTCTCTGCAGGCCAAATTTTGAAATTTCTTTAGATCAGGAGTAAAGGGAAAGGAAAAGAATTTTCTTTTTAAGTCTCCACTAGTTTGGCATTTCATTATCTCAGTCCTTCAGCATTATTTAATTACTTTCATTTTACGACTTTTAATGGATAAAACAATGTGGTAAATATTTTGCTGCCTTTTCCTGGCTGATTCTTTTAGAGTAAACATTAGTTAACAGAGTGGGACAAGGTCTTTGAAGCACGCGGCATTTTATCAGTAGAAGGATGTAGGAAATGAACCCCTTTGTCTCAGATATGCCCACTTAAAATGTTGAGTATTTGCTGTGAGAAAAACAAAAAACATTCTCCCTTCTATTGAAAGATCCATTAGTTTGAATTGTGTAATTGTTCAAGTAAGAATTACCGGAATCATCAGAGTGCCGTGAGCTAAAGACTGGGAGATAACTAAGTCTATTCCATCCGAATTGAGCTAATAAATTAAATGAGACAATTCCAGGAAATGGCCTTTAGCACTGCTACTATAGGGAAAAATCACATAGATTCAGTAGTAGTATTTCCAGGATATTATTATTTCCCTTAAATAGAAATTTGTCAATTTTCTGACTGAATTTGACCAGCAGGTCTGAAATGGAATCTGTGTTTTGAGCATTTGACTAATGTTAATTGGCAGATTGTGTAACATATGTGAATAAATGATACGGAAAAAGTGTGAAGCTGGCAGTGAACAGTGGGAAAAAATCACTGAGGAAAGAAACCTGGTTGTCAAGCTCACCCCAGTATGGTGTAAGACCCAAGCTACGTGATACCTGAATAGTGATGGTGGGAAGAAAGGAAGTCATCCGAGGCAAAGAGGTTCTTTTGATTCATTCCAGAAATCAGAGCAATTAAGTTAATCAGCTTCAATTCAGTAAGATTAAAAAAAAAAAAGGAAAAAAGTTGTAAACAAATGGGATGGAGGTCAGTTTTGTATACGGAAAGAAAACATACTGAGAAACAGATGGTAGTTGCATTTTTGCTCATATAGTCGAAAAAATGAAGTGAAAAGAAGGTAGATAAAATATGTGTATATGGGAGTGGATTTGGAAAAGATACGGAGGAAAGAGAGAATTCAGAAAGCTGGGCACACCTCTAGCAAATGATTCTGGCAGCAGCATTTTGAATGCTCTGAGTGGAAATGGATTGCATTGCAGAAGTGAAAAGAAAGACATTGCAAGAAATAATGAAATCATGTTTTTATGATTGTAGCAGTGGTGCCAGAGAGGGAAAGATATATTTGAGAGAATATTATAGGGAAAAAGTATTTGTAGGACAAAAATCTGTAATTAAGTTATATCTTCTGTGACTACAGATACTTAAGATGTTGTTACTTATGATAAAAGCTGATGTTTGTGTCTAGATCAAACTAAGATGTATTCAATTACAATCATTTTCAGGAGCTGGAGTTGTTCTTTCCCTCCAGTGGAGGTCGTGGACCAGTCAACAGTGCAAAATTTGCGAACTGTACTTGTTGCATTATTAAGCCTCATGCGGTTAATGAAGGTAAGCAATGCAAATAGTGAAGGTGAAAGCAATGTGTGCGTCATTGTATCTGTGCCCTTTGTTGGGAGAATGAGACTGCAAGACCACAGGGTATATTTCATAATACATGCAAAAGTATGCAAATATGTTGTATTTCGTACACCTTTAGTATTTTCTGCAGTTCAGTTCCATAAAGAGTGGGTCGTGTGCTTTCCACGTGGATACTTGTTAATTTCAGAATAAGAAGTGAGAGGTAAAAAAAAGAATGATAAAAATATACATGAGATTTGATGAATCTTACTGTGACTGCTTACCATCTTGTTGCTCCTGTCTGCCCACAACACTCATCTGCTGGAGGTTAGCAGCATCACGGCAGAGTGAAAGCAGGACACCTGGCCATACTGCAGGGCCTTCCACTCATGCAGTAACACATTACATTAAAACTACTCACAAAGGGAGATTGGTGCTGATATGAATCTTGTTCTGCTGAATGCCGTGGGGAAGGAAAGTAGAAAAGGCTTATTTATTCTGTGAAAGAGAGCCAAAGACCTAAAGCATTTGTTGGACTCCATGATGCTTTTTGTGCTGAAGAATGCCCTGTGAGCTCACCATATGAGTATAGGAAATGTTTAATGCCCAACTGTTACCATGCAAAAATAATCTCACTTTTGTGTCCTGTACTTAGATACAGGACCACGTGTAGGAGCAGTGAGTGCAGTAAAATACTTTAGCTCTGGCAGTGCAACAGTATTTTTGAATGCAGAATAAATATTGGCATGTGACAGTATTAAGATTTTTCTTGGTAAGGTGCAGAGCATGCTGCAATGTTTTAATCACTTCTCTGCGGATAGCTGAAATGGAAACAGCAGACGTGGCCGTAGCAGTTTCCAGGCCTTTCACACCTCGAGTGGGATGTCTGGAGAGCTTGCTGAAAAAAAAATGGCTTTCACAAGAAAGAGTCTCACACTCACTGCTGATAATATGCCTGCTATCTCTTTGAGGCCTTACATAGTATCTGCTACTGATAAGTCTGCCATGCAGCAAAGACAGTGTGATGTTCCTTTTACAGAAACACGGGCAGCAGCTTGGGCTATGATCTTACCTAGCTAAATGTTTGCAGAGGACAAACTTTTCCATGGCAGGATTTTTAGGGTTGTTAAGGGTTCACAGCTTGGTCTGTGCTTTCTTATACTTAAGATATAATTTCTATTACATATAGGGGCTCAGTGAGCTCAGGTTGTCCCTTACAACTTTTAGTCGTCTTCATTTCTGTAGATTTCATAGTGCCCTGTCTGTTACTTTTTTTTTTTTGAACTTCTCAGAATTTTTCTGAATCGCCAAGGAGTAAATTCTGGCCCTCTTTGCACTCCCCTCTGGGAGTGTGAGTGTCGGGGGGAGGTGGAAGTGGTGAGAGGGAGAGGGAAAGAGGTACGGGAACCAATAAACAGAAGATGTAAGTGCACACCCAGCTTTGCAGCGTGAGCACTAGAAAGACTGGGCTAAAGTTGAGTTTAATATCCATTATATAGTCCATTTTCTCACACCACAGAGGGCTGGACAGGCCGACCACAGCTGCCAAACAGCAACTAAAATTTGAAAGACAAAGCGTACCTTGTGTGAGCGTTCTCTGTCCATACAGCTTTGATTACTACCCTCAAAAGAATGAAGAAATCAAAACTGAATTCTCTAAGTCAGCAAAGCATTTTATCATTTTAAAATCAATATCAAGAACGATGGCATTCAGAGACTGGCTTTGCTTTCACCTTACCAAGCTTTGTTGTTCCTTCCCATTCTCTCCAATGTTACTTTGAATGTTTCAAAAGCCACAGGTGCCGCATCTCATAAAGAGGTTACAAGACTGAGGTGGTCTTGTAAAACTTCCCAGAAGTCTGACTTCTGATGGGAAGTTGGGCTTAGGGAAGGGAAGAGTCGCTGTGGCTGGGCTGTGGCCTCCCTCTTTGACTGAGAGCACTGTTGTGGCTTTGTATTGCGACTGGACTGGTTGCAGTGTGCAGTTTGAGGTGAGGAGAATCCTTCTTCACAAGAGCTTGCAGGAACTTTCCAACATCAGCCCAATGGGCCAGGAGTGTTGCTGGGGAGAATATTTGGCTTTCTTAGCCTGTCCTCTTCTGTCTTCATTAATCTTTCTTGTATTCTTCTTCAGCCTATTTTTGTGAGTAGCAACAAAAATATTACTGAGTGGCATCTCTTTTGGTATGCTTGGTCTTCTTATAAAGCACTTTGAGTCATCACAGTTGGAAGAACTGTGTGCAACAGAGTAGAAGTCTGTGCGCTAGATTTGCAAGTTTTTGGAAGTCTTAATTCTGAAATTGCCCTCTTATGATTAAACTGCCTGTTTTAAAGTTGAAGGGACGTAGCCTTTACCTCCTATAGATTTTAAAGCTTTTAAAGTTTTGAATGTGCTGTGTATCCAGTGGCAGGCTGTCTACAGAAATGCAACCATTCCTCTTTCCCTGTGCGGATTGTTTTGGAGTCGGGGAATAGCATGCTGAAAGGGTTTGAGGGGACCAAACAACCTGCTCAGGAGAACTCCCAGCCGCTTGTCTGAGATAGGCAGACAAGAAAGGAGAAGCCCAGGTTTAAGGATTAGAGAGCAGAGACCTGGCAGCTGAGCAGGTTGGCCCCATGGGATCGTGCATCAGTAGGCAGAAGGTTTGAGAAAGGAAAGGCTGACCTATTTGGGTTCAGTGATCTGCAATAGAGCGGGCAGGCCCTGTTCATCTTGTCTCCCTTCTGATGGCTGTTAGCAACTGTGTTCAGTGATACCCGAGACATTCTGGTTATGCCAGCAACATCTCCTGTATCTCAGTTGAAGTAGGTGCTATAGCAACTAGTGAGCTGCCCTTTTGGCAAAACTGCATGTAGGAGACTGCGTCATCTTAAAAAAGCAGCAACTTGCTTACCCCCAGCGACAGTGCTTCTAGCTGTGGCTGTCCACCCTGCTGCTTCTGGTGAGGAGAATGTAAGTGGAAACATAGCAGCTGGAGGGGAAAGGAAAACCTGTGTGGCCATCAGTGCGAAGAGGTGGGTTGGCAGAAGCATGGAGAGGAATTTATGTAGGTCAAAGCAGCGGAGCCTCTTATGCGTTGCAGAGATGATTTGTGCTCCACAAATTTTAGGTATTGAGTATCCAAAAATAAACCTTTTTGCCATTTCCTATGCACTGCTGAGCCTTTGAACTTGATTATCTAATTACCATTAATATAATCTGCTCATACACATGTACAATTGCATGAAGTTTGACTTACACACTTGAGCTTATTACAAAGGTTTAGTCTTTCTTACTGCAGAAATATTTGACCGAATTCATGACTTGAATTTTGCTTTCCAGTCCTTTTTCCCAGTGTTTCTTTTTCTTCCAGAGTCCGTTGCATAACTGATTCTTAGAAGGAAAAATCTTCTACTTTTCCATCTTGGAAGATGGTTTGCTTTAACCACAGCTGTAAGCTAGGAGGCTTTTCAGCAAGCTTACCTTGCTGTCAAAAGGCTGCATCTAATCTCTAGTTTACACTGGTTAGTTCTCGGACACAGTCCTCTCTTAGCAACTGCCTTTGATTACCGCAGAGGGTTTGTAGGGTTCCTATCCAGTGACAGAGCAGTGGAAAATCACTGTTGGTTTTATCTCTGACCTTGCTGACTCTCTTCGGATGGGCATACAGAAACATCTGTTGCTAGGCAGCCGCAGCTGCAGCAGCCCGACCACCTGCGGCAGGACCTGGAGCAGCGCTCGTGCACGTGATGAGCCCTGTAAGCGAGAGTACCAAAAGTGTCTGCCAGGCTGCAGAGGAACCCTGGGGCCTGATAAAGGAGGTCAGGGGAGTTACGTGAAGTTTAACTTCAGCTGTCAAGGGTGGTGGTAATTCTGGAGGAGTAGTGTTGGCGTCCCTCTAGGAATGTGTATCATATGTGCCTCTTAAAGAAATAAGGCAATAGCTATTTTGTCAGTCTGGTGTCAGCATAATGTCTTCTGCGGAGGATCAGAGATGGGGAACCAGCTGGGAAGGTCATTGAAGGCAACGTAGCCCAGCGCTCTGGGCTAGACGGCTTTAGCTCATTCTGTAGCGGCTCCTCCCCGTGGAGATGAAGCACTTCCCTGGCTGGCTGGAAAGTTGGCAGTGGTGAGGTGGTTGTATTTTAACTTTGAAGACAGTTTGCAAGAGCAGTCCAATTCCTCTTTATTGAGAGCTGAAGGAATGTAAAAACAACCTGATTATACTCCATGCAGACTTGTTCTGACTTAGAGGTGTGTTGGGGAGGCACGATGTGGTTTGACCCCTCTAGAATCTGCCCACACTTTTCACTGTCTTTTGGCCTCCTCTTCTTCTTCTGAGACCAATTTTTAAGCCAAGGAGGACGGTAACTAGTAAGCACAGCTCCTCAGTGTGTTGGTTGGGATGGTAGGGCTTAATTGTTTAATAATCAGAGTTTTAGTGTGGATTTGAGTTCTGGAACCTGCTTCCTTTTTGTGGTTGGAGCTTCTGATAATTCAGATAAAGGTCACAGTTGCAATCATTTAGACACTTTCTTTTTGTAATTCCACTCGTGTTACTATATCTGGAGGTATTAGCAGTAGTGTTCAGAAGCCAAAATTGTAAATGCACCAAAATGGATGAACTTCACTTTAATCCCCTGAGGATAGTTATGACTCGACTGTTTTGTCGGTAGAAATAGCACCTTGGAGATCACTGGGTGGGATTAACTTTAATGTATTTATGTGTAACAGTTTAGTCATGTTTGTTGTAGGAATTGGAATTTGATATTTCACGACTGGTTTAAAGT
This sequence comes from Steatornis caripensis, assembly GCA_013398225.1. Lineage (NCBI taxonomy): Eukaryota > Metazoa > Chordata > Aves > Caprimulgiformes > Steatornithidae > Steatornis > Steatornis caripensis. Next base: position 485,468 of record VZSC01013297.1, on the reverse strand, counting down.
TTCTTTGATGTGGCTTTTTCTTAATTCCTTTGAAAAACAAGCAGGGAAAAAATGATTAAAATAGTGATGACAAGACTATAGAGGCTGAGGTCAGAAGTGTGCTATATTTCACATTGTGTACTTAGGTTACAGCACAGAGCTTGAGAGCTAAAGTCCTGCCCTCCTTTTCTCCACTCCCAAGCTGAGACAGGGGTTCTCCCAATTGCCAGAGTTTTGCCAAAAACAAATCTGGGGCTAGAACTGTGGCACGAACTTGAAAAACAAAACTGCTAGTCAGGAGTTCATTGGACCTGATGCAAACTGAAAGCCCTGCCTAGAGGGAAGGACGCCTCTATGGTCTTGAGGGCTCCTAGGTGTGAAACTGGCTACCCAGACAGGTTTGTCCTCCTAGTATGTATGTGTTAAGCTTGAGATTTTGTTCTAACATTGCTGGTAAGTTAAATCCTTGTCCCTCTTTTGTAATAATAATAATAAAAAAAAGTTACAGTGCTGTATTCCACATTATTCTTCAACTAAAATTTAAGTCTTACAGAGAACAAAAGGAGCAGGAGTGGATTCTTTCCAAGTGGAAAAGATATTCTGTGGAAATGTGGTTTTAGACCTGTTGTGAGTGGATGATAAATCTTAGACAGCACTCCTATCTTAACTAAAATACCTACTGAATTGCTTTAGAAATACATAGACCTTTGTATTGGTCAACAAAATGCTGCATGACAGGTAACCATAAGAATCATATTTCCTTATTTATGTGAAGACTTAGAAAAATTTTAATTGAGAGATTAGTTCCTTGCTCCAGAGACAAACCTAACTTTGACAAAAAGAATACCCAGAACAATAGTTCAGTCTCAAGCAGGTAGAGAAACAGGGTTTACTTATGTAGGATCTCGAATGAAGTTACTTGACGAGAGAGAGTGGGGAGAGAAGAACTAAAATGCAGCATTGTAGTAGATTATATGTCTGACTGCAAATAACTGAAAGCTGTTCCTGACACGTGATATACTTGTTGGTCTTTGAAAGAGAGAAGACATTACTGTGAAAATGTCCAATTGACCTTTGTAGTGTGCTAAGTATAGTTACATGTATGTAGTTAGGAAAGGAAATAAGCTGGAAAAGAAAAAGAGGATGGGATACAAGAGATGCAAATCTGTCACCATTTCTCAGGACTAGCTATCTATCTCATTGTTTTTTATCAAGATGATTTGCATTCATTAGATAAGATTTTTTAAAATTGTAAACAAACTAGGGAATTTTTTTTTTCATCCTGGGTTTTTAGATATGCATATATCTACTGTCTGTGGTAAGTATGCATAATAGAAAGTTGAAGTGCAGATGCTGTGGGCTTCACTGCATTGTAAGCAGAACTTTCTTTGTATCTTGTCTACAAGGTTTACTGCGGAGAGGTGTCAGTGTTAGCCTTGATATACTTAACAATTAGAAGTCTGGAAGGAACTATTTGAAGATAGACTCTGGAAATGGAAAAAAAATGGGATGAACATGCATCTTTGCAGATGCCTCAAAGTAGTACAGCAGATCGTTTGAGATGTGACCTCTGGATATTCCCACATGCAGTATGGCAATCTTAGTGCTGCAATCATGTGAAAACTACCTAGTAAAGCACTGTGCTTTTAGGTGTGGGTGTTTTTTTGCAGATGAAGTTGCCGAGACAGAAGATGTATTTGTGCAAAACTAAGTGCACTTCGTTTCTTGTGTTTTTCTTGAATATATTATACAGAGAGTGTGGAAGTGTTTGATGGTATCTGTTGGTGCTGGATTTTGTTAGTTAGTTTGTTTGTTTTTTCCTCTTTAGAGAAGCTAGGAAAAAGTGATTAAAATAAAACTAACCTACTTTACCACTTTATCAGTGTTTTTTAGAAAAAAATTTAGCTTCCATGAGAACAGCAGTCCATCCACTTCCATCTGTGTTTTAAATTCTTTGCTGTAGTTGTAACGATGGACATTCCTTGCTTGGGATGTTTGTTTTTGAAACCAAGCCTATGTTGTTTCTTGATTGTTTCCTGCATAAAGTTTTAGCAGCTTGACATTGGCGTACCAACTTAGACTAACTTTGGATTTCGGTGGCTAGTGGGGAAGTAGTACTTTTTTGAAGTATGAAAAACGTATTTTACTTTTGAATTGATTAAGGTAGGGAGGGAGATGAACTGAATCTGGAAATCTTTTCTGACAGCTTGAAACTGGAAGGAAGAGGAGGAGGTGTACTTCAGAAAGAAAAAAACAGGTCAAGTGGCACAGCCAATCCTTGCTGAGGCTTGTAAGTATCCTCCTACTACTGGAAAGAGAGTGTTTCCCGACAGCGATCAGTACACTCATATAGCGGTACACATGTTGCTGAAGATCATCTCTGTGCAGGGATGATGATGTTAACATAAAAAACCCCCAAACATTAGGAATGAGGGTTTAATACAGCAGTTTGGGATTTTCATTCTTAAAGGGTTAGAGAAAAGTTAATTCTAAGAGGTTTCCCGGAAATTTCAGGCTAATGAAACTTCTTTCATACCAAGGGAACCGATGAATCAAGAGTCTATAAATTCACTTAAACTACTTAGAAAGTGATCATATCATGGACACTTACCAGCATGTCTTTTTTGAAGGAAAATATGCTTTGCTGATCTCTGAATTCTCTAAGTATGCTTTCCATAAAGAAAGGTAAAGCAGAGGCAGATAGTCTAATTCGTTTGAGTATCAGTGCCTTTGTCAAAGTCCCTTGCTGTTAGGAAACCAAAATTTTCCTTTAGTGAAGTAATTTGTACATTTTGATCTGTGCAGCTTAAGCATCTGCATATCTTTAAATGTTTTCCTGAAGATTGGACTAAACATGAACACATCAAATTAAAAGGGCTTTATAAGTGAAATCTTCTCACCCATCCTTGGGACAGTTCTTGTCAATAATGATTGTCATTAATGACTCGGGTGGGGTAGGACAGATCATGCTTACAGTGTTTGCAGATGGTACCAAGCACCTACTACAGTTTTGGAGGATGTCATTAGAATTCAGAGCATTCCTGATGAATTGCAGAAATGAAGAATGTGAAGAAGGTGAAACTGAATATAAACAACTGCATAGCACTGCTATGGAGGAGGGAAAATAAATGCACAAATATAAACTAGAGAAGAACTGGTAGGGTATCAGTGAAAAGTCTGTAGATAAATGGTTGGAATAGTGATTGCTATATCATAAGCACAATTAGCATTCACAATGTTGGACACACTTTATTTGCGCTTTTTTCAGTGACTAGTTCTGCTCAGTGCGTGAGAACCCAGCTTGTGTACCGTATCCAGTTTCTGGGCACTCTGTTTAAAAAATAACATAATTAACGGAGAACAAAAAGAATAAGAGATCTAGCCAATGAAAGCTTGATGAAAACTTGAAGGGTTTCATTTATTTAACCTGAGATGGAGAAGACAGGGATATACAGCTTTCTATATGTAAATTTGGAAAATATGTGCATATTTACTAATTTAGATGAAAGAAGATTTAATCTAATCATTAGGGAAAACTTCAAAGTATATCACTGGCCTGATATCTGAGGATCTAATGGAGGATGTAATCAAGGCTATCACTGATGCTGCTTTGTTACTAGGAGTTTTTGAGAACATCTTAGAAAAATTAAAAAAATGCAGCCATGCATAGTCCAACTTCACTGTATCTTGAAGGAGAAGATAAATATCTTGAAGTCTCTTCTCTTACTGCCCTTTTCAAATCAGAGCATAATGAGAAAGGCAAGGTATTTGGTCTGAAAGGAGCCAAGACACAGAATGCAGGAATATCTGATAGTCTTTTACCAAGTCAAAAATAAGTGATGGAGCTTACAGTATATTTACTATTGATCTAGGGCAGTGAGTTGGCAAACCTTCCATGGGAAGTGGAATATAAAATTAGTAAAGGCTGGAGTAGATTATAGGGGATCTCCTGAGGCTTTAAACTCCAGAGCTAAGTTAATTGACAGTGCAATAGGAGATTAAAATTATTGTTTGTAATTATGGACCAATGCACACTACAAGACATAATTTTAACCACTTCCTCTCTGTAACTGTAGCTATTCACGAGAAGGCCCATGCACAGTGTTCAGTAGGGCTAACCGGAAAAAAGAAATATTAGTAAGCATGCAAATTGTTTGAATTGTAATACTGAATGCCATCATCGAATCCAGTGGTACAGTCTTAACTAAAATACCATGTTCAGTTTTGTTCACACTCATGAAATAAGCAAAAGTAAATTAAAATCATGATAGCCAAAAGAAACATGCTCTTAGCCAGAGCGATTGACCGTAATCTTCTCAAATGGAAAAAAAAAATCAGAGTGGATGTGCTAAAGTTCAAAATAATGAACATCTCAAAATAATGAAATAAAAAGAAAAAACAACTGCGTATTTCTTTTTAAGCTTTCTCGTAACACAATAACAAAGAAAGACAGGAACCTAAGTCTTTCTGGTTTTCTGTACATATACAACCATCAGTTTGAGTTCAGCATAACTGTGGCAGAGGTATTGATCATTCCTTCTTAATCTTTCTTTCTTCCTCAGATTCCCTTCTCAAATGGCACACACTGCACAGCCAAATTGCTGGGTACTTTCTCTAGCCTGGCTGTGATCTTTGACCTGAATTTCTGTATGGGTTTCGGTATCTGAATTTTAAGTGTGACTCTTCCTATCTGTTCCTGTACAAGAATTCCCAGAATACCTTTTTTTTCTTACAGATTTTAATCATTTTGCATCTTAATACCCTGTCTGGCATTCACAAGTGTGGTCTTGCCTTGTTCGTAGTGGTTCAGAAGGTTGCAGCTGGGACTAAGCCTTTGAACCTTTCAGCCCGTTTGGATCTTTCTGCTGTTTCCCATTCTCAGTCGCATCAAACACTCAGCCGTTTTGGTTTCAAGGTCCCCTAAGATTTACTGTCCGTATGCATAGTTTTTCTTGTGCTAGCAAAACGCTGACTTCTATTGTCCAGTAAAGCAATGGTGGTATCTTTTGTCTTCATCCTTTTAGTATTTTCAAATTAATATTGTTTGTAAAGATTTTCACCAGTGCTGCAGTGTTGACAGAGTTCTCCATAAATATCTGTAAAGCTGCCTTTCAAACTTCTTAAGGCTCTACTTTAATACAATGCCTGGAGAGAAATGAGGAATTATGGAAAATCTTGGGTTCTGTCATTGTGAACAATATTCTCTCATCATTTACTCACGTCTTTCTCTTTATCTTCTGTCTGCAGCCACTTACGTCTTCACACCGCACCATGGTTGGCCTGGGTAGCTTTTGAGCTTCCCTTCTCCTCCCTGTTGGCCCAGTGTGTGTTGCACAGGAGGCCCTCTGCCCCTCTGTGACTCGCTTCTTAGTGCTCCAGAGTACAAATAGAAAAATAACTAGATACCCTTTTTCATGCAGTAACACAGTGAGGCTGCAAGATCTGTAGCTGCAGATTATCTGTGGCCAAATTTTGGCGAGTCTAGAAATGGTGTGTTTTATGTTGCATAGTAAGAATGCCTAGAGTTGCATTATTTCTAAGTAGAAAAAGCAAAAGAGAAGGGAGAGATAAACCTTGTTCTTCAGTGGATGGGTTGCCAACTGATAGGAAGAAGTGTGCTTTTTGAGAAGGACATCTGTCACCTTACTGCACAGTGTTTTGCAATGTTGTCTGAAACAAAGATTAGTAGAACTTCAACTGAAGTACATTGCAGGAGGACCCAGCTCTGATTCCCACTTTTTCCTCTTCTGGAACTCAAAAAGGACTTTACTTGGAGTCAAGCCTGATTGTTGTTCTCTGGAGTTTTGGGACGGTACTTAAATACTTGGCAATAAGGAATCAGATCATCTCATTACACTATGAAGCAAAATTGCATTTTAAGATGTCAAAAATAGACATGAAATGAAATTGCTACTTCTAGTTAGTGCTACTTTAAACATCTGGTACCAATTATTTCTAGAAATATTTTACTGGATTAGGTGGATCATTGGTGTTATTAGTCACAGCAGTTTGTGCGTTCCTGTCAAAAAACTGTTGTTGTTCCAGAGGAATTATTTTTAATTATCGGAAAGGTATTAAAAAAATGACGTAGAGAGGTTAGAGATGAGGAAGCTAGTTCTTGTCTTGCTTTGAAGGCGGTCTGCTGTCTTGCCTAATAAGCTTTTAACAGTGGAATGGTTAAATTGGGAAACAGGCCAAGAACAAAGGGAAGAGAATGTAGCATCCCTAGTTGTAGGGCTGGTGGTTCGTAGTGCTCTGGGAATGGCAGGTCCCAGTAACACAGCTGTTACATCTCATTAATTAAAGTGCTGTTAGGTTAAAAGTGACTTTCATGAACTATTTTATTTTATCCCAATCCATAATTCTGCAAACAGTTGTAACATTTTTTCAGTCTGATGTCTTCCCTGCTACTTTCTGCTTCTTAATGAAGTACAATTTTCGAATACTGTGCGTTGTAATGCAACAAATTGTAGATCAGTGTAACTGAGGAGGTCTTGGTGCCTTATCAATTTATCTGATTAAAATATGTTGGTAGATTATCTGGCCTGTATTAGGTGCATAGTAACATAATACTGCCTAGGAGATGTAAAGCATGTGCATGCTCTCTCTTTCTCTTACTCTCATATTTGTTAGGATTAGTATTAAATTCCCCCAGTTGTATTTGGTAATGCTCGTGATTCTTTGTGCTTTGTGACTGAAAATTCCTCGTAACTGGTGCCTAATCCGCAGCTTTGATTTAGGTTCTTACTGTAATCACATTTTTAACATGCGCTGCCCCTTTTTGAAGGGTCCTTAAAAAGTGTTTTCACTACAGATCTGGATTTTAAAGTTGAAAACAAATTGTTGAAAGCTGCTGAAAGGGCGCTCTATCTCATAAGTTCTTTTCCTCGGCCTTATCTGCCCACAAAGGAGAGGACACGTCCCAATTCAGTCATGCAGCTGGCTGAAAGCCTGAAACAGAACCCTAGCCCAGGCTTGAGCTTCCGCTCTTCTGTTGCTCGGGGATTGCCTCTGTGCTTTTTGTTTATATTTTGGTTTAGACAGAATTTGAAAGGAAAATGTCCCTAAGAGAAGTGATACTTGTATTGCCTAAACCAGTACGAGGGAGGCCAAGTCACTGGGTTTGTAGATCTGCGTTGCCACTGGCAACTCGTTTATCCTCCTGTGCCTCAATTCCCACATCTGGGAAGTGGAGCTAGCATCCTGCTTTGCAAACATAAGCGAAATCTCCTGCCTCTTCCTCAAGGCACTTTGAATTTTTTTTTGCAATACATCTGTCTATGTGCAATGGTGACGATAATTCCTTTGCTTAAGCCTTTTGGGTGTTGCAGTCATGGGCAATCTGTCTGGAGCAATGAGGTGCTTTGTTGCTCTGATGAGTGAGAGGGAACTCAGGAATACAATGTAGAGGAAAATCCTGATAGGTTTATCACAGTTAATTATTAAACGAACCTTGTATTAAAGATCTTTACACAAAATACATTTCTACTTTGATTTCTATCATTAAAGGAGTCTGTCTCCTCTCTACAGAGAAGAAAAATAACCAGCCCAGAAAGCTGAATATTTGAGTCTGTCTCTGTTTCTCTGTAACATGGATTTTGCTTACAGCTCATAAAACCGCTGAGGACAAAAGTTCTGTGAAAAGCAGGTCTCCACAGTACCCCAGAATCTGATACCTGATGAGTATTTTAATTAGATGCTTGCCAGCTGTGAAGGCCTATGCGAGTGGCCCATTCTTGACTGATAAAGTGTAAAATGGAGATCTGTTGGGCAAAGCAGCTTTCTGTGCCAAGGTAGCTTTGTCCCTGCAAGTGGCGGTTGCCGTTTGTCTGCTGCTGCCCTATCATTGTCTTTGTTGGTTTCTGATGAAGCAGTGGCTGTTGACTGGAATATTGACTCTGAAGATTGAGAATGAGGAAATCTTTATGCACTGTCACAGGTTATTTATTTATTTCCTGCATGATCCCCAGCCGGTCACTTAATCTCTTTATAAACTGGCCGTTCATCTCTGAAGTCAAGACTGTAGGCTCGCAGCCTCACTGGAACCTCTGTGGAAGTATCTGAGCCGCTCAGCCTTCCCAGCAGCGTGGACTAAAGGCAACTAGAGGTCTGGTTTCTCTTTCTGACCTGGCCTTGCATTTCCTGGGCAAACCCGTCCAAGTCCCTTCATTTTGCTGCTGCAATTATTTTTTTTTCCACCTTGGAAAAAAGGGGAAATATATTTTCCGGGTTTCACGAGAGTGTTATAAGGAAACTTACCAAGTGAGCCATGGTGTAACAGTATAGTGGGACAGGAACTGCACCTGCCTCCGCTTGTTTCTGCGTCCTGTAAACCTACCAAGCTGCATGGGCTGAGTATGTACCAAAATGTCAGCTTTACCTTTTAGAAGTGTGAAGATTTTTGGAAGAACTATGTACTGTTTTATACGTGGAAGGTTTTTCAACCTAAACCTTAATGTGAAAATACAGTGGGGAATACTTCAGGACAGTTGGGGTTTTTTTCATTTTCATTTGTAAATACAATTTTTGAAAGCCCTTCAACAATCCATCTCATTTACTCAGAGCTTCCACTGACTTTTTAACGTGGTAGGAAGCTCACCAATCCTATGCCACAGATATTAGCAGGCTGTGTACAATTCAGGTCTCGAGTGTGCTGGAACCTAGCTACTAGCTTTGTTTTATTCTCATTTACTAAATTTATGCAGCGCTAAAAAAATCCTGCAGTTTAAAGAGTAGTTAATAGAATTATTTAATGACCAGAAGTCAAATCCTGCTGTTGTCATATGTTATAGGGTGGTGTTCTGTGGTTAATTCTGTTCTGAATAAATGTCCAGAAATATGTAGTTTCTCACAAATTGTACTAGAGGACAGGCATTTACGTTCTATAAAAACAGTGATTCTATGAAATTCACTCACACAGAGTACTGTGCTTGGCTGGCATAATCTTCAGAATGGCCTGATCTTGTAAGTACAGGCAAATCTAAAATACACATTCAGTGGAAAATCAGTGGTTCTTGTTCTACGAAGTTCAGTGTTTTGTTTTACAGTGTTATTTATTCTTTGAGGATGCATTCTGGAGAGAAGAAAGCAAACAGTATGATCAGCAATAACGTATTTGAGAGTTATAACCTTAGAAGCAGTAGCTTATTTTGCACTAATGTGTTTTTCCCAACGAAGACATGAACTTTTGTGGTGAATTATTGACAATATTTATTATCATCCTGCATTCTTTCTAGCTTGAAGTAGGACCCCCACTGCGGTGAACACTGTATAAAGACAGCAAAATAGGTAGCCTGTGCCGTGAATTGATTACTGTTAAACCATTATTGCCAGTGGAACTTCATTAAAAATATGAATGTTGGTCTTGCAACAACTGGATGTTTTGCATTTGATCCTTTTTGCAGACAAATGCAAAGGCTTCACTAATTACCTTTTATTGGTAGAAATTCTTTTCAACAGCTGCATGGATTTTAGTTGTTTGAAACCATCAACGTGTCACTTTAGATAGAACATAGATTATGTGAGCTCAGCTCTGCTCTCGGCTTCCTCTCACAGCATTACACAAACACTTTGGTTTGAAAATAAGTAGTATATTGGCATAAATACTTTACAGTTGTAAATTCTGCCTTTAAAAATTGAATACTGTCTTTTGTGTGTTCCTTCAGGGCTAGCTGGAAAGATTATAAAAGCAATCATCAATGAAGGATTTCAGATCTCAGCTTTGCAGATGGTAGGTTTCCTTTTGTGTATGTTTTTCCAATAAACAGAAGTTGGAGAAGCGCTGTATGCACTTCACAGCAATGCACAAGTGTCTTCCTGCAATATAAAACCCTTGGGCAGACTGTGTAGCAGTGTTTTGGGATCAGCATTGTCCTTGTGATATTTGTGTTTTATTACTTGATTAATCAGCTGATCTGTTTCTTATTGCTGAGTGACCTTGAGCCAGGACACTTTCTGTCTCTGTATCTCAGTTTCTCTGTAGTTAGAAGGAGGATGATATCTGTCTCTTCTGGAGCAATTTAAGATATCTTTACAAAATGTATTAGCTAAGATTAGAGAAATAATTTTTAGTAGCCTTCCATAATTATTTAAAATATATATTTAGTATGAATTTAGGGGAAAGTTTTTAAAGGTGCTTAAAGGATTTTGACACCCTGATCACCCTCAGTGTTTAAAGGGACTTGGCACAGAGATTGTTCTCAAGAACAGTCCTGTAAGTCCTACCCTTTGATTTTTCCCGAAAGTCTCAAGATCTGAAATCCCCCTATGACTCAAATCCCCACCACGAGTGAGGAATAGCCCCTTTCCTTTACTGTGCAATAAACAGATCTTCTCGTATGTCTTAGTGGCATCAGCCAACGCTACGTTGTCTACTTACATTTAAGGAAGAAGGTACTGTGTGCTGTGTTGTCTGTGGCGTCATTGGCTGAGTTGTTGAAAAACTTTGTATTGCAGCTGTAAAGCCATTCCTTTTTCCTGGTAAAACTTAAAAAGAGTATTCTGAATGTTTGCTGATTAAGAAGGGGTGTCTGTCTACTTTTTTTTTATTGTGGTTTAAGGCAGACTGCCTAACGTTTTTGTTTTCTTAGTTCAACATGGAGCGTTCAAATGTGGAAGAGTTTTATGAGATTTACAAAGGTGTCGTCACTGAATACGTGGTAAGCATAAATTTGAGAAGAATCTGTTTAAAAAAATTACGATTAAACAAGGAAGAGGTCACATCTTTCCTTTTTGGGTTTGTGATAGGATTTCTTTTAGGAACCGGCTATTGACCAGTTCTAGCCTGTTCTCAAACAAACTAACTCATCTTGAAAATTGTGCTATGTTGTAAGAAAGGAGAGTCTTTTGTGAAAATTGTTCAGCCAAGGAATTTGTAAAATACAGCAGAGTGAAAAAAACCCAAACCCTTAGATAAGTTATTTTATTGCAGTAGAGCTGTGAGAATGTGTCTCATCTGTAATCTTGCTGTGATTTGATATTGCAGTAGTGGCTTGGACCAGAATATGTATTTATTATTTTGTTTACAATGGGACTGCTGTATTTGAATGCTTACCTAATGACATTTTGAGCTATTAAGTTTATTGATCTGACTTTTGTGGATCTTCAGAAAATTTAAGAAGTTTAAGATATGCTGTAATCCCAGTGGACATCTAAGACTCTACATATTATTATGCATTGTTGTATTGTCACATTAAACTTCCTGAATGCAGATAGAACAACAGGAATACAAGAAAACAAGCTTGCATTCCTGTATGACCTTCTGTCAGAGGATTTTGGTTCATTTTGCAAATAGTAATGAGTTAAGCTTTGCTGCAATGCTGTGTACTATGCAAATTATCCTTAACTTTTAAATGGTTAAATTATTAAAAGTTTTCTACACAGTTACTAATGCCAGTCCAGACAGTTAGTAATATTACTCTGATAAGGACATTTTTAATTTCTTTTTTCCCCCTTTATGATTGTTTAGTTTAACTTACTTCAACAGGGTTTATAGATTTGTCTTTAAATAGTTTAGGAGTACTGTTAGTTCACTCTCAGATTGGGGAATACTCTTAAAGTCTCCTCTTATAACACCATTTCTGACAAGGATCAAAGGAAGATTGGACAGGCAGACTTCTAGGTACTTGGCAGAATTCAAATATGGTAAAATCTGACCAGTGTTTCAGGGCCCAAAGAATCCTGTAGTACTGTAAAAGTCTCTGCTTTGAACCAAATTGGAAATTCTCTACCATCTTCTGCAGCTCTTTTGTACAATCTCTGACCCCCTTAATGAGTTGCAAATTTTAGTTATAAAATTTAATTGGAGAGTTACTCAGAAGGAAAGGGGACATTTAAACAGAGTAAGTCAAGAGAGAAGATATGTTTTAGATGGGATTTGAATAAAAGTGAGGATCTAGGTCTGAGTCCTGCAAGCCATATGTGCTGGATGCACTCAGTTGAAATTAAATGAAATTAATATCTCTGTGCGCTCAACATATCTGTGAAACAGGAAAACGTGGGGAAGCTAATCATTATGGTAAGGGGATCCAGAGAAGGCACATATAGGAACAGCAATAGATACTGTCAGTGCAGGCCAAATAGGAAGAAGTATGTTGCAAAACAGGATGTTGAGGAAAGAATATGACCTCTTGCGTCTGTGACTCAGAAAAGTCTGTTTTGATCTCAATTTTATTTACCATTCCAAAATAACTCAGCATGGAAGAAACTTGGCATCCAGAAGTCCTTTTCAAGAACTGTACTTCCATTTCTTCTGGTTACCCCTTGTCAGCAAGATAAAAGCTTGACATTGTATATAAAGCACTTCTCTGTGAAAAGAGAAAGCTGAACAATTGCTCAGAATTTTAGCTTTATTGGTACCTCCTGCATGGGATTTTGCATACTATCGATTAGGTTTTGTGTTGTTTTGCTTTGTATTTCCTACTGTAGCCAGAATAGAAAACAGGGAGAAAAGGAGGGAGATTATTTTGTGTCAGCTCAGAATCCACTTTGTTAATTAAAAATGCTTGAGCTTGATCCAGCCAGCTCCAGGAAAGGTTTTGGCTGACCACAAGCCATGTTATTTGATGAATAAACTGTTTGCTAAAGAAAATTTGATTTAGCTGTAACTGGGAGTCTTACCAGAGAAACAGTGTCTGCTATTTAAATTCAACTCTGGACTTGATGAGGCTGTGTAAGGTAGACCAAGCTTGTCTTGGAGGAATTCACTTGATTCAGCTGAAGTTAAAAGCCTGTTTTTCTCCAGTTTCCTGTTAACAGTTATTTAAGTGACAGAATTCTATGAAATTGCACAGAGTAGTGGCTTTGTTGCAATTTACTGTTTCTTAGCAGGGTGAAATATATTGCCCTTTGACCTATTCTTAACAGAGGATCCACTGGTGATAAGGCAGTTTTGGGAATTAAAATATTTATTCATGTCGTAGAGCACGAAAGTAGTCAGTGCTCTTTTGATGTCCTCTCAGGAACACTTGTACCTTCGTTTCTTAGGATCAGGTTGATGCTGGAGGCACTTGGCTAAAATTCTGTCCCATTGACTTCAGAGTGGGGAGATTAAGGGCATGCTCTCAGCGTGGAATCTGTTATGAAAAGAGCAACTCTTTGGAACAATGCTGCTTGACTTGGAGTCTTTGTATATTTAGTTTCCATAACAATTCATAAAATGCAGAGAATCCTTTTCCTTAATCCTTTTTTTTTCCTACTGCTTTTTTGCCCACTCTGTACGCTCTTGTTCTTTGCCGTGGCTCATCCTTGACCTGCCCATGGCTGGTGGGCGTGATTGTAGTACCGTGCTTGTCCTTCCCATTTCTTGTGAATGGTTTATCCTTTCCCCTTTCCTTATTGGTTTTGACTCTTTTAATTGTCCTGGTTGGTTTAAAACTTCTCTGTCCAAATTTCTAGACAAGTATGCAAATATAAGGGCACGTTTTAAAAAGGAAGTCAAACTGGAACACAAAACCAGATTCTTTCTGCTTGTGAAACCTATACCTCTAATTAACAAACTCCAAATTGGCAGTAATGCCCAGAATTAATTTAAGCTTATGAAAACTAAGACGCATCTTCATCACCCACTCGGAACTCACGATGTCTCTTTACTCTCCGGGAGGCTCCAGGGAAACAGATGATTTCGGTGTAAATGAGATTCTGGTAACAGTACACCACAAGAATGCTGTGAGATCAAGGACCCTTTCCCTAGCAGGTTGTGCCACAGGCCCATTTCAATTCCATTCTGTTGGCTGGTGTGTTTCAGCTTCTGTAGTAGTATGTGAGGAAAAGACAGTGAGAACCAAAAGCCCAAAAGACATTTTAATAACTTAAAGCCATCAAACGGATGTGTATTTGGAAACAAATACAAGCTGTGTGCCATGCTCCCAGTAGGGAACACTGTGAAGTACATTGCTACCTCTGGAACTGGCTGAACATAATGTGATTTTTTTCAGGCTTACACCCAGCTAAGTGTGTTCTATTGATTCAGTCTAGTTTGACAAATTATGGGATACTTCTGTGAGATCCAGGTCCAGATCAATAAGGATGTACCCACAAAAGAATTTATTGTGAAGGCTGTTTCAAGCTAATACCCAATTTACCTCAATCTCCACCCTTTAAACCAAGTTGCAAAATGGAAAGCATTCATTTTGTTGTGAATACGAATGGTGTCTTTGTTACCTGTCTTTGCTTTCCTAAATGCCCCAATATTTCTTAATTGTTCCTGTTTTGTAAGTTTGGGTCTAGTTTTGGGGAGGAATACAACCCTTGCTAATGCCCGGAGAAGCTCAGGTTTGTTTCTGTCATTTTTCTCTTTCAGGAGATGGTTACAGAGTTGTGTTCAGGCCCTTGCATAGCAATGGAAATTATACAGCCTGAGCCTCCAAAAGTGTTCAGAGACTTCTGTGGTCCTTCTGACCCTGTAAGTACTTGCTTGAGTGATAAGGAATGTTTAAAAAGTTGATGTGCTGTCTACGTGAATTAAAATATCACAGCGTGGTATGGCTGCCACGTACCTGCTGCATTCCTTGGAAACATGTAAGCATTACCTTATTATAGAGGTCACATGCTAGTGTCAGTGGGCCAATTTGCAAATTCTCTGGCAACTCTTCTGATTTTACCTAAACCAGGTTATAAAATACTGTGATTATATTTATGTGAAAGAAAAGCTATCTAGGCAAAAATCTCTGTTAAAGATGCATAAATATTCTAACACAAGGCTTCAGAGCCCTGGAACAAATAGTTATTGCTTGTGCATGCCAGGGTAAATCAAATGTTAGTCCACTGCTGTCTGGCATTCTCCTAGAATGAAACTGTGAAAGGAGAATTGGTTCCTTTGTTTTTCAGAAGGAAGTGAACAAAGAAGGGTGTAAAAGTTCTTGTACATGTTTGCTATGGTAATGCTTCTAGCTTTTATTTTTCATTTGTTGAGATGACTAATTGGATATGCGTGATACTGTGTGCAATCTGGAGTCAAGCGTAAGTGCGGTCTCAAAAAGTTTGCAGTTTTTTGTTAAACGAAGGCTCCTATACAACGCAGGAGCCGTGAGGTGTAACATCAAGATGGAGGCAATGAGGTCAGGGTTTGTATGTTTTTTTGGTTATGATTTGATGTTTTAGTTGCAGAATGAGTGGGTTTACCAGTTTCCATGGAAAAAATTCACACAGATTGATATTTGAAGGGAAGAACAAGTTGTTCAGGATATATTTTTCTTCAGATCCAGAGTTTCCATTACAGAAAGCACAAGTTAAAGGCATTATATATTTTCTCCTTCTGTTTGGTAACATTAAAATGTTTCTCTGCTGGGTTAGTGTCCTGTAAGCAGAGCATAACCTGTTTATCTGGCATAGTTTTAACTGCAGGATTATATATCAGTAGTAATGTACACAATATGGTGGTTTCAGTTTTGTTTCAAATTCTATGTTTAAGGTTTCTAGCCTTCAAAACTTTCAAAGGTGCAGTTGTTTTATTTGAACTCATTATTTTCTTTCCACGTTTCTGCTTGTTTAATGCCTAATACTTTAAAATCAAAATATGCTTGTGAACATCACAGATGCTTTAGGTTGTTAGAGACAGGTGTACCTATACAAGGGGAATTGCTTTATTTTCCCTTACTACATCACATGAAAAGCTCTGTCATAGCCGTACAACATGCATGTGACCGAAGGAACTGTTGATGAGCTGAGGAACTGAGGGATGTATAAACTGATGGCTTCTCTGGGTAGCGCAAGGAAACAGCAAAAGAAGGAACTAAATTCCTGTCTCTCAGATCTCTTGCTAGTGACCTACCTATGCTGTTTGTGTTTCCCTTGTAATGGTTAACCGTGTGACTTGTGAAGTGAAAACGAATACCTGCCTGCCTGCCTGCCTTCCACCTTCTAGTGGAAGCAGGTGGCTGTAAGTTTTGGACCCTGACTTTGTAGTAGTTATGTTAATGGTATGTTTGGAAGACGGGCAGCTGTGTTACATATTTCTGTCTACTGTTTTCTGTAAGAATTGCAAATTAATTGATTCTTCAGGCACATAGAGCATATGTACAGTAACTACAGCTGCTCTCAAGAGTGGTCTTTGCTGGAAATGTATCTGTCTCTTCAGATAGCGTTTGTAGCTTGTTGTTGAGGAAGAAGGGACTAAGGTATCTCAGTGGTCTTTTGCCATTCCCAACAGGAATTGTCAGAGAAGCTCGCAACTGAACTTTGTGATTACAGTATCTATCTCAAATAGGGGTAGCCGAAACCGTAACAGCAGTTTCATTATCTAGCAAGGTTATACACAGAACATGAAGGTACCATGCACTTGATACTCTAGTGGTTAAAGTAAATCTAAATCTCGTGCAAATAGTGCATTATCATTGAGAGATCTGGATATCTCTGTAACTTTTTTGTTTGTTTGTTTATATATGCTAGATCCTGATGTATGTGTAGCCTGTTCATAAACATGGGTGAAGAGCAAGTTTACTACAAAATGTACCTGATTCGGTCACTTTGGGTCCTGTTAAATAGTACCCTATTTGGCAAGTCGTGCCATTGAAATACCTATGATTGCTCTCAAAGCAAGGTGCTGTTTGATGTGAGTAAAGGTGTTGGAATTTGACTTATATAATGAATCACACGTGCTGTTAATTATATCTTAGATACATTGCAGATGTAATAATTACTTTGTGGCAAGTCAGGTATCTAAACTAGGTATGAATGTTAACAGCCCTTTTCAGTCTGTTCTTGGTTTTGCATGGAGTCAGTTGGGGTACACTTCAATAAAAGGCATCCAAAAAAGGGTGATGCAGATTTTCCCAAATCAAAGCAAGATGTCATTTGGAAATAGGACTGGTTTTGTCCAAGTCTCTTGATGTTTAGGGATTAAGAAAGAACTAGAGTTTCTCCATTTTGATAATTATACTTTAATAAGGTAGCAATTTATACCAAGTGTACAATGCTAAAATGAAATGCAACTTTGTGCTTTTTTCTATAACTGGGTAATATTTTGTTAGCACTGCAGGTCAGTAAAGCTCTCTGCCAAAAACATCCTTCATTATAAACCAGCTTATAAATACTTTATTAAAACCTCTCATTTGGTCGTAGGGAAGTCTACTAACCAAAAACCTGGTTTGAGGCTCTTTGTAGTAGTGTACAAACAGCCTATCAAATCTGGAAAGCGGGCAGTGGGATAAAGACACTTGTCTGTAAGGAACTGTGCTGGACATGCTCTCTCTCAAAATTAGTGTGACCTGATTGAACGGCTCGGTGTCAGAGGTTGCAGGCTTGTGGAACAATTGTCCGTGAAGGATAGTACATACACTAGGAGAAATGCTTTTCGGCAGATCTTGTTGCTGCTTGCATTCTTACTGTACATTGGCACTTTTCTAGTGAGTGGCCGTCTGGGTCATTGCACTCTTGATGAACTGTCAGCATCTTTAATTACATCAGACTTAAGCTCCTGGAGTGCAGCTGGATTTTTTTCTGTTGGTGGTGGTCTCATCTGAGGCCTTTCTGTAGTATTTCAGATCCACCCTGATGCTTGTTTTTCTTGTCTTCCAGTTGCAGCCTCTAGCTTAGCTGTTCCTCACAGCCAGGTCCCAGACTACTCATGTGACTTGCTTTTGGCGTCACTCTGTGCCGCGTTCTCTCTGTCCTGGAATGCATCTGCGGCTAACATGTATGTAGGGCTTAGAAATTGAAAGCTCTCTCCACATCTACCATAATAAACAGGAATTTATGCTTTATTTTTGTGTTGCAGCACCCCTGTAAAAAGCCAGCAGGCCATTCTGATGCCCGTCTTGAAAATACGGTTTCCTTACAATGTTAATAAAGACTGTTTAAAAATGCTCTCTGGATTCCACACAAGACCATAGCTTTTCAAGGAGGGGAAGCACCCACAGCCTCTGCTATGTACCCAAAGCTAGGAAGTTTGAGATACTGAGATCCTATGAGCAGCTGAGTACTTTTATTTGGATATTTAAATTTCAAATAGGAATGGGATTTCTGAAACGACTTTGAGGACCACTGATTTTCCATGGTGTGTCTGAATCATTCAAGCTGTTTTTCAAAATGTACTATCAAATCTTATTATGCAGGTTGTTAAATTACTTTTGTCCTGGGTGCTATTTCACTCTGTTTCTACTGATGCAGTTCTGACATCAAGAGAAAAAAACATTACACCAGTGGCAAAGAGGTAACTGCTTTAGAAAGCTGGGAAGAAGTGTTAGAAAGTAAATTAAATCAGATTAATAGCGAACACAGACCTTTTGAACTTTTGATACACACAATCTCTTGGAACTAAGAGTTGCTAACTGCAACCCAAGTTCAACAGACAAGAAGCTATGTTTCTTCTTCACTGTAAAGAAATGAAAATGCTTGGAAGGGTAGGGGTAAATGCAGCACAGTGTGCACTCTCAAGAAAGCTGTTTTGTTTGTGTGGTAAGAAAAAAAAAGCAAACTGTTCTGCATTGATTTGACATTGTTTCACGTGGATCAGAAAGCAAAGGCTGTCATGGAAAACCTCAACTTCAGAACAGAGGGATAGTGGCCAGGCAATCCTGTCACTGCTTAAGCTTGCTGGCATCGAAGTTTCATTTCATAGGTGTTTGTGTATTTTTGGCCTCCAGGGGACTTGGAGACCTTTGGTTCATACTTAAATCTGAAGCTACAGCTTCAGTTTTCACATCTTCTTCATGCAGCTTCTGTGTTGAAATAGCTGCTGGTAATGTTTTATCATGGAATTGTTGAGGTGATTATTTAGTATTCATAAGACACTTGTAAAATGCTGTAGAAATTAGATATATTGATTTTAAAAAATATTTTTATCTTTCTTTTGAACTTTCTTCATATACAAATTAAAAGGTTGGTTGTAACATGTGATTCCAGGAGTCTACATCAGCTGCATATTCCTGGCTGCTTGCATAACTTTTAGTAGTCTTAAGAGCTTTTAGTTAGGATTGGCAGTACACTAAAAGTGATTCAAGTACCTTCTGCTGTGAGATATTATTAAAATGATGGGACGTGCTGCAATATTTCTGTATCCAGTGGGCTGCGAAGGGACTTTCATAAGCTTGCTTTAGATTCTAACCTACATTCTTTTTACATTGGGGGTTTGCAATTTTAAGGTTAACAGTGTATTAAGTCTTTGTACGTTTGCATCAATGCCAACGAGCTAAAAGGGAGATCAGATGGCTTAAAAGAAAGCAGTGAAATGAAAGAGCTGGAGTCTGCTTTAGCTCTGTTCCTGACCTCGCTGTGTGACCTTGGACAAAAAGTTCGATACGTTTTTGCCTCGGTCATCACATCAGTTAAATGGGGGTAACAGTATGAGCCAAAGAGCGCTGTTGCTGTAAGATTTTTGTTTGTACAGACCTCCTGTGAATCTCTAGCACTGAAAAATATCTGCATGTGAGGCCAGAAATGTTCGTGTTCATTCCTCGAACTGCATTAGCAGGACGACATTTTCGTATGACATCATATAAAAGATAGTTCAGTGGAAGATATAAATAAATGTAAAGACTATTTTTGGGCTCGCAAGTATTCACTTTCTGGTAATACCTTCATAGATGTTTCAATGTGGATTCTCCCTGTAGCCTAGTGAGCCTTCGTCAGACTATTGACAGTGAAGTACATAATGTGTTTCAAGAGAAGTAAGATTTATTAATCTAATTCTTTGGTGAAGAAGATTTTCATCTAATTGATTATCTGCTCAGATAGCCTGAGTCATGTAATAATAATAAAAATTTTCATTCAGTGCCAGACCATTATCAGCTAGAGTAGCAAACAGATCGGTCGATACCAGTTACAATATCCTGCTGTCTAAGCCTGCAATGGGAAAGACATGATTGAATTCTTTAGGTGTCATTTAGGGTCAGTCATCTGATTCTGTCCTTTCAGTTTTTCATTTCCACATCAACCTCTGCAGTTCTAATGAAAATGCATTCCAGGCAGTGCTAAGGCCTCTCAGTTTGGGTCATTGTAATATTCGTCTGAGTAAGTGTCTGCAGAGGGAGATTCTTCCCTCTAGTGCAGCCCGCTTTTGCTGAGCTGAGACACTGCTGGTTCATAAAGCCCAAAGTCTCAGTGGGTTCAGGACTTCTGCCTTGTTCTGTGTAACCCCTCTGTGTATGGGCAGGGAGCTTGTTAAGACTGTATCTAGAAGAGAGGAAGTGTTAAGACAGCTGTGCTCTAATAACCCACAGGTGTAATGTGACTGTAACCATGAGTTGCCACCACTGCTTTAGACTGTCAATATGTTGGTGTATGGTTTGAAATTTACCTCCAAAGGTGTTACAGCTTGTTGTCAGAGACAAGCCCGTGCCTGTGTGAATGCCAAACACCACACCTGTGGCCGTGAGTTGCTTACCCTGGTTTAAAATGGACAGAGTCTGCACTGGCTGCACCAGAAACAAGACTGATACATAAACACCAGATTTGTGCTTCCTGTCAAAGCTGTGTGTAGTCCTGGGAGCAGCTGGGAGTCAAGAATCCAGTAATTAATTTTTACAGGCATGAATTCAGTGTTCATAATAAGTTCTCCTGATGTGTTTCTCTTGCTTTTGAATGGGTATTGCAGAGGTGTGCCTGCCCCTGACACCCTCCTCCTGCCGCCCCATTTGCTTTAATCATTTGTTTGTATGTGCTTTGTAGTGGCACATATGTGTGATCTGGTTACAATTTTGAGGCGACCTGCTTAGAGGTCTGTTTCTTGCGTACTGGCTTCTCTGAGCCACCCTTTGCAGGTGATGGGAAGTCCTTTGATAGGAAGAGGGACTTCAGCCTCACTGAAATATGTCTTTGTGGGGAGACTAGAACAAAAATCAGAGCAGTAGTAGTGGTGGAGGAGTGTTTTGCTTGGAAGTGGCTTGCTTTTAAATGTTGCTTGGTATTGCCTGAAGGTTGCTGTCATATGATGGCTGTTCAGTCATGTGGAACTGGAGTTTGGAGGCTCACTTTGATTCTTGATGGGTAGGTGCGTATGTGTTGAAAATTGCTGTTGTTAGTGGTGACTGGCAGTCTGCATTGGGAGACTAAATACTGGCACATCCTTCAAGACCGAGCTCTGCTTTAAATCCAATGTGATTGAGGCATGTTGGCAGGGTTACAGGGGTTTTTTCAAACTTTTTTCTGCCGCTCCTTGTCTGAGGCTCCAGAGCTGCCAGACTTGAACATGTTATCAGTGCTACATTTTTTGCCTAAATAAATCCTGAATGGGAGGTAAGTGGACTTAGATTCAGTGGTCACAAATTACAGTTATTTGGTTAAGTAGATAATAAAAGATATTCCGTTGTCTGATGTCAAGCCCACTACCACCGCAGAGACATGATGCTGGAGGAGTCTGCTGCTTTCATCCTCTGGAGAGAAGGTACCGTGGACCTCTGGGCAAGGAGTGCATCTTGTTTCCAGTTGCTGCAATGCTTTTTTTTAATTAGTTGGCTACCAAAGCCCCTCTAGCCTATGTAGAGGTTTTTTGTAATTTCCTCTGCTATCTGTCACTAAGATATTTTGGTATCCCCTGATGACAAGGCACCTTCTTGTCGTGGAGGAGAGTAATTAAGGTCTTAAAGATCACTTAAAGAATCACTGTCAAAAATGCTAGTAAAAGTTATTTTAATACAAGTTTGTAAAAGGTGCGACTTTACAGAATTCAGTGGCAAGGTTCACTCTTTATTACGTGAAGGGAACATGCAAAGGAGGTTGGGTCAGAATAGTGGTTAGGAGTGATTTACACAGTGATTGGGGAAAGTGATTTATACAGAGATCGGGAATCAAGTCAGAATCGTGCTGGAGTGATCACAGAATCACAGAGTCACAGGATGGTAGGGGTTGGAAGGGACCTCTGGCGATCATCTAGTGGGGAAACAGTATACGGAATGCCTTCCTGTTGAGTCACAAGGTTCAGAAAGGACCCCCTTGCTGTCTAAACTCCTTCTCAGAGAGGAGTCTAGGTGTAGCTGGATCCACTCCTAGTCCCAGACTTTGTCAATGGTCTATGTCTAAAGGAGTGTAGTGTTGGGATTTCAGTGAAAGTGATTGAACATGTAATTATGGGTTCTATATAACCTTGAGATAAGAGTAATTTGTAACAGCAATTTAAGATGTATTAACACTATTACAATAAATAATAAAATTAGATTATATGATTTTTTAGCAGTACTTAGTAATCGGCAATCAACAATCAACATAGCAACTTAAAGAGTCAACAAAGTTTCCTAAATTAAATCGCATGCACAGTTACATACACACACACAGATAGAGGGGTTAATATAGAGACCTATGATTAAGATGTTTCTTTCTCTGCATATTATAATGAATTTTGGTACCAAATGATCTTTGAAAACCTTGCGAAATCAAATTACAGTGAATTACTCACTCTTTTGGTCTTTGAACCTCACGAAATCTAAGTATAGTGAATCACTCTTCCTTCGTTGGCTTCTGTCAGCAGACGATCTGAATCACATCGCGAAAACTACCTTGAACATTGCAAAAATCTGCCGTAAAAGGCGTCCCAGCTCAGGGGGAGATACACAGTCACTGCCCATTGTGGTCCCAGAGAGCTCAAAGTGCCTCACTTGGGACCGCTGTTTATAGGATCACAAGATGATTGACTTTGGTCAGTACTTCTTTTCATTGTGGCCATAATTTTTGTCAGATAATCTTGGTACCCCTTACAGCGGGCTATGATCCGGGCAACATGAGTTCCAGGTATGGTCAGGGAGCACCTAGTCATCCTAACTCACTGTGCTTGTCCCGGGATAGGAGAGTACCACATTGTTTCATGTCTCAACTCACTGCATCGGCAGGCAGGATCAGAGAATGCCAAATTGTCCGGGCCCATTACGCTTGCACCATGTTGACTGGCCCTGACCTCACAGCGTGGCCTAGGGGAGGGGTCTGCACCACCACACTTCTTAACTGCAATTTCTGGACATTTTCAGGAAGTTATCAACATTTTGTAAAAAATTCTGTATGCCCTGCTGGAAAGTAGCATTAACTTCAGAAGCCTCGGGGTTCCCATCTGTGTTCATGTTTTTCCCTTATATCAGGTGATCTCTGGCTTTGAACTGGTTCTTCCTGGGCTCCTCGTGTCTGGTTCCAGGCTGGAATAGCTTGCCCTATTTTAGCAAGAGGAGAGAAGCTGAACATGAGCCCAGAGACTGAAGGAAAGCAGAGATGTGCCACAAGGCATTAACAGCACTGGTTACTGATCTTCCTTGACTTGCTGTGCTGCCGTAGAGACCTCCTAGCTACTCCCCAGAATGGGTGATGTGCCAAGGTATCCTGGAGCTAGGTTTGTAGGCCTTTCCCTGCAAAGCATCATAGGGCTAGCCGTTTCTGTAAGGGTTTAAGCCACACTTAAAATACTTACTTTTTAAGAAAACTCGATTTCTTGGTTAAGGGCTTTGTACTGTTCATCTCTGTAGACACATGAAGACATTTAGCCTAATCTGAAATCACAAAGACTAATTCTGTCTATAAGTAGGTGTGAAGAAGTCTGAAAGGCTGGCTTAGGGATCATAAAGGCTCCCTTTACACTCAGACTGAGTGCATCCCAATGTTATTATGGGTGTTATTAAAAAGTGGTATTTTAAGCTTCTATGATGAGCACAAGATTCTTATAAACACTATGAGTTACATAAATTTGTCTATTCAGCCTTGAGGAGGTGGGGTTTTTTTCAGACTGCATGGCGTTTGATTGTAACTGTCCATCTGCAGGTCTTGTTTTGCAAAGTAGATGCTTCCATATCCTGTTTGTATTGCATCTTCCTGTTTAGATTCTCTCCAGGCTTTGAATATGTGCCATGTTTTAGGGAGCAGTGTTACGGATCCATCTCACATAGATGGATCATATTTTATTTAAAAGGTGACCACACAAAGTTTTAAAAGTGCCTGCTTGCCTAGTTTCTTTTAGCATTTGCTTGTTTGTTTTTTAAATAATGCTAGCTAACACATTTCAAAATACTGCATCTTTATTGAAACTCTGCTGACATCCCTTAGATGGGTTAAGGAGAAAAGTTTTATTTCTCACTGCTGTAGAAAAAGAGGTAGGCTTCTAACATACCAGGTGATCATGTGATACCAGCCTGGTATAGACAAATACACAATGTAATTTTACACTGGTAGGTTGATCAAAGGTAATCCACAGAGTTCACTCTAGAGCTCGTTTCTCCCAGCTACACTGGATTGAAACGCAATTTACCTCGCCTATGGGAGGGTTTTAACACTTTTTAAAAATCCAAGTATTCTTTCCCCTTGTGAAAATACAGTCTTTGTCATTAAGACACAGAGCTGGTCATCAGAATTCCTAGGTTGTAGCCTCCTCCTGTGATCACAGGAGGTCTACCTTCCTTGGTTATTCACTCTCTTTTTCTTTTGCCCCCCGCCTCCCCCCTCCTGTTGTGGTTCTGCTGTAGCTGCTGAGGTTCCTGAGAATAGAGTCAATAATATATTCAGTCCATAAAGAGTCAAGGTAAGAGCCTTTTTGAGAACATGATGGTTCTGGGTTAATTTCAGCCTATGTCATTGTTTTCTTTCCTTCGCTTGTGTTCTGTTTGGTTACAGCAGACAGCCAATCACTCTTTTTACATCGGGCGGTGATGGTTTTGAATGTATAAAAGTTAATCCCTGAAAAGAAGCATTCAGGCAAAAACCAAATTCTGTACAACCTCAGTCCTTCCTTGGAAAAAGGGCGCAATGTTTCCAGAAGATATGGGAAGTGCTGAGGTCACTCTGCCTGGGAAAAAAAATGATACTGTTACTGCACCAAACAACCTTTTTGCCTCCTCCAGTTTCTTAGCATCCTGGTCACAGTGACCTTGTGTGCCTGCAGAATCTTGGATTTGAATAGATTAAAAGCATTTGCTTACATGCCTGACTCAGGCTTTTGTTGACTATAGATAGCCTTGTCCTTCACTTTAAATCTTCCTGACTTCTGGTTGGAACATAGTAGTTTTGTAGTGCTGTTACGTATACTTCAAGTTGTGAAGCAAGACGAATGATATCTTCAGTAAAAAACTATTAAGAAAATAATAAGCTAATGTAGATCTCGGTAGAACAGGCTGCAAGGGCTTTTTCTAGAGCGCTATAGTAGGCAGTTACTAAGAGTCAGCACACAAAGGTGCTTGTTGAAAATGTGCTGTAGAGGAAATTATAAACATGTAGGAAAAGGGCAGTAGAGCACTTAGTTTTCCATATAACCATGATGATGATGTGATCTTGAGTATGCTGAAGTTGACTGTAGCTGTCCCAAAAGGTTTCATGTCTTTCTGTCGGTGGCTTATGAGTAGACAATTCTTGGATGTGCGTTACTTTTTTCGTTTTTTTAAGATCCCTTGGAATAAACAGGTGAAGAGGATGATCAGACCTATCAAACTCTTATCCCAGAGGAATGCTTATTCAGGCTTTGCTTGGTTGATAAATTCGTGACAGAGCTAATAATAACCAAATAGAAAAGGAGCTGCAGATCCCAGTGTATCTTATGTACTCTTGATCATAAATTGGTACACGAAAGAGATGGGTCTGAGGGGAATTGATAACTGCTGGAAGGAGATCTTTCAGTTTCTCAAGAGGGTTTCCCCTAAGAAGGATCAGTTGGCTTTCTAGGTGGTATTGTATTGTGCATTGCAACAGGGTGTGTATGGACTGAAATACCCTAGGTGCTTTGCATGCCATTGTAGTAATGCAAGAAGTACATGCTGTGGCCAGAGCGTATCTGCAGTTGTTTTCTGCTTGAGCTATGTTATTGAAGGCTTCGCAGTGGGTGAAAACAAATGCCACGGCCTTCCCTTCTGTAACAAAAAAGTAGTAGATAGTCTGGGTTTGCATTTCTGATTATGATGGGTATTATTATTATTATTAATTTTAAATCCTTCTCTCTGCAATTGCTGACAGCCATGAGAACAGCTGCAGTAATAGTTTTAATTCTGTACCACTGGCCTCAAAGTCTGTGGACACTATTGACTAAACAAAGGCATTTTAAAAACCGGATGTAAAATGGTTAGTACAAATGTTGAGAACCTGCTGAGTAATTTGGGGTGCTGCTTGCTGGTCTGTTTAGTTTAGGCTGACATTCTGTGTCCTACTGCAAGGCCACCTGAGCAGAATTTTTAGCAGCTTCTTTTGCTTACAGTGTGATAGACTGCATCTGGTGTGCACATGAGACTTCTCTTGGATACTCCTACTAAGAAGTTTTTCCTTTGTATGCATCCCTTGATTTCCCAGATCAGGGGACTAGAACAAGATTGGGGTGGAAGATGGGTGAGCAGCAGTTCTTCGTGTTCCCATGACAGCTCTCGAGTTCCTCAGGGTTACCTGATGTGGCCTGAGTTTTACAGACTGTGACTTACCATTAGAGTGGTCTGGGACTCAAAAGATCAAAGCTATGAGCTAGACATTGAACTTATGAGCCTTGTGAAATATATAATTCTTTGTGCCCCTGGGAAATTACTGTCTGCTTGCCTTGGTTTCCCACTCCAAAAAATGGAGTTCGTTCTGCTCCTATTTTCTGTTCTTTGTGACTCTTCATATAAGTTTTCAAGGCCAGGGACTGTCTCTTAGTATGTATAGGAACACTGACTAGTATAGCTAGTCCTGAACACAGCAGGGGCTTTTAAAAAACAGTTGTAACACAAATAATGAGTGATGCCTTCCATCAGAACAGGGCTGTTTGCAACTGTGTGGGAAGAGATGGCAGCACTGCTACCTCCAAGGTGAAGCTTTCTGTTGGATTGGAGAGGCTCGGGGGCACAGAGTGCCGGGCAAAGCTCTCTCCCCTGCTAAGTCCTGAATGAGAAGGATCTCGGGTTTGCAGCAGACTTGTGGGTTTTGTCTTTCAGTCTGTCTGCGTGTTCTGTTGAAGTGGTTGGTCTGAATCTGGTTCAGCCAGGGAAGTCTTGGTAAAATTTCGAAGCAGTCTTTTTCTGCTTTGCAAAGTGTAAAGCTCAGATATCTGGACTGCTTTTGCAATATGAAATTCCATCTCAAAAATTTCAGAGGAAAAGATAATTTATAATTTTTCTTGTTTTTACAGGGCAAAACTCAGCCAAGATATCTGCAGACTGAAACTAATGTCTTGCAACTTCATAGTTACTTTCACAAGAGGCTCTCCAGATATTTTGCTAACATGAATTAATGAAATCTCAAAATATCTCTTGCAGGCTAGTATTTTTTTTTGCCCTTGTTTTACAGGTGAGTTAATAAATGAGTGAAATTCTGGATGCCTTGAAGGCACTGGAAAAGCAGCAGTAGGACCAATATTGCACCTTTAAAGCTTGAAGTAAAGCAACTAATAATCAAGTTTCCAGTTATACTGTGCTTTCCGATGTCTTGTGGAGTTAGTTGCTTTTCAGTTCTTAAATGCTTCCTTTTCCCAACTTGTCAAGTAATGTTAATATCCCTTATTGGACCCAGATAATACAACAAGATAGCTAGATATTTTATCTTTATTCCTATTTTGCAACAAACTTACATTTGGTATGTCAGTTATCCCCAAGGCTTAACCATCCAATCTAGTTTACGCTTAACTTGGAAGTGTGGCTGCTTGCTCTTAGGCACACAAATAAGACAGTAAATGAGTTTCTGAGCAGGGCAGTTATCATTAGAATTGCTTAAGTGTCAACCAGAAGTGCCAAGACCAGTAAAAATGGTACCTCAGGCTGGCAAATGTGCCACGTTTGCTGCCCACAGCAGAGAGTCTGTGGAGAGTTGGTGCAGCACCTTTGGGCTGCCAGGGAGGAGGAGTGGTAGGGAACGTGTGGGAGTGAAGCAGAGAGAATCAAAGTGCCTCAGGGGATGGAGAGTGAGGAGACAGTGTAACAACTTCTACAGACTTGTGAGCTTCCAAAAAACTGCCCACACTGGAGTATGGAAGATAATTTTAGGTCCGTTAACAAAACTTACAAAAGATACAGGGCTTCAGGCTGGTAGTTCAGAGCTAGATGGACCTTAAAATAAACAGAAAAGCAGATGGATTTTTTTTTTTTTCACTCAGACCAGAGTAGGCTTTTGTAACACAATAAGCTATGGTTTGATTACATGCTGCTACTGTTGCAAAGCTATTTGATTTTGGAAGGAGGTGAGCCTCAGTTGTACTTTTTACAGCCTCGCAATTGAAAGTTTGGCTGCCGTTGCCTGGATCGGATTATTTAATTTGCTGAACAAACCTTTATGGCCATGCTGTTTCAAGTACATAACTATATGCACACAGACTTGGCTCAGTTCAAGATATGAGAAACTTGTCAGGGCAGCCAGTAAGTGCATAATGTTTTACTGTCAGTCAGGAGAAGGCAACCTGAATGTCTAGGTCAAATGCACAGCGCTCAGGAGATAAAAGATTAGACTAAATATTATAAAGACTTTCAATGCAACCATTCCAGGTTCTTGAGAATCTGTGTATCAGTTTGTTTTGTGATAAAGATTAAAAGATGAGGTGTGTTCAGAGTGTGTGTGTGTGTTTGGAGTGGGTTGTTTTCGTTTGATTATTTTTTTGTGATATACGGAAAGTACAAAAGACTTTCTGATAACGCTGTCTCCCTTGGAAGTGTGCATAAGGCCATTGATACTGACTCCGTATTTGTACATGACGTTGCTGCAGCTCATGTGGAATGCAAAGAAAGAGAAAATGTGTCACTGCCAACAAGAGACTTCTCTTCTGAATTTATTTGTGAAATGTAAGCTGAAGGAAACCTGTTGTATTCTCTTTAACATTGACCTGGTTTTGCATTTAGAAACTTTCTGAAATACCTTTCAACAGGCAGGCCCCCAGGTTTCAGGGCAAAATATGCTTTTCACCAGTTAAAGACTTCACAGCGGCAACAGCACCATCTCATGTAGACCTTTCTCTCTGTAATACAGACAGAAGGCTCAGCACTGCATTTAGGGCTGAGTGAATGGACCTTGGACCGATGCAGGAGTAGCAAAATTGTCGTGCTCTGCAGCAGTTGTTGTTGAGTGTGAGGTGGCTCATCGCATGAAACTGGGGAACATAAACCAGGTCAAAGCTGAGGTAACTGGGAGGGAAGCAGACATGTCAAAATTGGTTGCCTACAGTTTGGAAGGAGTATGGGATGCAAAGGAAACATGCAATGCAAGGTGAGGCAAACTAGCCCTTGTGGTGTCAGGCACAAGATCATCTGTGACTACAGTTTTGACGGTTAAGCCTTTGACTTTGGATGAGAACTTCTGTGAAGCATATATCAGCCTGATCAACTGTGGTTGTTCCCACAGTAACAACAATGCTTAGCTTGAATAAGCATTACAGGAGATGCTTGTCTAGTATTGTATTCTGCATGACAGAGGCTGTGGTGCTTTTATCATTTTACCTCTTTCTGATGATTTGCGTAGGAATGAGTATTTTGTGCAGCTCCCTGCTGCAACCAGCAGTATGTGATATGACTTGTGCTAAAATCCTCTGAAAATAAAAGCCAAATGAAGATCTGTGATGATGGGATAAGAGAGAGGCACTTACCCTACCTACCTTACATAGCTGTTGTACTGAAAAAAAGTCTCTTTTTTTCTCCTGAAAGGGCTTATCACCCTCTGCACACTACAGAGGAAGTTCAGGTGCCTGGCTTGGATGAGGCAGTCAGCTTTCTAATGGCTAAAGTTCAGTCAGACAAATTCCACGGTGAGTGGTGGAATTTTCATTATTTTGTTTGATCACAGTTAATGTGCGTTCTCTTGGCAAGGGCGTAGCTGGTCCTTGAAAGGAGAAAGGCACTTGCTTGTTTGTCTCAGGCTGGCTACTGCCTTCTGAATCAGTTGGCACCCTCAAGGGGAAAGAGGGACCATCTCTTTCAGGACAGCAGTGGAGCATGGAGAACTGCAGAAGAAAAAAGCTTCACGAGTGCAGGGTGGGGAAGGCAGAGGTGGGGAGACGAAGTCAACATAAAGCCCTCAGAAAGGGTGATGAATGAGGAATGCTGAGAAGAGCAAGGAGCAGACGTACACTCAGGGCTCAGGTAGAGAAGAAAAGCAAGGGTGTTTTACTGGGGACTTAGAGGGGACTGTGCAGAGTTCGTTGCAGCCCAAGAAGTCCTCTGAATGCTGCTGGCCTGAAAGTAAACCTAAAAGAATGAACCTGCCCTGGGAGCACACTGTGGGTAGGAGAGGGTTTGACCACAAACTTCTTATTTTTAATCTGCTTCATTCAAGAGGACCAGTAACAAATTCTCAAGGTTCCTTTGTTCTAGTTCTTGTTTAAGTAGAACAGAGTTCTATGCTGCAAAAGTTTCTTTGTGTGTTTTTGGTCCATTCACAGTTTGTGCTGTTTCCCAGTGGGAAGGGAGGGAATGGCTGCTGCACAGAGGCAGTGGTCGCCTCTTTGGCTTTTCCTTGAATGCCATTTAAACAACAACAAAGCATGCGGAAATGTTTAAAAGCAGTGGCCTTTCTAGGAACGCAATTAAGTATTCAGGGCACATGCTTTAAA
This sequence comes from Steatornis caripensis, assembly GCA_013398225.1. Lineage (NCBI taxonomy): Eukaryota > Metazoa > Chordata > Aves > Caprimulgiformes > Steatornithidae > Steatornis > Steatornis caripensis. Next base: position 455,107 of record VZSC01013297.1, on the reverse strand, counting down.
AAAACCTGGCCAAATTTTCTTGAAATCTGCAGTTTTGGATGGAATACATGTTACTGTTCTATATAACTTCCTATCCAGCCCATGAAAAAACAGCCATTTGAAAGAAAAGCAGTTAATGAGCTTTGCTTATGAGTATGTTTATGATAGTTCAGTCTGATTTTGACATATTACTGTCATTGGTGACATTCTTGTTTCACTTGTATAGAAATAGAGTTTAGAATGTGTTAAGTACTTCATACATGCAGTGTTGCACTGGGCACAGTTATGCAATAGAGAAACATGAAATACATGCATATGTATCTTGTGTAGGACAAGGATCTTCAAAAGGCTAGCTGTAGATCAAAGCCCAGCCTGTAAGGTGTGATCAAATAGCCTGCTAATAAGACCAAATAGGATGAAACCTTTTGGTACAGCAACCCTGGTTTGTTTTGCCCCAGGCAGTGTATTCTTCATGTGGGGTGTGAGTTCATGGCATCTCCATTTACACATGCACATGAAGTTCCTGCACACACGTGTTACTCTCCTCTCATGCATATGGTAGAGCTGTAGCTGCTCTTAACTCCTCCATGTTCCCACTCTTAACTCCTTTCAAAAAGTTCTTGAAAACCAGTACACAAAACGCATACTCTGGAAACTAGACTCAGCAGAAAGCTTAGGAAAAAGAGGTTTAAAAGGGGGATAGAGGGGTGTGGGGGAACCAACCCAAGCCCCACTATTATATCTGTGTCTCCCTATTGTTGCAGATAAGGCCCTATAAATAAAATGCTTGGCAAGCTTCCTGTCATGGAGCAGAGGAGTGTATATTAAGATGTGCTGAGGAGTAAGTTCTGTAAGGAACTCTCTTTCTCCTTCTCTGAAACATTCCCAAAATTTCCAGCCATACATACACGAGGACACCGATATACGATCCATACAGCTCTTTGTATCTCCATAATTTACAGAGGCCTTGTTCCCTGAGGGTTCCTCAGTGGTGTAGTAAGAAAGACATGGGATAGTGAAACTTTGGAATTGTCAATTATTGTCCTTTTTTTGTCTAAGTAAACATAAGCAGAGACTGCTTTACCTCTCAACCTATTTGTTAACTGATGGCAAAAAAGGCTTATTTTGATTCTTATTAATGAAGTGCTAACAATGTAAAGTGCTAGAGGACCTACCTTTGTGTGCTTGTATCTACTGCAGTCCCAGGCAGACAGAATGAGTCCCTTTTTGTGCAAGTTGGCTGATGAGTTTCGGGAGGGCAGGAGAATGCGTAGCAACCTGCATTGAAAAATTGAAGGAAGAGCAGGAGATCACATACTGCAACAGTAAGAGCTTTTGCCAATGTTAGCAAGAGAGAGTGAGTATGAGAGAAGAAGAAACACGAGGTCTTCTGTTGTGAAGTTGTGAAGTAGAAATGAGAGCTTAGACAAATGATGTCAGGAGGTCATAGCTACTTTTAAAGGGAGAAAAAAAGAAAAGTGGGTTTGGCAGGGAAGATGGGTCAAGGGAAAACTTGGGAAAGTTTCACAAGAAGCAGTGGTTTTGGACCTTTCAGATGACAGAGCAAGAGAGTTTGATGGATAGAAGTAAACAGAATGTGAAATACCAAGGTTTAGCTTTTTAGATCTGAGCTTTTTCTTGGTAAAGTATTTCCAAAGGTTTCATAGCCACAATATTTTTTTTTTCTAATATGCTCAAACTTTCTTTGAAATAATTGAAAGCCTAGTGCTATTGCAGGCTTCCTGACAGCTGGTTGTTACTGGAATCAGCAGTTGTTTCACGGAAGGCTTGATTGAAGTGTCACATAGCTATAGTTAACTGGCATGTGACTTCTGTTTCTCCAGCAGACTTTCTTATCACAAGCCTTTATTGAGGACCATGGGGGTTTTTTCCCTCCTTGGGGCTTTTTTATTTTTTAAGTGAAACTCTTGAACTTTGTTTGGAAACAAAATGTGATTACGTTGAGTGTGTCTTATTCAAATGTCCTTGACGTCCATGTCCAAAATCCTGTATAACCTGTGACATACACACAGTAACAATGGGGAACTGAAACTTCTGCTCATAGCATGTTTTTGGTTAAACACACTCCAAGCCTTAAAGCAGTTTAATTGTCTTCCAGGTGGGTAACAGATCTAGGTTACTAGGTAAGAGATCACCATAATTGTTAATTGTTACTACAGGAAAATATCTAGGACTTGCTAGGCTAAGAGAAGATCTTGCCCTTAAGTGCAATGGTTTTAGTTTAGTAATGAGACACGACAAGTGGGTGAAGCTGGAAGGTGGCTGAGGGGTGTTGTCGGATAATGCTCTTGTGAGCTCTTTTGGGACTACCTTAAAACGTTTGCTGCCATCCCAGAAGAGAGCGTGCATCATGCAAGTGGTTCTCAATATGTACCTGTGCAAAGTTTTCCAGGTCAGCCAAGAACCCCTACTGAAGTCACTTTGAACCCATTTGACACTGAAAGTTAAGAAATGCTTGGATGATCCAGTCTGGTGACTCTGCTGTGGGGCAGTAACCTCCAGCTGTGACACTGAAACAAACACCTGGGAGTGGCACAGGGAAACCGTGCTGCCCACTTCCAAAGTGATTACACCTGAGTGTACCCAGTGCCTTTTCAGAAGGGGGCTGATGTAGGCTCTGTTGGCAAGGGAAAATGTTATTTTTTGTTCAGTAGCTGTAGCGTGAGCTTGTCATTGGCCTGTCCCCTCACAGGCAGCAGTGCTCAGGAGGCACTCATGGAAGAATGTCCAAAACGTTTTAAGGAGGGAAAACTGGGTTAATGCCATCGCCACTCAGTTTTAAAAGGAGGCATGCTGTGCATGAGGTAGGCTTAGAGAAGAGCTCCAGGGTGCTGGGAAGAGAGGCCAACAAGGGGTAGCACAGTTGGCGTAGGAAAGGGGTTAAAAGACAACGCTGCAAGGTGATAGTGGAGAGAAGTAGAGCAGGACTGCATTATGCCTTGAAGGAAAGAGTGTGGTGGAGGGGAGAGCCAGGGAAAAGCAATTGTCTGTGATGTAAGATTGGAGATACACCATAGTAAAGATGTAGGTGAGGAATGTTGTCTCAGGACCTAGTGGTTTCTGCTGTAGTAAGAGAAACACTCTGAGAGGCCAATGAGGTGTTTGGCATTGTTGTTGAAGAAGAGTATTGAAATGTCAACTTCAAAGAACAGAAAAAGATGTAGAGTCTGGACTGATCCTCAGTGGGGATCAGATGTTGGCGCTAGTCACGGTGTCAGAGAAGCACCACAGAGGAGAAGGCCAAGAGGCGGTTCAGTAGCTGGGCTTCATGAATGTTGGGTTCTGAGGCAAATAGTTTAGTGTTAGGGGAGGCAGTCTATAAGGTAATGTGCTTGTGACTGCTCACTATGAACAGTGCGTTCTGTGCTTGAGAGCTGCAAGGGTGTTAACGTGAGCTAATTGTATTGATACAAGCACTGGGAAGGTGTGTCTGTAATATGAAGGGTCTTGCATTTCACTCGAGGTGGCTTGATTGGCCCAATTTCAAGTAGGTAGTTTTCACAGTCTTAGTCATGGTTTTTCAGCAGTTGCGTATGTGTGTAGTACAAGCCGAAATTTCCCTCTTCTATTTTTTTTTATAGTGTAACACACATATATTAATAGCACAATAATGTTGTACTTTGTAAGATTCTATTGCATCCACAATATAAAGGAACAGTTTTGTTCACAAAGGTCTTTTGGTTTTCTTATGTTCAATAGGAAATAGCTCGTCATCTCCGACCTGGAACTCTGCGTGCCGTCTTTGGGAAGAACAAGATTCAGAATGCTGTCCACTGTACAGACCTACCTGAAGATGGACTTTTGGAGGTAAGACCTGCTAGACAAACAGGTGCTTTTATATCATAGGAAGTTTTAAAGTGAAAAGCGATACTTTACACTGTTTTCAGCTGTGGAAGTGTTTCATATGTGGACTAGCTGTGTTGGAGACCAGTGATCGGCTAGAAACAAAAGCAAAGAGTTTATTAAGGGCATTTAACTCGGTTAATTCTGATACAGTAAAAAATTCATCCATGCAGTTTACTTGAGTGAATATAGTACGATGGAATATTTAATGACATGAAAGTCAAGGGTCTTCTCTTTGGCTGAATGTGTCCTTGGGACCGGATATCAACACCCAGCAGTGCTTCTACAGGCACACCTTCTTAGCCCTTTCTTGGATCACCACCATGATGCCTGAGCTGGATTGTCTTTCCAGTGAGCTTCTGTGGGGCTTGGAATATTATAGGCACTAGGGATTGAAATTCCCCACATAGGGTCCAGATTTGTTTGTAGACAGTCATAACTATGCATGTCAGTTGGTATTTTCTGTGTTTTATATTAACTTACTAATTATGATCTCATTTTGGCTTTGTATGCTTTCATTAAAGTCCAATAAAATGGGAAAAAGTTAAATTAAGGGAATTTATAAAGACAGAAGTACTCACTATGAAAACTCACTCACTTAATTCCATGCCTCAAAACTAAGGTCTGTACAAGGGGGTTGAAGTGGTGTGCAAGTGTATCTTGAACAGATCTCTGTATCAATGCAGCAGTTTTTCCAGTGCATGCATAGCTTCTGTTTTACTGTTTGCATGTATTTGTGAGGGCTGTCAGGCTATAGCAGAATGATGGAGCAGCAAGAGTTTTCCTAGCTTGGATAATTTTACATTGCCAAAGTGGTGTTTTCATTGAGGAGAGGAAGAACTAACTGTGTCACCATCTCCCTTCCTGAAATAAAATCAGACCTTTGGGTCAAAGTGCTCTTTGCCAGGAAATTGCATCTAGGTTAAGGAATAGACTAGTGAAATTCAGCAGTGGGAATGGCAGCCAGTATCAACAAAGCTGCAACTTTTTAAACCATTTCCAAGCTGTCATTAAAAGTTGACAACTTCTAGTTTCTGCCCAAAGGGACTGGATGTAAACAAGCAAACAGGTTATTTGTCACCACATGCCTAAAATCCTTCAGTCGTGGCTTTTCAATGGCAGCAGAAGGAAAGGCATAGCCTGCAAGGGGAAAATGAAAGTCTCACCAACACTCACAGAGCATTTTAGTGCTTCAGCAGCGTTCTCTCTCTCTCGTGTCCAGAATCTGTCTTGTTCATGCTGTTGCAAAGCAGGTATAGCCCCATTTTGCTAGTTGTTTAAATTGAGTTCATAGCTACTGTAAGGGAGGTGGGTGGGACAAAGCAGTTGAATTGCTTCTCCAAAACAAAAATTGAGGCTGGAGTTCTTTCTCAAGGTCTCAGCTACATGTGTTTGTCCTTTGAATCTCACAGTTGAATCATAAGCTAAGTTCTTGATCTAGTATTACTCTGACTACACACTTTGCAGTTCCCATTGCAGACTNACAAAAATTGAGGCTGGAGTTCTTTCTCAAGGTCTCAGCTACATGTGTTTGTCCTTTGAATCTCACAGTTGAATCATAAGCTAAGTTCTTGATCTAGTATTACTCTGACTACACACTTCGCAGTTCCCATTGCAGACTGGTCATCTTAACAGTCATCTATTGATTGTATTTTTGGGGGGAGAGGGGCCTAAAATCTTTTTTTATCATAGGCATAATTGTACACAGAATGTGGCGCTTCATCTGTCAGTAGTTTCTTCTGTAACAGTCCAGCTAAAGCCATCAGTTGTAAAGGACATCAGTCGATGTTCTTTAATGAGTAAATAAAGCAGTGAAGGTTTCATTCTGATTGTTTGGCAAGTAAGCATTATAATGTAAACTGTAGAAATCTTTTTACTGCTAACATTTTTATTCTTGGAGTATCTTTAGGTTTGTGTTCTCTGAGAAATGTAGTTGCCTGAGAACTTAGGTAAGCAAGATAAAAAAATAACCTCTGGATTTGCTTAAGTGCAAGGCTTGTCACAACTGATGAAAAAGAAATGATACAGCATACACAGAGATCATCCTTGAGAAGGACTTTTTCCTCAGTGAGCTTTTCTGTGAGAGGAGCCCAAATCTGGTCACAGAGGTCTCATTTGCTGGCAAGCAAAAACCAGACCTTTCTCTCCCCTCAGCCCCAGTAACTGTAACAGTGCTGTACGTGCTGGGCTAGAGCAGAGTGACTCTGTGGCATGCCAGACAACCATAGAAGGAAACTGAGCCCAACTAACATTTTTAAGAAGTATGCTGTTCAGTAAATGGTAGTGAATGTTTTCATTCTTTAATGGATAACTGAAAATATACTGACTTTAGCAGAGCAACTATTCTCAGCCTCGGAGGTGGTGAATTCAGAGATAGGTAAGGCACTTGTCATCAAGGAGAATGACCTTGGCTATGCTGGTGCAGTAGAACTTGCTTTTTTTCTCGATACAGAGATAGCATGTGTTCGTTATGTCCTTGTTCTGGTAGGAGATGTTGCTGAGATGTTAACGCTGCTCCTGCTACGAAAGCTTTACAGTATGATTGTAGGACAAGGGAATAGTAGAGGAGGAGTGTGGAAGAAATTTCAGAGAGAAATCTCACCTACTAGATTTATACTACAAAGATTAAGGATCCTTTTTAAACCCCCCCAAAAAATTAATTCATCCGTAGCAGTCTCTTTCCTTTCTTCAGGTGGCATTGTTTTTTGTACTGTGTTAGCACTCTGCTGCAGGATACCTACCCAGTATAGCTCCAAAAAGCAGCCTATATGCAAATTGTTGCACTCTTGCTGATGAAAGGTAAGTTTGGCAATCTGAATTCAGGCACAAGAGCTAGGAACTCCAGAGTTTCATTTCTAACTCGGGTGCTGATTTTATCTGAGCTTGGCTAAGCCACTTTTCAAATTTTTGGCATAAAAGTATTTGGCTTTGAAATTCTGTATGAAGGTGTTCTGATATGTATTTCTTGTCTCCAAAACAAAATACTAGATGCAACAAATTTTAGAAAGCAAACTGCAGAATCTTTATTACAAACAGCGACACAAAATTTCTAACACTTCCCCCCCCAATTCCCACTACATATACATTGCGGGGGGTGGGGAGGTTGGTTGGTTTTGGTGGTTTGTGGGGGGTTTGTTTGGTTTGGTTGTTGGTTGGATGGTTTTGGGTTGGTTTTTGGTGGTGGTTTGGTTTTAGTTTTTTTCCAGGATATGAAATAGCTTAATTACTCTTCTGAAACTCAGTAAGCTTTCTTGGAGAGAGGATGCTGTGGTGTAAGCTTTCTGAAATTTTTGGCGAACCAAAGAGGTTCTGGACATCGTTGCAGCCCAAAAGCAGGCAGAGTCAGTCTGATACACCGTGAATAAAGATGTTTACTGCCTTTGATTCAGAGCTTCTGTACAACCTTGACCATGTTTGATGGCTGAATCATCCTTTTCCAGAGGTTGCCGTTTCCAGTGCAGCCTCCCCTTACAGCTGTAAGGACTGCAGAGTGGAAGTCCCAGTATCTCTGAGCTTGAATTGAGCCCACTGGGTTTGTACAAAGAAAGCCTTTGCTGTGTCTGTTGGCTGGCGTGTAGAGTACTTTATGCTGTTAATGCTAAAGCAGCTTCTTAGAGGTCCCTGCCACAGTCCTGACTCCATGGTGGCCAGATGTTCTGTGTGCACATCTGCAGGGTCAGCAGTGCCCAAAGGACCTTCAAAGCAAGATGGTCAAAGGGACTGCTGCTGTTGCCACTTTGTGGATAGGAAGGTGAATAGGTTGGTCTGTGTGTTAATTGGTTTTGTGACTTTTGAACTTCCAGAACCAAATGGAGATCTGGTTGACCTAATGTCCTATCATGGGCCTTAAATGCACAGTATTTATGGAAGTGCAATACAGGCATGTTCCTGTGTAGAAGGGAACACACCAGTGCTTTCCTGAGGACTCAGCTAGGTATCCTTAGTGCCAGATACTGCTTATTTTAAGTTTTCTCCACCCTCCTCTGCAGTTTTCATCACCTACGGTTTAAAATCTAACTGAAATTTGAAGTGTTTGCAATGACAGCTGCTTGTCTGATTGTCCACAAATGGAGACTTCTTAGAGGAGATGAGATAGGTAATTGAGGGCTAGATCAAATGCTTGCTGAAGTTATAGCCAAGCTCTAGGTGACTTTGGTGGTTCATACTTAGTTGGCAGTCACTAGGAAGGGCAAGGTAGTGACCTTTCTCCCAAAAATAATGACCAAGAAGTACTCAGAGAAAGGCGAGAGAACAATGCTGTCTCAGGAACAGCAGGGACTAATTAACTAAGGGTCAGCTTCTGCACCTAGTTTTAGAATGCTATATTTAATTAATGTATTACAGCAGTTTTTCAATGTTTTTTTGCTAGACCTCTTGTCCATGGACCTGGAAAAAGGAAAGTTTGCTTTTGATCTTAAAAAACTCTCAAACAAACAAACAAACAAAACCCCAAAAGCAAATATCAGCACTTGCTCCCACCAGTTTGACCTTTAACTCCTGTAGTTGTCCTACAAACTAGTTCACGTTTTAGGCAGTGACTAAAGCATACCAGAATTAGTGAGTAACTCACTTTGGCTCAAGAGAGGAGGGGAGGTGCAGTTGAGCCTAGAACGCAACTGGTCACAATGGGAAAATCAGCGTATTTTCAGTTGTAAAGCTCTAACTGCTTCTTTTATTCCTAGTGCAGTGATACAGACGGAGGGTGAATATTGCCCCGAAGCCTCTTCGGTGATCTCTTTGACTTACTGGGTCAGGCACTTACTCACTTCATAGACTTGTGTGTCCTTGTATCAGTACAAAATGTATTTTCACAAGTGACAATGGATAAACACGAATAGCTCAGAACAGTCCATTTCTCAGCCTTGTCATCAGCTTCCCATTTTAATGGGGAGAGGAAAGAAAGGAGGAAGTAGAAAGGAGAGTCTGATAGCAACGGAGTGTTTATGAGACGATGGGGTTTCATGAGTGAAGGCTAACCCAGCAGTTTCTTAATTTTTCTGGTCAACTGAAGATGCGTAGGACATTCATTCAAAGCATGGGTTCGCATTTGTTTCCCACATCCAAAGCAGGTACTGCTCTACCTCTCATCAGTTTTTTTTTTTTTTCTGTTTTATATAAAGCGGGCACTATTTGGAGTAAGCAATTACAGTACTTGCCTGCATTCACGTTCCTCCTGAGTCAGGTAGAGCAAGGACTGGAACATGCGTGTTTTATATGCCAAGTGCGTGCTCTATTTAACAGACCGGAGACAGTTTTGCATTTGTGTCTTTCACGTACACATGGTGAAAGATGATTCTGTTTCTCAACTCACCGTCTTTGACCTGAGGAACATTTCTGATAAATGTTGTGTTGAAATAGAAGCTTGCAAACCATTTGATCTGATGAATCATCATCCTCCAGACAAAACAAGTTTCCTTGAAATTAGTCATTCCTGGACTAGTTTTAATCAAAGTACTTGATACAAGGTGTTGTGGCTACTAGACTTCACGGTTTGTGTGCCTCCTTAAAGAAGTGAAAGCAAATTAAAAATGTTAGTGAAGGCCTTCTTCACATCACTGGAAGTATAGTGAGTAAAACTTTCCACAGGAGGTGGTGCTGTACACACACCTCAGTTTGTCGGGTCTCACGTGGCCAAGTACCTTTCAGATTATGCAGGAATCCACATAATCTGCAAGCATTAAAAACCTGATAGCCCAGACCTGCCATTATAACCAAACCAGTATTTCTGGGTTTTGCCATGCTCTACCTGTAAGTTGTTGCTTATACTGTGCAGTTCAAGGTGTTTTGGTGGTTTGTTTGGTTTTTTTTGGTGAGCAGTTCCATAAGGGCGTTTGTACTGCAGCAGAACACTCTGGGATGATAGACCGCACACATCCGGGGTAACCTGAAAAGTCTCTCCTTTGAGGTGCAGCCTGCTGCGTCTGAGCCGTCCACGCTACCTTTGTGTTCCTATGTCATGGTGTTTGGGCAATCAGTCAGTCTCGTGGTGTTTCTCTGCATAATTGAAAAATGCTTAATAGTCATACATGTATATGCGTGTGGGTGCTTATACATAGCGGGAGAGGATGCTGCCCTCAGAGGATATGCAGGAAGAAGGATTTGCTGTGGGTTGAGTAAAATTTGAGTTGTGGGTGAAATAACCTTCTCCCTGTCGCCAAGGAGGATGCTTTCATTAGGTGACTAATTCTTCTAGTGGACAATAATGTGGCAATTGCTGCGGGAGCATGCTGACACGTGCCTTTATGTGTTTGGTAGTCTATGTCTGAAACTGCGGAGGGGGGCGGGCTCTTAAGCCAGTTTTCGTGAGAGTGGAGGATGTGCCAACTGCCTTCTCAGTCTTGCGTCCCCACAGGCGCTCTTTCCAGTGACTCCTCGGGGTGCTGCATGCGTGCTGGGTGCCATCAGGCTCCGCCTTGGGCATTGGGACTGTGGAGGGAGATGTGTCAGTTTTCAGTGTGGTGGGCAGCTTTCCAGCCAGGCAGTAGCGAGGACCTCCTTGAGTGTCGTTTGCCGGCCTTCTCCCTTGCCTCAGAGCTATTTATGACATCCACAGACATGAAAATAACCTATTGAAGGGGGTTGATTTTGCTGTTATCAAAGAAGGGTGGGTTTCGTTTGTCTTCTGAGCAAGCTGTCCTGATGGTTGTGTTTTTTCCCCTATCAATTCTTTGAATTTCAGCTGTGCAGCAGTGTTCAAGAGTAAGACTCCGGGCTGGTGGGCTGTGTAATGTACTGCTGGAAGCTCTTCACTCCCTTGCTCAGGCTTGCACCGGTGAGCCTGGCTTGCTGCTTCTAAGGCATTTAAGCAAACAAGTAACATCATCTAGCTGTACAGATCGGCTGTGGTGGTCTGATGGACGGAGAGTCGCACGAGTTCTGGCACTGGCAGTTCAGCTGGCTGGATCCAGCCTTGGGGAAATGGGAGATGATGTCGTACGATAAGCAGTGACAGAACGGGCCAGTTCAGCAGATGTGTTTTGCCCAGACAAGTGCTGTGGGCGATGAAAACCGGCATCGTTTTCCTCAGACTTGGTTTTAACCAAGTGCTGTGATGAGCGTTAAGAGCTGTGCTGCTCCTGGGCTTTTGGTGCAACGTGTCTTCCACCTGCTAGAAGCCAGATGTCCTCGGTCTGGCATTCCAAATAATGCCAGAAGCAGCACGCCTTATGCCTCCTTTCCCTTTGCTTTTATTCGGGGAGGCTGGGGGGAGGGTGGCGTTTTAGCAAGCTGTCCAGAGTGGGCAGGGGAGACTCGCCTTGCAGTGGGGGGGTCACAGCAAATGCTTCCCATAACCATTTCCTTAAGAACAGGGTCCTGTTACAGCAGCGCTCTGCTGGCTGCCAGCTTGCGTTTTTCTGTTTGCTGCTTCCTTGCCTGTCCGCTGCCGTTGTCTGGACACGTGAGCGTGCTGCAAGGTGCTTGCTATCATCCACCGTGGAAACGCCTTCGTACCAGTAGTGAGCTGATCCGTGGGCTGAGGTGATAGCGCAACAGTTTAGGACGGAAGGCATCAGAAGGATGCGGCCCTGTTAAACTAATCTTTTTGGTGCATCAAGGTATAGTCCAAGCAATTTAATAAAGCGTGTCAATGAGTAACCCTCAGAAGCGTCAGTGTGCTTAGTGTGGAATTTGTGTATGTCACACTCGGAACAAAGGTCTCCTGCATTGCTTGTTACCGATTAACTTGTCTGGTATTATGCAAGCTGCTTCTACCAGCTGAGAACTAACTCTCCCCATTCACGGGGCAGCGCGGCTTGTAAAACATTACACAGCAGAAGTGCATAGCATGGCAATGAACCTTTCACTGAGGGCATTTCAGCTGCACAGCATTTCCCTCAAGAGTCTTTAAAATATTAATAAAGAAGCCATTGTTTCACTCAGTCATGCAGCAATTTTGCAGTTAAGTCTTTTATTAGGGGCACATACCGAGCTGCATAATCCAGGGTAAGATGCTTTTAATCATCTCCAGTGAAAAGACATAAAAAATTGGAGGGTTTCGGTGAGGTTTGGTTTTGGCGGGGTTTTTTGCAAGTTTTCATCAAAGCAGTAGCTATTTTTGTCTGTCAGTTGGAAATTTTAGTCTCTCCTGATACAAAATGATTTCTAGAGAGATCTTTCAGATACTGGTTATTATGATGCAAGTGGTTCTCCATTTTAACTTTCTGAGACTTTTTATCCAACAGCTGCGGGAACAGGTTGGAAAGAATCTGGAGTGTAGGAAAACTTGTCTTATTTGGTAGTGTGTTTGCAAATCAGAGGATGTTAGCCAGCAATGGAATTCTGTTTTACAGTGTTTCCCGATGCCGTATATCTACTGGTACAGAGAATTAAGTAGTCATTTTGCCTGGGCCTGTCCGAAGACAAGTTAGAATTAAAAATCACAATAATAGAAGAATGGGTTTTGAACCCGTTGGTGATTTCTCTTTTTAAAAAAAAAAAATTATGGCATTATTAGGTCACTTGCAGCCTAATTTTGAACATTGGTTGTATAATTACTACGCTTGCAGGCCAGACAGGCAAACTTAACTAGAAACTTGTTTAAACAGAGTTGTGAAATAGTTCAGCTCTTGTGCTTCCACTTTTGGGTAAGATCCGAGGCCCAATTGCCCCTTGTTCTGCCAGATCTGAGATTTATAAGTGCCAGAGAGGAGAAGTTAACAAGAGCGAACGAAGCAGCTCCCGAAGCTCTTTAAATTTCATGCTATCCCAAGGGTAACCTATGTGATAAATAGGGCTCGGCTTTTGGCATGTGTTCGTGTCACGCTGAGCAAGGTAATTTTGTGGAGGGGAGGTCAAGGCAGAGGGAAGGCGTGACGCTTCTTGATAACTCATCTGAGGCCCAGTTTGTGTCTTTGAGGCTGCTGGCTTCTTTCTTTCCTTCCCTTCCTCCGCATGTTCTCATTTTGAAACAGAAAGCCCAGGTCCTCTTTTCATTACCGCTCTTCCTCCAGCTGAAGCAGAGCAACAATTTAGCTGCAGCTCAGCTGCACGATGGGCATACTACAGTGAAGAAGAGAAAAAAGCCCAGGGGAATAGTCTGTACAGTAAAAGCACTAAGGGGACACTGCAGTTACAGAGTTACCTAGAAGCCCAGAATCTCCTTTCGTTTCTTAAGCAAGGGGTCCTGCACCTTTCTGGAGTAAGAGAAGAACGGTCTTCCTGTAGCACACACTGCTGTGTGATGCACATATATTTTTATGTGGTTTCCTATTATTGACCTCAGCCAGTTGCACCTCCCACCTCTCTCTCAGAGGTCAAATAGGCAAATGATTAGCTGTGTCGGTACTTTTGTGTAGGGTTTACCCCTTCCCTCATCAGTGCAACCTCCTGGACTGACAGTAGTAATAACTGTAGTTACTGGTAGTACTGTTAGACAACTAGCAGTAATTAAGAGGAGAATTTAAGTCAAGTCAGCTGTCTGCATACATGTGTTGAAATGCATGAAGAGCATGGGAGGAAAAAACCAAAGCCAAACATGTTAGTATGGATGGAAGTCTGTGAGCAAGATTTCTTTCCTCACGTAGATGCTGACACCATGGGATATCTTGAGTTAAGAGTTTATCAAGCTCCGGAAACCACTTCTGCTTTCATAAGTAATAATAACTACATATTCAAAGTGTCACGTCGTACCAGTGTTGGTTTTGTGTTGTGATACTACTGAGGGCTCAGGCACTGGGCGCGATGACCTTGCAGTCGCAGCTGTGCAAACAGCACAAGATGGCAGCGGTCACCTGAAAGGATGCTGGCTGTAGGAAGAGCCACGTTCCCCCTCTTCCTCCTTAAACCGAAGTGCATTGGCGTATAGGCAGGGAATGACAGATCTACAACTATATCTTGTAGATATATCTACAAGGGGGCAAGTCTCGGAGCAAGAGGCAGTTTTCTTAAGTGGACAGAGTCGCTAAGTGGGCAAGTTTCCTTCCGCATTGGTGTCAGCAGTAGTTAACTGCCGTTCTGTTGGGGAGAGACGGTGTGCCGAGACTATCCAGCCACAAACCAGGAACTGTAGCTTTCTCTGGTAGCTGCCTTACTCAGTTCAGCTATTGAATAGGAACTTGGTCACTCAGATGTCAAGAGTCTAGTCTTGTCATGACGTTACACGGTTTAGCACACAGTGGGATCATTGAAATCACAGAGGGCTGCTGAGACTTGAAATGAGCTCCTGGCCTCTTAATAACTGACCCATCCCACAGGGGAACGGAGCTTTCTAGATTCAGTGACATCATTGCTCAGAAGGTACTTTGAGCACTACGCTGTGAGAATCTATGCCAGTAGTTTGGTAGGACATTTCCGATCAGCACAGGGAGCCACAGTCTACACAGGCGCTTGTGCTGGCACATGCAAGGCCACTGCTTGTGGACTGCGGATCCTTTTGTTTGGTTGTTTTTTTGCAGGATGTTATGTTACTCTCTTATCTATCTGTCATAACTTCTACCCTGCTGCCAGGTGTAGCTTGTTGGGTCCCCTGGCCAAATGCTACCCTGCAGAACACCTTGGTTGCTCAGAAGAGCTTTAAATGCTGGCTGCCTTCTACTTCATGTATTTGCTTGTTGCTTCCATCCTTGCATAAATCCATGATGTGCGTGCATATGGGTGTTCCCTCTCTCTGCAACCACTTCCTCCTCTGTTGGCCATAATCTGGTAGCTTGTGAGGACCGTGACTTTCAGTGCTCTCTGAGTAGGCTGGAGAGCCTTAGCTCAGCATTGGCGAGGAGCCCCCACAGTGCCTGTGGCTTGTACGAACACATCCAAACCAGGATTTACCTAGATATTTCATGTGTTAGCAGCAGGGGCCCCTTTTCAGCGGTTTTATCCAGTGTTCAGGATGCGCTTGCAGCTTGCATCGACTTCTGTGGTGGTGCGCCTAGTGTCTTGTCTGTACCTAAGCTGACTGGTTCAAGGGCATCTCATAGAAGAGCTCCACAAGAGCTCCCGACTGTGAGGCAGGCAAGTGTCCCTCAAGGTAAGCGTGAAGTGCAGACACAGTGATCCTGGTGACTCAGCGAGCTGCTTGGGACCTTTGGGAAAGCAGCATATGCTGTCATGTTGTAGCTCTTCACGTGAGATGTGAGCCAGGACCGTTGGCTGTATTTCATTCCAGTGGTTCTACCAGGGCAGCGATCGCTTCTGATGGTGACCAACGATGTTGCTAAAGGAGGAGTAGAGCTCCTGGTGGGAGAGTCCTGGGCTACTGTGTTCAGCCCCAACTACTGAGCAGTTGGTTTGTGCCATGAAGAGGGGAGAGTGAGTAAACCTGTACCTTCTTATTAAACCTACACTTTATCTGTACTTCAGAAATCAGTGGTCTGAGTCAGCACACTAGTTATGTGTGATATAAAAACAACACTGTGTTATTTAAAATAAGTTTTTGGTTTCACTTATTTTTCTTGTAGTGTTACAGAGTAAATAGCATAAAATTCACTTTCTTGGTGTTTTGATCATGGTGTAATAAACTGTTGTCTTGTCCTCTCATTTACATCCCATTTGGAATTCAGATTTCTCTAATCTTGTATTTTATGGTACAATGAGAGNGATCTCCAGAGGGCCCTTCCAACCCCCACCATTCTGTCATTCTGTAATTTCCGAATAGCTTCCATTGCCCTTCTCTTTCGCTGTATTTTCAGAGTTGATCATAACCATACGCAGTGTTCGAAGTGACTGTGTTAACAGCACATAGCATAAAAGCAGAATATGCTCTATGTTATCCTGTAGTGTTTCTTTAATAAAACTTTCCATTGCAAAGTTTTATTTTCTGGTGCATAGGGGGTTTTGTCCCAGCTGTACTTGGACAGTTGCAGTGCATGTGTACAAATTGTTCTGCCTTGGGCAGTCTGACCAGCTTTATTCCTTAACAGTGCGTAACGCTTGAGAGAGAGGCAGGAATAACTAACTTTCCTTTTTTTTTTTTTTTTTTAAAATACAAACTTCCTGGGGCTAAACCCTCTTCGGGTTCATGTGGGAAAATAACTCTATTTTCAGAACAAACAACACAGTGAGCAAGTAGACCTTCTTCTGTGACAACCATTTTTATTTCTGGACTGCTTGTGTCTGGAAGGATGGTATGAATCCACAGGGTTTCGGTGTGTTAATCTAACGATTTACTCATGTGAGTCAGCTGAGCGAACTGTAGCTAAAATGCATTTTAGGTGTTAGCAAGTGCCCTCGCTAACAGAGATGGCAGGTTCGCGCTGATGTACAAACCAAGATTAATGGGCAAAGAGATATTTGTGATTCCTACTTCTGACTTCAAACTGAGACAACCTGTAAAAAAATTGTAAGAAAGACGTAAGCATTTAGGGAGAGTGTGCTGGTGCTGAAGCTTTAGGTCAGCAAAGAGTCTCTGGTCACATGCCTGGATATGTATGTTGAACCAAGGAGATAGATACAGTTTTGTGGTGGTTTCGGGGAGAGGGTACTGGTGAGTGTCTGTCTAGCTGTGTGAAAGGCACTGAGATGACTGACAGGCTCTAAATGAATGCAGGGATGAAAAAGCCTTCCATCTCCCGGCTACCAGTTTTGGCTCAGCAGAGATGAGGAAAGACTGAAATTGCCGTCATCTTTCTGGTAATGGATGAGAAGCGAACCTGTGATCTCAGCATATTTCCTACTAGTATGTCTCCCGGTCAGCCCCCTTGCTTCTGCCCCGAATGATACAAACAGGATCTGTCATTGAAAACTGCCAGCCCATGGGAACAAGGGGAATGGGCCATGAATGTCGAGGTACCCTTTCAGTGCCAGGGTTTTCTCTGAAGTGAGTTGTAAGGAGTGCTGTCGGTACGATGTCCTTAGGTAGACAAAAGCTCTGGCTCCAGAGCTGCTTGGCTGGCACCTCTCATCAGCACTGCTTTTTGCTTTGTTTTCTGGGCAGGAGGAGAATAAAATCGTAGGCGTCTGTAATTCTTACACTTGAAATCTTAAGGACACTTTGTGTGCCTGCACTGACTCCTGTGTTATTACCAAGATCTTTTGCTCTCCTGTAGAAGAGTGCTCCCTCACTCGATTTGCTTCCTTTTTTTTTTTTTTTTTATAATTTTTATTTTGCCTGGCCTCCCTATGCTCTTAGGGCACACATTGTTCAGATGATAATTGTTTGCTCTCAGCCAGAGTATTAGACTGGATTTTGTTATTGCCTGCTATATTAACTCCTGAGACTTTGTGGTAACGCGTGGAAGCGCCCAGAGGGAGCAGCCGGCTTCATTAAGGTGAGTTTTGCAGAGAGCGTGTGTGACTGAAGCGAAACTTCATGGAACTGAAGCAGCTCTCAGCTTCTCTTCACCAAAGCAATTCCGAGGGTCAGAGCCAGAAGGTCACAGTTATTCACCCGTTATTACTTCCTGAGCATTGTTGTTATTTGTCCCTGAGCAGGAGCCAGAGCAGGCATAGCTGCATGCTATAACACAGGTAGATGGTTCCTAGGATCCGTAAGGAGAGTACCGATGTGAAATTTAATTTAAATTTCATCCCTGGGAAGGAGTAAGCACACCTGAATGTTAGAATCATTTGAAGAACATTTGGATAGCATCTGTGAAATGCATTTGGTTGGTTTCAGATCAGTTCCTGCTGTGGGTTTGTCCTGTGCCACCTTTGGGTCCTGTAAACAGACCAGAGCTGTGCTTGTCTTGAGAGAAGCTGACCTTGCCCTAGGTCAAATGTGACGCTTGTTTAGAGGTTTTGTACAGGCACAGCTCCCTTTTCCGTGGTTTGTATTACACTCGGACCCTGGGAAATAGAGTGACAACCATCCTTCCTAAAATACAGAGTGTTTTGGGATAGCTGACGCCGTCTGGATGCTTGGTGCGAGTACCTCGGAGTACCTGGCTCCCCTTGGAAAAGGACTTGGTGCTTTTAGCAGTGGGTGCTTCAAGCTGTCTCCAGCTGGGGCCTCATAAGATAGGGGCACCCCAAATCTCTTTCTTGGTAGTGCTGAAATCCTTGGGCTTGGTTCTTCTGCAAAACACCGCATGTGTTGTCATGTCCGTAGGGTAACGGATGGCCCTGGCTTCCTGGTGGCTGGTGTTCCTCATCCAGCATAGCCGTGCTCCTGAGGGTGAGGTTCTTGGAGAGAAGGATCCTTTCTGTGTACCACAGGCATGCCAGCTCTTAACTGGTTTTACTGGAAGCTGGGTGGCAGCTGACCCACATAAAGATAATTATATATGAAGAGAACATACCAGCACCTAGTTTTGCATGTTATACAACAAGTAGTGTGCTTGTTGTGATGGCTGAGCCTTGCTAGTACAGTCTGTGTGGATCTTCAACAATCCAGTAAAAGCTAATTGAGGAACAAGATGTTGTCTGTCAGTCGCAAGTAAGCTGAGGTTGTCCAGCCTGGCCTGGGAAAATTGGTTGCACAAAATCAGGGGCTTTTAAGGACTAAAATAGCACAATGCTAATAGTGAGGAATAGTGAGCAGGAGAGGGGTGAGGACAGCATTCGCGGGGATCGGTGTGTGTCGTAGGGGCCGAGCACTACCTAAACCCCGGGGAGGCCGCATAGCTCTGGCCGAGGTAGCGCAGGAAGCGATGAGAGTCGCCGCCCGCTCGGTTAAACCTGCCCCATCCCAGGGAACTGGGGCCTGCAGCGGCAGCAGGGCTGGCAGCGCCCCAGGCTGAGGCTGGACCCAGAGTTCTTACACGCAAAGGAGCAGTCGCCTCTGTGCTTGGCTGTTTTCTTTGCTCTTGGCACAGCTCCCTGCACACGCTGAGGGTCGTGCCTGGCCCGTGCCGGCCAGCCGCCCTGGGCCGAACTGGGAACAGAACTGTGAAGTGCCAGCGCTCAGAGCTGGTAGCTGGTGCGCGTTAGTGCACGTGTTCATGCTGACACAACCTCAAAGGTTCTTGTCCTTAAATGTGTTTGTGTGTGTCTCTGCATTTTATTTTATTAGTGGTTTTATGTGTGTCTCTAACCCTGAAATGCACGCATCCGATATCAACAAGAAAGGAGATAAAATTCACTTTAATGGCTACAATTATATTTAATGATGTTGAGCCAAGCTGTCCGAAAGAACAACATGTTCAAACTGGCAGTTTACNACATCCTGAAAGACTTTTAATGCTGAATCTCTACTAGGTCTGCCAAATTACACCAGCATTTCTAATTGGGGGGGGAGGGGGGGCTTGTCTGGCCACATGGGTTGTGGGGTTTTTCGAGGGCGGGGGGGATGGCGGTGGGGTGCAGCCCTTCAGTAGCAGAGTTGTCCTGCTGAGGCCTGGGGCTAGCGGGTCTTTTCAGGAGGGTATGCGGCTGGGGTGGCCTCTGCGTTCCTGCCTGGTTAATTAGTGATGAGAGCCGGCCATCCTGCTTTCACTGATTTGGTATTAGAAAGTTGTTTGGGAGGGGGGGAGGTGGGGGTGGTGGAAGGTTTGTTTTTGCTTTATTTCATACGCTGTTACTAAGAGTACGTTACAGGAGCCTCTTTTGGCACCATATGTTTTCTACACTGTCCCAACCCCTGGAATAAGCCATTATCTTTATTACTACTTCATGCTTGGACTTTGCGCTCTTATAGTAAATTAAAAGGAGATAAATTATCTAACCATAAGGAAGTTGGGTGTTTTATAAATAAAGCAGTTCGGGGCGGGGCGGGGGGGGGTGGTGGTGTTTGGTTTGCGTTTGTTTTTTTAAAAAAAAAAACCTATCACAGGCTATGTGCCTAAGAATTGAACTGTAGGGACAGTTGATCCTACCAAACCTTGAGCCATGCAAACCACTGCCCCCCCCCACCCAAAAGGGTGGCGGTAGTACACCTGCCCATTGCCGAGAGCCAAACCGGCTCAGCTTTCCTGCAGCTCTTGTGCAGGTGGAGCTTCCTTGCAGGAGTATTTTAGCACATTAATCACAGCGGCTTTGTTAAATCCTTGCCTTGCTGTAAACATACAGCAGCAAACGAAATGGTTGAAAGCAAGATTTCCACTAGCTCCTGCTCCTTGGGAACAGCGTGAACCAGCCACACGCGTACACTAACCACCATAGCCTATGCATTTTCCTTCTAGCAGATGGCAAAAAGTTAGGCAGCTTGCTTTTCCAGTATCGTGTGTTGTGATTAGGCAGGCTCTATCAAGCAGCTTGCTCTAGGATAGTCATGTTTTGTCACTTTACACAGAGAAATTCTCCCTGGTAGTCTGCGTCATGCAGCATGAAGTGATCTTGACTCCTGCAGGAAGCCAGCTGCTGCATTTTGTCACATCTGAGCAGCACTGTCAGGCATAGCCTGCTCTCAGCACCCAGCTGTTGGCCCAGCAGCAACACTGAACAAGTAGCTGCCTTGAAACCGTTTCTTCTGCTTGCAACTTCAGTGCATGCACTCCTGTCAGTGATTCCCCCACCCCTGCCCCAACCTGCAGTGCATACCACTGGTGGATGCTGTAACCCCCACTAAGGATAAACCCTTTTCACCTGCAGTTAGTACTAGAACACCGGGCCTGTACCTCCAGCCATGGAGACCTTGCAATAATGGTGAATCCACTGAAGACTTTTTGGGTTCCTGACCAGTGTGATCATGGGCAGGTGTAGCACAGCCACCTCTAACACAGCTCAGGAAGAAGGGAAAACAAGTACCTAAGGCCAAAGCACACTGTCCTCCAGCTGCTGCATCAGAGCTTTGCTCACAGGTGGGAGCAGCAATTTAAGGCCCCCCCCAATGCAAGTTTCAGCTACCTTCAGCTGAGCCCTTCTGGGACTGATCAAAGATCTGTTCTCTGTTTGAAACAGGTGCAGTACTTCTTCAAGATTCTGGACAACTAACACCCGATGCAAGAGACATGTACATGGAACAGTGTGTTCATTCATTTATTTGTCCAATGTTTCAACCTGACTGAAATACAAGATCAACAAGAGCACTGTACTCCTGGCTATTGTTACATGTTAGAACATAGAGTTTTGCACTTTAGACAACATTTAACACCATTCTATGGGGTACTGCATTGCTTTTATAAAGTTTAAAATAAAGATTTATTTTCAAACATGTGACTTTGGTTTATTTCATACATTACACTTTCTTGCAGAAAAAATAAAATTGTACAACTGCATAAATATAAAATTCTTCCACCATGAAAATGGTTAAAACATTCAATAAAGACATTAGCACCACAGTGTGCGATGCCTCCAGCAGGAAAAAAAAAAAGAACAGAAAAAGAAAATATACAAAGCAAAGAGTTACACCTATCACTNGTTAGAATCATTTGAAGAACATTTGGATAGCATCTGTGAAATGCATTTGGTTGGTTTCAGATCAGTTCCTGCTGTGGGTTTGTCCTGTGCCACCTTTGGGTCCTGTAAACAGACCAGAGCTGTGCTTGTCTTGAGAGAAGCTGACCTTGCCCTAGGTCAAATGTGACGCTTGTTTAGAGGTTTTGTACAGGCACAGCTCCCTTTTCCGTGGTTTGTATTACACTCGGACCCTGGGAAATAGAGTGACAACCATCCTTCCTAAAATACAGAGTGTTTTGGGATAGCTGACGCCGTCTGGATGCTTGGTGCGAGTACCTCGGAGTACCTGGCTCCCCTTGGAAAAGGACTTGGTGCTTTTAGCAGTGGGTGCTTCAAGCTGTCTCCAGCTGGGGCCTCATAAGATAGGGGCACCCCAAATCTCTTTCTTGGTAGTGCTGAAATCCTTGGGCTTGGTTCTTCTGCAAAACACCGCATGTGTTGTCATGTCCGTAGGGTAACGGATGGCCCTGGCTTCCTGGTGGCTGGTGTTCCTCATCCAGCATGGCCGTGCTCCTGAGGGTGAGGTTCTTGGAGAGAAGGATCCTTTCTGTGTACCACAGGCATGCCAGCTCTTAACTGGTTTTACTGGAAGCTGGGTGGCAGCTGACCCACATAAAGATAATTATATATGAAGAGAACATACCAGCACCTAGTTTTGCATGTTATACAACAAGTAGTGTGCTTGTTGTGATGGCTGAGCCTTGCTAGTACAGTCTGTGTGGATCTTCAACAATCCAGTAAAAGCTAATTGAGGAACAAGATGTTGTCTGTCAGTCGCAAGTAAGCTGAGGTTGTCCAGCCTGGCCTGGGAAAATTGGTTGCACAAAATCAGGGGCTTTTAAGGACTAAAATAGCACAATGCTAATAGTGAGGAATAGTGAGCAGGAGAGGGGTGAGGACAGCATTCGCGGGGATCGGTGTGTGTCGTAGGGGCCGAGCACTACCTAAACCCCGGGGAGGCCGCATAGCTCTGGCCGAGGTAGCGCAGGAAGCGATGAGAGTCGCCGCCCGCTCGGTTAAACCTGCCCCATCCCAGGGAACTGGGGCCTGCAGCGGCAGCAGGGCTGGCAGCGCCCCAGGCTGAGGCTGGACCCAGAGTTCTTACACGCAAAGGAGCAGTCGCCTCTGTGCTTGGCTGTTTTCTTTGCTCTTGGCACAGCTCCCTGCACACGCTGAGGGTCGTGCCTGGCCCGTGCCGGCCAGCCGCCCTGGGCCGAACTGGGAACAGAACTGTGAAGTGCCAGCGCTCAGAGCTGGTAGCTGGTGCGCGTTAGTGCACGTGTTCATGCTGACACAACCTCAAAGGTTCTTGTCCTTAAATGTGTTTGTGTGTGTCTCTGCATTTTATTTTATTAGTGGTTTTATGTGTGTCTCTAACCCTGAAATGCACGCATCCGATATCAACAAGAAAGGAGATAAAATTCACTTTAATGGCTACAATTATATTTAATGATGTTGAGCCAAGCTGTCCGAAAGAACAACATGTTCAAACTGGCAGTTTACAATGCAGTGCCTGGTTAGGCAGTAAGGAAAGCGTTGCCTTCCTGAGAATAGATTTTACATAGGCACTACAGCACAGATCTAAATAAAAAAAGGAAAAAAAAAAAATCTTGAACGCATTGCTAATTTTAAATTGGGCTGATGAGATGTCACATCCTGCCCTGCCTTCCTCCCCACTTTCTGGGGCTTTTGACCAGCCCCTTCACACAGCAAGGCTGTGTCAGCAGCATTTTGTGAAAGGTCGGTTCGGTACCAGTTCTGTTGTGCACCAAAAGTAGCAGTGCCACTGAGCGAGCTGGCTGGCTGGAAGGCTGTGCTGGCTTTTTGGGAGGATGGGGTTGGTTTGGGGGGGTGGGGTTGGTTTGGG
>VZSC01013297.1:378188-430733 GCA_013398225.1 Steatornis caripensis | reverse complement strand
CCTTCAGCTGAGCCCTTCTGGGACTGATCAAAGATCTGTTCTCTGTTTGAAACAGGTGCAGTACTTCTTCAAGATTCTGGACAACTAACACCCGATGCAAGAGACATGTACATGGAACAGTGTGTTCATTCATTTATTTGTCCAATGTTTCAACCTGACTGAAATACAAGATCAACAAGAGCACTGTACTCCTGGCTATTGTTACATGTTAGAACATAGAGTTTTGCACTTTAGACAACATTTAACACCATTCTATGGGGTACTGCATTGCTTTTATAAAGTTTAAAATAAAGATTTATTTTCAAACATGTGACTTTGGTTTATTTCATACATTACACTTTCTTGCAGAAAAAATAAAATTGTACAACTGCATAAATATAAAATTCTTCCACCATGAAAATGGTTAAAACATTCAATAAAGACATTAGCACCACAGTGTGCGATGCCTCCAGCAGGAAAAAAAAAAAGAACAGAAAAAGAAAATATACAAAGCAAAGAGTTACACCTATCACTGAGGAGAGTGATAGTCTGACCCGGTCTCTCACACAACGTACTGGAGGATGAGGAAAAAGGTGGAGAGAGAGAGAGAGAGACGGCATTCGCTACAAAGCACAGTACACAATCCTCTATTCTCTTGCACATCACTTCAGTTAGTTTCCCCTGCCACCCCTCCAAATAAAACACCCTAACACCACAGAAAAAGTCAGAAGCCGTATGGAGTGCTGTTAAATAGAGTCTCACAGGTGGGCCTTTCTCTGAAAAGGAACAAAATAATGAGAAGTATATCATGCCAGTTCTAGTCCCGTTGAGTATTTACACCTTGGACAGCAAAAGTCTTTGCTCACAAGAAGTAGAAAACAGATACAATACATGGCTTGAAAAATGACCAGAGTATGCACCTATAGTACTGTACACTAAATAAAATACACAAGGCAGCAATACTTAGGGGCCAGAAACACTGCTTACTACAAGTCAGTTATGGAATCATAATTTACAGTAAAAATGGGCATGTCCCAAGGCTCAATTTTGTTTTCTTTTGTCATTTACAGTAGAATAAATAGTTGTCGCTATTGCTACACTTTGTTTACATTCTAACCTAGTAAATGCAGAAAGCTAGTGTAAAGCATATAGATTACGTGTAGGTCCCATACGTATGACGGTTTGTTCAAGACTAGTAGGTTTTCTTTTTTGTTCTTTTTTTTTTAACCTTTTTAAATGGCTAGGAGGAGGAAGAGGGGGTGGGGGGGGAAGAGAGTTGCGCTTACAATCAGCTGCTTTTTATGTCAAATTTAATATCAAAGCGTCCCTGGAAGCGGTCTTTGTCGCTGTACTGGATGTTCTGCCCGTAGGCCTTGCATTCCACGCGCACCTCCGTGTCGTAGGTCAGGTTGGTGAACTGCACTGCCACCAGCGGCTGCAGGTACCGTGGCTGCAGGAGCTTGCCATAGTAGGGGTAGTACTGCAGGGCAAAGCCAGGGTAGCCGCCCATCCCATAGTACTCCACTGTGCCTATTTTGTCTGCGTCTTCCTCTCTCTGGGGAGGCAGAAAAAAGAACAGCCGATGACAACTGCCCCAACCCTACCTTTTGCAGCCCTTCTCCCTAGCAGCATCTGTTTTCCGCTAGGACCGTGACCTCTCTTCGGCCATCACCGATCCTCACCTTGACAGCACAAGGCCGGTCCCGATGGTGGGATGGACAGATGGACACTTAAGTGCTGTCTAACCAGCAGCTATGCAATCAGCTCCTCCCAGCACCCATCAGCCAGGAAAAGTGGTTTTCTTTCTTTAAAAACTCAACCACTTCTTCCTGCATTCAGAAGTCACCACAGCAGCCTGTCCTACCAATGCCCTATCTTTGGATTAAAAAAAAGTTTGCCATTTCTCAGCTGCTTTACAATGCCGAGTAAAATGACTCTTCCCTGGAGTTCTTTTTTCAGCCATCCCTGCTACGAGCTCCAGCGCAGCGCCTGGAAGCAAAATAGCTACTTTTGAGGATGCCCCTTGCTCTCTGGCCCTGCATTTACCCCTCTTTGTGAGGGCAGCACTAACTGTCCTTTGTCACCAAGGGGGTTTTGAGAAACTCTTGTTCCAAAGGGGGAGACATCCTGAGTAGGAACCACCCCAGCTGTCTGCGGAAAGGCAGAGCAGGGTCACTACACTTAGGCAATGACTTAGATCATTGTGCCCTGCAGCTTCCCAGCTCCCCTCTATTGTATTTCAACTTACCTTGGCAGTGCAGTGGACAGGGATGAGATACGGGTTGTATTTTGCCATCACCTCCAGAGGGAGGCTCTCATTTACTGGAGCCTAGTAGAAACGCAAAACAAGGGGATGTTACACACCAGACACGTCTCTGCAGACCGTCGCACCTTCGCAGCAGCCAAGCTCAGGGGTACCAAACGCGCACCATTAACTGGAACCCCTTCTAGTTCCGTTTCAGAGGCAACAGCTCTTGGTGGTGGTTCCTGGGACAGGCACGCAGTGTAACACAACTAGAGGCTGGAGAAGTTAACCCAAACAGGGCTGTTTGTTCTTACAGCTTTACTGCTGTGGACACGAAAGCAAGCAGATGAGGCTGTTTTCCATTTTGTGGTGTCGCTGGGGGAGTGTTTCACTGCAAAGTGCTAGCTCATGGGGCCTGTTTGCGCAAAGCCCAGGCAGTAGCAGGCAGAGAATGGCTGCTGGAGGATTTGCCACCTGCCTGCCAGGCGAGTGCTGCTATGACTGGAAACGCACAAGAAAGAACAAAGCGTGGCAATTACACCCTGACGTTGCTGAACTTTGACACCACCTTCAGGGAAGGACAACGGCTTGGAATACGTCAGGGAAAGGCTTGAGTGCCAACTCTGATGTCGGCCTTTGGTCCCTTAACAAGTACAGTAGTTTTGCTTCACAACCTTACATGTTTCAGATCTGCTTTACACACATCTTGCCCAACACAAGAGCTATAGGGTCTCTGCTGGAGCGTGGCGTGAGGGAAACAAATATTGCCTTCGATACACATTTCTAAATGAAATGCGTGGAGTCATCCCTTGACTAGACCCTGCTGTCTAATGCGGTCTGGAGCTCTTCAGAGCTCTGTGGCAGAGAGGAACACACCAAACCCTTCTCTTCCCATCATCAAACACACGCATCTTACGCCATCCCACAACCACCGTGTACCAAGCACAGCACATTCCTGCTAAAACACACCCACTGTTTCACCCTGGATTGGATGAGCCAAAATTCGAATAATTTCTTTTAGCACAGGGCAGACTCCCTTCAAAGAACCACGTTCCTCAGAACACATGAGCTAGGCAGCACCATTCCCCATCCTCAACTATACCGATGGGTGGTGGTGAAGGTGGCTTAGCACACCATTTGCACTGTTTTCCATCCAGAAGATGGAGTGGCAGGTTTTGCACACCACCTTACTCAACAACAGGTGCTCTGCCACCGAATTCTTAGATAATTTTTTTAGCATTTAAATGTGCTGGGGAAAAAAACCTAGAAGTAAAAGCCATTCCTGTCCAGATTGACATCCTTCAGCATTACTGCAAACATGCCTTCAGGTGAAGCAGAGACATCCTACAGCATCTGGGAAACCACATTAAATAACCTAAAGATCTCCTCCCCTTCCTTGCAGCAAGAGCTGTGCCTGACTCGCAGATGGAGTTTATACTTTACAGACCATGTATCAGCCTGATAGTGAATATTCGCACGACTTTATTTAATTAAGTGGTTTTAGCAAGGCAGGTAACCCTACACTGCCTGAGGAAAGAATGGAGTCGGTCGGAGCATGGCACAATGTACTGATCTTTCTACGGACAGAGTCAATCTGGGGCGGTCCCATGGAAGCACACAGGAACTTAAAATGGGTTTTATAATTTGAAGAAAATAGCCCATTACAGCAATTGAGTTAGCAGGCTCAGAAGTTACCAGATAAATAATAACCGGGAGTTTGCACTGTGAGGTTCATTGCTACTTGTTACCAACTTGAGGTGTGCAGTTTTCATTGTTTGTTCATGAAAAGTATTTTTAAAGCCAGTTACTCAAATCATCTCACAATTTCTCCTCTGCAGAAGGGGTTTAACACTCATCTCTCTCCAGAGACAGAAAAGCAGGCACAGCAAATCTGCAGCCAATTCCTCCTCCTTATCAGTAGCTTCTGCTAGAAAGGGAAGAGATACTTGCCTTAGGTTTGAAGCCAATAATTCTGTTGAGCTTGACGAGGATGCACGGTTTGCCATCCCTGTACCCAAAGAAGGGATCATTTATTCCAGAACAGTTTTCCAGCCATTCACGTTTGAATTTGCAGACCTTCTTCTGGCCCTGGGCATCATTATATGGTCCTCTTTCTTTGTAATCGGTAGGTACGTCTGTCACGGTGAGGGAACGAAAAGACAACCGTACGCAACGTGACCTTTTGCTTGCCAGGAACAGCAACACTTGTACTGCACTGTGCAGTTAGGATTTCCCCCTCGTCCACGCTGGTTAAGTGACACCAGCTTCTCAAGGCTGACGCCACAGACCTGCACCCACCACACGTGCACTGGTCCCAGACCAGCAAACTTGCGGGGGTTTTGTTTTTTCAACTGAGGATCCTTCCAAACTACAAGAGAAACACATTTGTAATCCACTGGCTCGGAGATTATTTTTTTTGGCAGCTTTTACAAGTGGATTCCCGTCAGATTTCACATGCACGTATTACAAGGCGATAGTCTCATTCCGCATTATTACATATAATCTATTAAGGTTAATACCTCCCAGATGTTTTGCTGCATTGCATCAAGAGGACTGACCCTGGCTTTAGCAAAGTCATCAATAAAACCCCCGTGGCTTTCAGAGAGGATAAGGTCAGCGCCACGTGCCTTTTAGAGTCAGCTGCAACTTTCTCCCAGTGAAATGTGGGAGTTCCCAGTCACATATAACCTCTACAATAAGCTTCTAGGTACATCCCTGGGCAAGTCTGCTCTGCCCAAGCTAATCATTTAATGAGCAGCCATATGACTGAAACCAGAGCCTGCCAGTTTACCAACATGCCGTAGGTTACAGTAGAAGGAACAGCCAAAGACAGAGACCACGGCTGCTCACCCTCAGCTTCTGACGGACCTGATGCAGAGGCATCGGCCAAAGCCCTCAGCTGCAAGAAAGCATTGGGACTTACCCCCACAGTCCTGAAATACTATGTTTTCAGTTTGTTGATCAGCACTGTAGTCCTTTAAGAACTTCTCAAGGTTCTTCACGTACGGGTCAAAACTTTTGGGATCGGAGGCAGTAAAGGAAATTTCTGTCTTTTGTACCTGGGGGATTTGAGTCAGTCCTAAAAAAAGCAAAATCAAGAAGAAATCAGTAAGCACAGCATCGCACAGTCTCCAGGCAATGCAACGCACCCAAGTACGTAACTCATTCTAGTAATCTCTATTTTTCAGACTTCAGGGCTTGCACAGAACAGCCTAAGCGCACTAGAGGGGAGGCTCTGACAGGGTCTTATCTCCTCTTTCCAACAACAGCCTGGAATATTCGTCATGATGCTTGCAACACTAAGCAGATAAAAATCACAGCATCCAGAACAGAGGCTGTAAGTCCAGGTTTTCCTCAAGAAAGAGTCAACCACAGGTCCCCCCTGTCCAACTCTGCCTCCTCCCCACAGACAGAAGGAAAGCTGTCTGCATGTGAGACCAACCACACACAATAAAGTCCCACGGAAGCCTACTCGTATGTACATACCCTTACAGGTTTATTTGGAAGTCTGCAAAACACTCTTACGTGTTTAGGATAAAAACCAGAGCTGCCCACTCATGAATCCTCGCAATAAAACACAAGAGGTTCCCCAAGTCAGGTGTGGTCTCTGCTGGCTCTAATCCACATTGCGTTTGTGCAGTCTCCCTTGTAGCACACAGGGCAGCAGACATTTTCTCACTCTGAATGCACCAGCCTGATCACTTTCTCCGGTCTTCTCACTCTGTAAGCAGGTATTTCTCATTGCAGAAACAGCCTCCTGAGCTCTCTCATCAGCAGCTCGTCACTGTGTAGGTGAGTAGGAAATACCACCACACAGGAGAGATGTTTAAAAGACTGTCCTAGATTCCGGGCTGTGTAACTCACTCTGCTTTTGACTTCAGGAGGATGAATATAAAAAGAATGCACGAAGAGAAGGGACTAAATACAAGTAATGCCTACAGATGATGAGAGTGCCAACCCCTTCGCTTTTCATTATGGGACTTGGAGATAGTTGTTCCTGTGTGATGTTTAGGTCTATTTTAATTGGACACATTGGTGCACAGCTAATGCTTTAAACTTAAGTAATGGGAATGGGAGTTCATGCTGCTTTTGTGGCAGCCACTGTAATTATTGAGGTCTTGACTTCTCTGTTCAGTTTGTCATCTTCATTTTAGCAAGAACAAGGAGGAGCAGGGGAACAGCATTTGCTTTGACAGCTTTCAGAAGAGGCCCCATCACCAGCAAGTTCCCCTGGTGCAAAACTCAGGCAGCTTAGCTGGCTGGCCCCAACCCACAGGGCTTGTGACTCCAGCAATTTTTCCAGAGCCACTTGAGTGCTTCTGCTCAGTCCCTCCTCAGGCCAGCTCACCACTCCCCCACACCCTACCCCACCCCCGCTACCCACAGAGTTGGAATTTGTAACCTAGGACAAAGATGAGCTTTGTTCCCCTAAACGCAGCTCCTAGTAGCCAAAGATAGCGAGACACCCAGTGAGTAGCTCAGTGTTTCAAGTTTTATTCCAGGAAGCAGCTTTAATCACTCAAAACTCCCTCCGGTACAAATTGACCAGAGGGTTAAAAGTTTGGAATCAACTTACTGCTCCACTAGCAGGATTATGTCCTACCCCCCCAGAGTCAGTGGCTTTCAATCCCTTTTCAAGCAGTTACTTGCATTCCTGCTTCACAAACGGTTACAGATAAATATACATAAAATAAATAAGCTCAGTTCAATTTTAGTAAGGGACTTCAATCCCACCCTGCCAAACCCTGCTCATGTTACCACACGGCTGGGAAGCAGTACGCTCAGCGTCACTCGAAGTGGCTAGCTGGCATTGCAGCAAAGGCAGGCCTTGGTTCCTCCCCTGGGTCTGCCTTTTCCAGAGTTCAAGTTACAGGTGTGTCATTCAAGTGTATAAATATAAAATTCAAGAAAGCTTGGCCAGGCTTGTTAAGCTTCGGACAGGCAGTTAAGCTCTATAGTTTTGCTCAGGACCTCTGAAACCAAGGAATGCTCCATGTCTGTTTTTTGTCTTGTCCAAGGTAATGCATAAACACACCCACGCAGGCATGGCAAAGACAAAGGGAAGGTCACCAATATACACCCTGTGGTGCGTAAAAGCCACCTAGCAGATTAACTCTGTTCTCTGGTTAGGAGAGCCCGGCCCCTGACACATGCGGTCCAAAGCCAACCCATGAGACAAGCAACTGAGTTGGGAGAACAGACTCCCATCCAAAGCATCCCCGTCTTGCAAATCTTTGCAGAGCAGCATCTCTGTGCAGCTGCTCCAGTGGCCAGAGCAAGAGAACAACCATTCCTGCCAGGTAGACTCAGCCCGTGGCCATAGCTGGACTGCTTTCAGCTGAACTTTGGGCATTTACAGGTACTTGGATGAACCAGACTGGACCAGGCATTGGTGCAGCAGGTGCTTTCTTTGTTTAGGACAAGAGCAAAGTAGAGATCAGTCTTACCACTTACGAAGAGAGGAAGCAAATCTTTGTGAAGATGAAAGGCTTGTTATGAAAACAGCTTTATCCTTATTAAAAATGTATTACTGGCTTCCACCACAACCTCCATTCTCACATGCCTACAACTGATGAGACACAAAGCCCTAAGCACAGATCTATCATTTCCTTCTTTGTTTTCCATCTGTATATCCCATAGCTAAAATAAAAGCTTCAGTACTGTTAGCAGAGGAGCAGCACCATCACTGAACCCTTCTCGAGCAATCTTGTTTTCTAAAAAAGGTGTGTCGATTTGTTATGATGAGAGGAGGTACCTCTGCAGAACACTTCTGTAACCCTTCCAAAACCCTTCTCTCATCCCCATTAGGGGGGCTCAAGCAAGTAGGGACAACAAGAAAAAAGTAACAAAGCTGAGCCATTCCAGTGCTACCTACCATGGGCTGAGACACACCTAGGGAAGCAAGTGGCTCAAACACAGTGCAGAGATGAATAAGCCTCTTGGAGGCTTCATGCACGTGAAGAAACCATTCACAAGAAGCGAGCCCTATGGGGGAAGAGAAACAAAGCCTCAAGTGCTTTCATTGCCAGCAGTCTAAACAAGCCTCTCCTCATCTTCAGACTATGATCCGTTTGCACAGTTCTGCATCTCATGCTATTAACACAGCGATGTACCATGGTGTCACGTGTGCTCATGCTGTTCTTCACACATGGAAGAATCCAGTAACTTACTGCTAAGAAAATAACTGACAAACTACTTTGGACAGTTTCCGCAATTGGCTCTTAGAGTGCATTGCTAGGAAATGTGATTACTGCCTTCATTTGACTGACACTGCCCACATCAATGATGAGTGATGCCTTGACTCCGTAACAGACACCACCTTTCTAACTCGGTGGATGTACCAAAATACCTAAACCAAAAAAAACATGTGAAGTCATTGATGTTTTTTTTTTCAGCTACACTTCTACTTCCAAAACACCATTGTAGATTAAAATCACATTTATTCAACTTCATTTAAAAATAGATTTTCCATATAGACTTTATCATTCTAAGCTGCAGGAGCAAGACTCAGGAAAGTGTCCTGAGGGTAAAGAGGAAGAAACTAGAAGCGGGAAGTCAGGCTTGTTTTTAGGAATGGTTGTGTAAGTCCATAGTAACCACTGTTGCTTCATCGCGCAATACTCACTTTAAGTACTGTGCAATCTTGGTTCAAAATGAGTCTGGACACTCCTGAGATGACACAGATGACAAACTGAGCAATCACTACACCACTTCTATTTACCACGCCCCCAGCTCACTAAGTGAGGATACTTTAAAAGCCTCCATACCAAGTGACATCCTTTCCAAGCTTCCAGTCACCCTCTAACCTCATGCCCAACGTGCAAAAAGCAGGTGCAAGTTTTCTACAAACACAGCAAAATCTGCTTGGCAGATAACATCCCTGGAGCTTGAGGTTCAGAGATTTTTCCACACATAGGTGCTGAGACAACAAGTGACCGAAATGGAAAAGTGCAACTTCACAGGACATGGCGTACAGTGCTCGGGGCTTTCCTGCCACCTCCCTGCTGCTGCCCAAGCTAAATAAGCCAAGAGGGGAATACACACCAGAGCGGCCATTTCTGTGACACACTCACCGCCCAGGCAGCACTCGAAGCAGAGACACCCGAAATCCCCTGGCTTGAGCAAGGATTCTTCCTTCCAGTTGCCACTTAAAGAGCCTGAGGTAGCAGTGCTCACCCCTACACGTACCAGCCGGAGCAACCGCACGCTGTGCCTCACAGGATGCACGCCACAAGATGGCAGGATACACAGCCCAATCCCTACTGGGATGGGGAAGGGGAGGAGGAGAACAGAGTATTATTTTTCAAACACATATTCTCATCCTCCCCTATTAACAGGGTAAGTCCTCTGTGCTTAAAGCAGAGTCTGAGCCCGCGGCACGCGTGGAACTGGGAGGTGGGGCTGTCACAATGGCAAGGCTGGACCAGAAAGTGAACTGTACTGTCCCTTCCCCCGCCCCCAGACAAAAAGAGGAAGAAAGAAGTATCATGGAAAGGTACAAAACTCAGCTTGCCCTGAGGCCCTGTGTAACATTCCTGTTGTGTTCAATGCAGAAACCAATTAGCATAGTTAATGACACTCAGCTACAGAAATAGCACTTTATGGCTTTCAGTGTTTTACTGATGTCAGTAACTCAATAAAACATCCTGCAGGCTTTGCTGCTGTTATGAAATCTGTTGTATTTCAGAACAAGAACGATATTATAGCAGCCCCTACAGCATTTTCTCCCGCAAATTCTGAAGGGAAGTGTAGTTTCCCTTTTCCCAGCCATGCTGGGCTGACACTGCAGTGACTTGCCCGAGACGGACAGAGCACTGTAAGATGAATAAACCCAGGTTTTCTAGCTTCCTACAAAGTGCAGGGGTTTATCAAGCAGCCAATATACTTAGTTGGTTTGCAAATCCTCCCACAAGAATTACCAAGTAGAACTGCCCAACACCCCGTTTCATGTAGTTCATGGTCTGCAGGGGACCCAGATCACACAAAATTCAAGTCAGATGCTCACCAAGTGCAGGAGTGAACACGCCCACACGTGTGGTCATTGCCAGAAGAGCAGTTGTGCTTGCAGCGCAGGGGAGAGCCCTACACAGCAGGGCAACACAGGGGCTGCCGACCTCCCAAACACAGCAGAGCAGCAACTCACTGCAGTGTCAATCTCTGCAAAAGCCCACAATAAAAGGCTATTTTTGACTCATTGTGGTCTAATGGCCGCTGTGCTACAGGACAAGGAATGGACTTCACTTTA
This sequence comes from Steatornis caripensis, assembly GCA_013398225.1. Classification (NCBI taxonomy): domain Eukaryota; kingdom Metazoa; phylum Chordata; class Aves; order Caprimulgiformes; family Steatornithidae; genus Steatornis; species Steatornis caripensis. The sequence continues at coordinate 420,264 of VZSC01013297.1, read as the reverse complement.
AGAGGCAACCACCACTGCCTTGTCCACATCAGTAGAAAGAGTTGCTGCATGATGCCCCAGAAAGGGCACTGTGCTATTAACTGGTAAATATCTCCTTTAAGTTGTACACATGTGCCATTACAGCTTGGTTCAAAACCCTTGTTTACTGGGCTGCCTACTGTCACATATTCAGGGAGCTGGATTTTGACTCTCTTGATTTCAGTACTTGTCCTGAAAGCCCATTACAAAGATCCCTCATCACCTTTTCATTCTTCCTCCATTTTGATTTCTGTAATACACGCTACAAGAGCATCTCAAAATTCAGTTCCCTTTTTTGGTTAAAAAAAAGCCAAGCCCCAGAAAAACTGGTGCAGCACACAATTAAGAGATGAATAAAAATCCTCTGCAGGCTGAAATCTTACACAGAAATTTTACCACAGAGTTGCTTTGAAATTAAGAACCGCAAACTGCTATTACACAGAAAGTGAACCGTTTACCTAGAATGAGTAATTATGTGACATCAGGCTAAGCAGCAGGTCTATCTGGAGGTGACCCAAGATCCATGGGCTTCTTCGCTAATTATTTCACATCTGGTGAGACCACTGGGCTTCAGCCGGGGAAAAACACGTTATTAAAATAACTACTCCACCATTAGCTGTGTTGGCTTTTCAGATGCAGCTAACGGCTCTGGGCAGTATCAGTGACAGTTTAGTCCTTCCTGCAAGTGCCAGAGCCCACTGCAGAGACGGAAACAAGCACTTTCCATGCTTAAGACTGCATTTACCCCGACCACGCTGGTACATTAGAAGTGCCACACAGTAACACAGCAGTTGCAGTCTCTGTTCTGTCTTTAAGGACTGCTGGTGGAAAAGCAATTACCTGAAAAAAGATGATTCTTTGCTGATATATAACACCATTTGGTGATGGTAACGCTCCCTGTGCTGTTAGAGTACAGAGTAGTCACAGCATAGCAGGGCAGACAGCAGGGCTGTAAGACACCGTGTGACACCAGAGCCAACTTCTGTAGCTACAAGACATCAGCCTCACAATTGTCACTTAAATACCACTGTTATTAAAAGCTTCTGAACTGTTTTACAGAGCAACTGGAGACAGATCGTTACCATCCCCAGTGCCAAGCAGCCTCAAGGTCATTTGCAATGTGGGAAAGCAGCAGTTACACAGCTCCCCTGCCATGCTCTGAGCAGCCGCTGGCTGAAGCCACAATCAGATAGCACAGCAGAGCGGGGAACCTGCAGCAAGGGCTGGTTACTCCATTTGCCCCTACCCAAGGCAGGCTGGCCACAGACACTGCTCAAGTGATCATTTTAATTTTGATCAGAGACTTCTTTTATCTAGTAAAGGTAAGTCGTGCATCAGCAAGTACACTTTTAACCTGCCACGACACATTCAATTGAAATACCCATTAGTAAACGCTACCATCTCTTCTAGATCACGCAGCGTAGTTCAGTGTTGGCTAACACAATTCAGCAAGCACACCCAGAACTGGTACGGTCCTCTTTCTCCTCATGCACCCCAGATATTTCACAGATAAAGCTAACATTTCACCTTTGTCCCTCACTTACCCATGGGAACACAGTGGCTACGAAGAAAGAAAAACTGAACCCAGCTTCTTCATAGAGCTCATTCAAGTGAAGCCTCTTAGTCTTGCTCCATTGCTTCAGTTGAAGGGAAGGGAAGAACAGCAATCCACATTCAAGCTCCTCTCAAACAGGAGGCATGTTTCACATGATGGAACCTTTCATTCTAGCAGGATTGCCTTCAAGCCCCAGTACTGTTAACACAGAAGGCTGCGAACATACCCACCCCCTACAAATATGTGTTGCAGCAACGACATGCTCATTTCATCCTCCTTCTTGAGATGAGTAACCAACCCACCCCCCCGGAACAGCTTGCACCAAGTCAAACATGGACCTCCTATTTATTTAGTTACCTGGAGGTGCCACTCGATCCTGGTATTTGGGCTCAAATTCACTGACGGTTAGCAACATCACTTGGATGGTCCCAATGAATATACCTGCCAGGCAACCGTAGAAGATGACATAGAAGAGGAGGATCTTAACTGCAAGAGATAACAAAGAGAGAGAGGAGTCAAGTGAAGCCCTCAAGGCAGTCACGTTTCAGGACAAGATTTCCAACCTTTGCCACCTGCAAGGAAGAGCCCAGCACACTGAATTCCAATGGCAAGCCCTGTTGCAGAGGCATGTATTTAACAGTGAGATTATGCCCTGATGCAGACGGATAATGTAAGTCACTCCAGTTGCCTGAGGGGCTGGAAGCATGAGCCCCCAAAAACCCAGAAATCCATAAATCAGGATTTGGCATTGCAAAACATGAAGATTAAACCACGTTCTTTCGTATTTCAGAGGATCCCTTCGGTGCCCTAACGCTACCGTCACACACTATCACAGGTGACAAAATTTCCATGAAGCAAGTGCCCAACGGCAAGAAGCTACTACGGATGTGCTCTGTATGACACCCATTCCACAGAGCTCTGAGTCTCAAAGCTATTTCCAGGAAAGTCTACAGTAAAAGTTACATTCAGGTTTACACGCAACTTTAAAGCCTGATGTCCCCTAGTGATTCAGGCGATCACTTCCATTAAAGACAACAGGGGCAGACTTCCGACCCAAATTAGGTCCAATATTCAATCTCAAATGCGGGAAAGTACTCAGACCTGCGTCACAGTGTCGCAGGTTTACCAGCCTTGTGTGTCTACAAAGGCACTCCAGCACTGCTCATACCAATTAAAAAGTGAATTACATAATAATGAAAGACTGAATTTAGCTTTGGTCTCAAGGGAGATGTCTAGTATAATGGGGGGGGGGAAGCGGGGGGTGGAGATGAGCCTGGAGACGCAGCATGGCTCAGACTCTGGGTATCAGTTACCAGTTTACAAGGATTATCTCAACTGATTAACTGCACAGTAACATGCCGTACTAGGCATCACCAGGCTGCCTACGGGAAGGATAAGTCAGTCCATGCCAAGCAACTATATGCTAACCAGGCTGCAGGAACAAGCAGACCAGCGGGGAGGCCAAAGAGTACTTGAAAAAGTACTGCTTGATCTCAGACTGTCCTCATCTAACCACAAACAAAAAAGAGGTGGTTTATTTGAAGGACCTGAAGTGATCAGCTACAAGGGAAGGGGAGGAAGCAGTAGGTGGAAGCATTCCTCCTCCCTCCTCAGCCCCATTATGAAAAAAACTCCATCAGTGGGGAAGCGTCCCGATAAAAGCAGGCGGTTCTGGTTGTTTTCAAGTCTGTGAAAGACAGGTGAGCAGGAAGGACAGTCAGCGACACGGAGGCTGAGGGACCTGCCAGAAAGGCACTCCATCCTCTCGTCTTCCTCACGTGCACTGGAGGCAGGAGCGGTAGCCGGGGCTGGGTGCTGTAGTGTGGTGCTCCAGGAGTTAAAAGCACTCTTTGGTATCCAGGCAGCGTAAAGCAAATGGCTGTGACGTCAGGGACGTGTGGAAATTTTTTCCAGAGCACAGTCATAGGAGGTGCTGTTGTAACAAACCAAACACTAATGCTGTTGTCTGTAGCGTAACGCCTTTCAGTTTTGTAACATCAAAAGGCAAACGCTGGGAGGTAGCTTATTTAATCAGGTTCCCAGCCAGGATGCTCTTGACACCAAAGACACCATAAAGGTCAAAACCACTCCCAGGTCTCAGAAAATACACAGTGGGTCTAGCGACCGAGCACGACAGGTTTGAACAAGAAAGCTTCCCGCAACAGGTAGGTTTATAACAGAGGAATCGGATCATGAGCCTGCAGATTGACTCCACAAATGGAATCCAGTCCTAGACGGCGGATAGGTACAGGCACTCTGGGAGAAAGACCTGGTTCAGCCTCCGCATTTGAAGCACTGCGCAGTTGCCTGGTGCCTCAGAAGCAGAAAATACCTATCCGTGCACACCCACAACCCAATTCTGCTCACGTAAAGATACAGCAGAAGCCTGCTCTAGTCCGCCCGCCTGCCAGAGCTAAAGCTGGCAGCTCCGGATGTGGCACCTCCGGCTGATCCATTACAACAGGAGTCGAATTCAACATCGCAAGGGTGGCACACCAGCTGTGGTTGGCAGCAACTGGACGACTGTCTATTTGCATAAATAAAACGTTAAAAGCCTCTTCGTCTAAGTGCTATTTGTGCAGTACCAAATAAATACATCGCAAGCGTTTAATCACGAATGCACATATAACCGCTTCCTTCTTGGGGAGGCACCAAAAGCCANCCTGCCCGCCCCTCTGTGTGCGCGGGTACGCGCACCTGCGTGTTTGTGCCGGGGCCTGCTGCTCCTCCTCTCTCCCTGCGGGTCCCGGCTCCTGCAGCGCCGCAGCAGACGCCGATCGGCCGGGCCNCCAAATAAATACATCGCAAGCGTTTAATCACGAATGCACATATAACCGCTTCCTTCTTGGGGAGGCACCAAAAGCCAATTGTTCTCTCTCGACGAGGTAAAATTAGCTCAGTTTCCTTTATCCAGACAAAAGGGAGTAAAAAAAAAAAAAAAGAAAGAGAAAAGCCACCCCGAAGTCCAAGGCAGATGACGGCTGGGAGGGCAGGCTGCCCCGACGGCGATGCTCCCGGGCCGGGCCNGCTGCTGCGGCTGCGGCTGCCCCGCACCGGCCCGCCCGCCACGCTCCGGCGGGCTCACGTGTAACGCGGCTGCGGAATATTTAACGCAGACGGCGCTCCGCGCCCAGCCCTGTGCTCTGCCGGGAGGGGCGAACGGGCACGGGCTGCCGGCCCCGGTGGGGGGGGTCTGCAGCAGGGATGGCGGTCGGGGGGCTGGGGGGGTGACCTTCAGGGCGGTGCACGAACGCCTCTGCGGGGAAGCCTGTGCGGGGCGGCCGACCCACGCCACCCGCCTGCCGGCCTGCCATCGCCGGCGGCCCCCTCGCTGGCCTTGCCTGGTGAGGCCCCCGCAGCCGCCCTGCCCGCCCGCCTCCCCGGTGCGACAGGCCTGCGCCTCCCGGGCCTCCACCGCAAAGCCCCGGCGGGCTGTGAGCGCACCGCAGACGCGCAGCGCTTCGCGGAGCCCAGCACCGTCCGCCCCGGGACGCGAGGGCGAACGGCGTGCGGTGTCCGGCCAGGGAGGAGCGGAGGGAGGGGCCCCAGCACGCGAGGGGCCACAGCCTCTCAACCCGGGAACTCATGCTGCCGCCCCCAGTCTCATCGAGCTTACGCTTGTACAGGAAAAATAAAAAAACCAAAAAAACGGAAAGGGGTATTTTAATGCACCAATCTGCCCTGTGACCACAGGTAACTAGCATGCCTCGATCCCACAGTACCGTTACAGGGCAGTTAAAGTTACACATGAGCCTTATGTCCATGTTTCCAAAGCGTATTTAAATTAACTCTGCATTTCCTATTTGGTTGTGATGTTACATTCCACATATTTTCTTGCCCTTAAAGCTGCTGACATGTTCTCTCAACTTTAACTCCGTCCTCCTTTTCTTTTCTCTGGGAAGCAGGACGGGTGCATATAAGCTGGGCCTTTCCTGGTATCTCGTAGCAGGTGCGTGTTCTTGTGGAAGTTACCTGCAAGAATGACCTAGCCTGAAATTGAGAACCACCCAACCAACCAGCCTCAGCATGCTTTTCTCAAACCTCAAGGAGCAGTCAGGCCACCATCATCTCCTACCCTCCCTTAGCAGGTAAGCTAGCAGTCAGGGGACAAGTCGTAACATGGCACCCGTCCCCAAGTGATCCATGGCTACAAGGCAGAACCAGCCCCTGAAGCAACCAACTGAGAGACCTGCTTTTTTAGGCCATCAGCCTTAGCCTACTGGAGCCGCATGGGGTCCACGCAGGCTAGGTACCCTCAAGGTCAAGCTGCCCTTCGTGGCAGCAGCTGAGTGTGGCCTCCTTAGCTGTAAGAATACGACCAGACTTCACAAAGCTCTGCAGGCTTGTCGGCTGGAAAGAGGACGGCTGTCATGCGGGACATATAGAGAGGTCATGTGCCTAGAAGGCTGTGTGTGTTTAATTGGGAGTGTCCGGTTTGCTGAACGCTCCGTGATACGTTATGCATGATCAAAGGGAGCCAGGTGTGCCACCTGGATTTTCATCCTAGGTGAGGAGAATCAGCTCTCACTGGCATTTATGTGATCAAAAAGGGCTGATCAGCTAGAGGGAAGAGGACAAACGACACCTTCCTTTTCTCCTGGGTGTCTGGTCAGAGCTGGTCTTTTAAAGACACCTGCTGATGGTGGGTGATAACAAAAGCAAACACAGACAGCAGTATCTGATACCCAAGCGAACATCATCTACGCTGCAGGGAGGAGAGTATCGGTTACAGGTTAAGGCAGCTGTGATTACAATCAAGCCAATAAGTAGATGAGAACTGCTGGGGGAAAAACCACCCATTTTTAACTCCCAGACCTCAGTGCAGTTGCTGCCGTAGCCAACTAGGCAGTTTCTCTCGGCTTGTGGGCTGCCAGGTCTGTACTGGCCGCTGGGGAACTCAACCAACTCTCCTTCTAATGCCCTGGGTGCCATTTATGGCCTAGGTATGCTACCCTACAAAGGGCAGCAGTTTGGGAATGAATTACGTGTGGGTGCGTGGTGGTGCCACCCAAGCATGAAGTCTGCTCATCAGACAGACAGCCGCCCCTTGGATGCTGCGTCTGGCGTTATCCACAGGCCAGGACTCAGCTCATCGAGTCTGCAGAGGAAAACGCCACACAAGTTAGTTCAGGGCACGTGCAACAGCAGCAGTCGGTGCGGCCCTCCCCTCCTTGCCTTCTGCCGGAGCAACGGGGTCATCCAAAATAAAACAGGCACGGGGTGTTCAGCAGGTTCATGGTAAAATTCAAATCAGGGAAGATTTGAATGGGAGTACGCTCTCCCACAGCATTATTTCCTAAGACCACAGAGAACAAGTTTGGAGAAAGCGGCTAGAGAGTATGTGAATAATCGTCGATTACATGGTAAATGGCCACCCAGAAACACGATCTTCCTCTGTGCACATTCTCACTGTCGCTACAAGCTCTCGTGGTGCTGGTGGAAGCTGAGCTGCAGTCGCTCCTGGCTTCATCAGTGTTTGTTTAAGGATCACTGGGAAACTCTCTCCTCTTCCTGCAAGCTTCTGCATTTCTGTATAAATACACAGAGAAGTCCTGTTGGGTTGGCAGTTGGCCGGCGATACCAAATCCCCGTGACTGCACAGGCTGGGCAGTGCAGGATCTGGAATGGGCAAAAGGCCCTTCATGAGGGTTGCGTGCTGTTCCTGCAAACTCTTTTACACACCCGAAGCCTCAGTCCCACGTATGCTCAGGACACACACTTCACTTGATGTCGGTGAATTATCCTCTCAGAATCGGCAGGACTAATAGGCAACGGGGTGCCACATTTTATTCAAATTTACTGTTTGTTTGGCTGCTCAGATATCAATCAGGCCGTCTCTAAGGCCACCACTATATGATCTGATTTTTTAAGGTGATAAGAGCCTGAGGCAATGTTCGAAACTGCCAAGAACAAAATGTGCAAAGCGATCCATGTCCAGGAGATTAGCTGCAGGCGGAAGGACAGGGCTGAGGAAAGCTGTGCACCAGCACCAAGGAAGGAACAACCTGCAAGATGGAAGTTGTTAAGGGTTTACATCGGTGCCCTGAGAAGTTGGCATGTGAAGAAGGCTTGGGTTTTCTCCGGTGGGTTTGGGCACAGCCACCAATGAGACGCCTGCTTCTTTTGGGTCTCCTGCCTTGCAGGACTGGGAAAAAGCTCCTAGGGCAAGGAGAGGTGTCTCGCTACAGGACAGGACGGTGGACAATGACATTTGATGTAGCAGTGAAAGAGAAAGGCCCGGTGCAGAGCAAAGCAAGGTGAGGATTGGTACAGCTTGGTGACTATGCTCGTTAGTGCCATTTGTGGGGGAAAATGAGATTGTGGCTGAACGGTCACGTGCAGGAACCTTGGATAACGTGTAATCTAGAAACATCTGTGAAGGTGGCTGTGGATGATGCTGCGATATGCAGTCAAGGTAGAAGAGAGGCATGCTGCCGGGCGTGGGGGGAGTCTCACAGACTGCAGGACCAAGTGGTAATTATAAGATGACAGAAGTGTGCAAAATGTAGTTACTAGTAGTTAGTAGTTACTGTAGTTAATAGTAGTTACTATTCGTGGGCTGCCACTGCAAATAAACGGGGCTGGGCCTCCTCGGGCTGGCGTGCCTGGGAGCTGGAATAGGGCAGCTGCTCAAGAGCTTGGCACCAAGCCTGCATCACACGCAACAGGTAAGGGAGGGTGAGGAACAAAGCGGGCAACGAGAGCTGCTGTGGCCCTGCGGACTGCAAGTGAAAGGCCGGGTGACACTCCCCTCTGGGAGCTGCAAGGGACCTCGAAGGCGGGAAGAGCGACCCTTGAGAACTGCCCTCAGTGCCCCAGCAAGGTGAGTGCCAGCATGTGGTCCCTGTGTGAGCTTCCCAGTCCTGCAGCGCATTGCCTTAGGACTGTCCTCCAACTTTCTGCCTGGGACGTTCAGAAGAAACAGAGCCTGCTCAGGGGCTGCTGCACATCCCACTGTCTCGAGCAGGGTTTGCAGAACACAGTATGGCAAAAATAGCTTTCAGGTCTTCCTCCTTCCCCTCCTTGTACCCCCCACAGATGTGGGGTCACTAAGGATTAGGCTTGTACACATATGTGGTTGGTCCTCTGAGCATTGACTGCACTGACAATGACTGCATTTGAACAGGTTAATTGCATATAGCTATGCAAGCTGAGGTAACTAAGTTCAAAAGATCGTGATCTGGTAGGCACTGAGAAAGTAAATATATGTAGAAATAACCTCCCATCAAATCCAGCCGTGGGGCCAGTAGTCTTTTCTTTAACATCAGTTTGATAGTTGTGTAATACAACTTGTGGGGGTGCCTGCACAGCTCACCCTTGGCAAAATGATGTGGAAAACAACAGCTGTTAAGATAGATAAGTGAGTGTAAACCGCATGTGCGGATGGAAAACCCAAAAGTGTCTGAGAGGGCCTTTGCCCCAAACGGATACTGCTGAAGAGGGAAACAACCATCAGTTCTCAACTGATCATGCTAAAGAGGATGACAGCCATCAGCTGGATTAAACGGTAACCAGGGAATGACAAAGACAATCTTGCAACAAAGAACGAGTTGGTCTGAAAAGCTGTATAAAAGAAGCATAAAAATTTGCAACAGAGCAGGGAGAGGCCTTGGACTGGGAACAGAGCAGCAGGCAAAAACCCAGTCTGGTACTTCGCAACCTCTGCCAAGACCAGATGCAGCAGCCTCCCCATTCATGAGACTACGTCAGCAGCTGGCACCCAGCACGTGGCCTGACTCTGTGGGGTGCAGCACGTAGGGACCCACACTTTGGGCGCATGTGGGTGACCTGCTGGGGTGACATCCCACCAGCGGGTGCCTTAGCTGATTGTAGGGAGTAGCATGGGCACCCCTAGAGCTGGAGCAGCCGCAACCCAAGTGGGAGCACGATGTAAGCAGGGGACCTGCGGTTCCAGAAGTGACACCCCCTGCCAGTGAGAGAGGGCTGGGTGCCTGCTTGTGTGGGATGAGTACTTCTAGGGATTAGTTACAGAAGTGTGTTTAGGAACTTGCAGGAATTTATTAGTGTTTTCTAAGTGTCTAACATGGCGGTTGAACTGCTGTATTGCTGACATAAATCCTCAATGTATAGTTCACTGATTGTCTGTTAATTGCATACCCTTAATAAATCAATAAACCATTTCAATCCTGATTTGGTTTCACCTACGTGAGCTGAGCCATTTTCCCCTGCAACAATGGCCATTGATACAAGTTTTTGACCAATCGTGGCAGGAGAAGGCCTATATGCTCAGTGATCAAGAAAAGATTCACTGCATGTTGAACTGGAGACTAGGTGCAGGACAAGGGATAGTTTCGGGGGTGGACTGGCAGGCAGACTGGCTGGCTGGTGGATACAGAAAAGGGGGATGCGATAGAGACAATGTGCTGTGTGCCTGGTGTTTCATAACTGGGATAAATACTTCTGGTGGACAGTATGGAGTGCCTCTGGCTGAGCACAGACACCAATAGTGAAACCTGCCAGCTATCAACACTGTTCTGATGGAGACAGAGGCAACTCGTGAAGGCAGAAGTCGTCAAACCCTATTGCCAGAATTTCTCTTTTTGGCTGACGCAGGAAAAATGACTCTCATCTCCTCACTGAAAGGAATATGAAAATACTTTCTTGCACGAAATCCACCCTGTTTTCCTTGGCACATCTGGAAGTGACCGCCACACAGGGAAGAAGCATTACTCAGGAACTAGCTACGACGCTGGCAAGAACAGCACGTTTTGTCACAATGGGCACCTGGAGCCATTACTGGAGCGGCAACCAGCTTCCTGGTATGCAGCCACTGAGCTCGGACAGCTGCGTGAGCTCCCGATGCAGCCAGCAGCTGCAAGTCTGGGGGACCGATTTGGCTTCACCCCTGCTGGTCCAAACAAAATGGTCCCCATTCAGCTTCTACTGGATATAGCAACACTGTGCACTATTAAAACAGGCTGTCATTAGTTTTCTGTCTCGGCAGCAAGATCACAAGGCTTCGTGCTCCACTCTCTCCTAACCGTAGTTCATAAGGGATTTCTGATGGCAGGTTGTATTTGGGCACCAGCCTACTTGGGGGCCCCAGTTAGAGCTCTGCTGACTCCAGGCACAGCCAGTCTGGGATGTCCAGCATGAAACTAAGGCAAAGAATGAGAACTAAATAAACTCCAAAACTATTTTGAGGTCTGCTCTAATAGAGTTTAAAAAGAAAAACAGAATCAGAGTGGAAAAACATTTCTATCTTTAGCCATCAGGAGCAAGACTTACCTAAGCAGCACCACACAGGAACTGGCAATGGGAATGGTAAGTTAGGGTTCAACTTGTTCCTAAACATGTTCTTTTAATTGTTCAGTCAGGACTGCCGTGGGATGCTACATGGTGTACAGTGCCTGCCAGAGGCCTTTCTCCTTCTCCTCATGGGAGGTCCTTTCCCTAAAACAACTCACAGACGTCTGTGATAATTGTAAAGATTACTCCAGCACTGTCCACACTAAAAGTTTTTACCAACTGAAGGTAGATGACTCTGCAAACTGGGAAGCCTGCTGTCCACCGTGGGCTTCTTGGTGGTCTTTGCTTTGGTTTGAGTTGTGTGGTTCCACTGCAGTGTCCTGCGATGACCAGCACTGCGCTCTCACCTGCAACACAGTAACACAATACATGTCAAAAACACATTTTGACTGGAGAATCTCTCTCCAGTCCTAAATATCCAGTTACCATGACAAAAGACATCATGCAGCCATGATGGGAACTGTCTGTCTTCATTCCCCTGACGTAAATTCAGTGCTGCGGTAACTGCATTGGAGTCTGAAGTTCCATCTTCTCTTTTAACCGGTCCTGTGCGGACCATGGCACATCATCCAGCCTGAGAAGCGTTCGTATACAGGCCGAAAGAGGCAGACACACATCCAACAGGAGTTTAAAAAGCACTGAAGTCTTTGTTATTATAATCAGTAGGAGTTAAGGACCTGTGTGGATGATTTGAAAAGCTGGATGGGCCTCAGTTAGTATTTTTAAATGTTTGGAAAATCTGCTTTAACTTTCCACAGTTCATCCTTCCTGCTCAGGTAGCCAGGATACATTTGACATGGATGTTTGTACCAAACCCGCGTTGAAGCAGATCGTTTCCACAAAGGCATAATGGAAGCTGGGCACTTGTGTCACTGGTGTCCACAGATCCATCAGGCGTTTCTCTGAAACTATCAGTTCTGGCTGAATAAGACACCACAAGTTACGGGCAGAGTTACAGGTGAACACCATAAGCAAACCACCCCATCACGTCTGGTCTAACAGTGGGACAGGCAGGGGAAGACAGCGCATGCGGTGATGCTGCTGTTATTTACATAAGGCAATACCTTTGTTGTTCTGTTATTTAAACCCTATTTATCAGCTGAATGACACAAACCCTTGGAGAATATAACCATGACAAGACCCCCAAGTCAGCTAGAGTTTTGAGTTGCACTTTATTTCTCATGGGAAACATCCTCAAAATAACAACATGCAAATCTGTTCTTATGCATCTTGAAAGTATTCCTGAGGCAACCAGGACCAGGAACTGAACAGAAATACCCTTTTCTCTCAACCCATATTTCGTTTTGAAAAAGCAGTCATTACTGGTAATCAAAGATTAGCTATTATTGCCTGATGTTCAAAGCACTTCACAAATGAACACTCAATACCAAAATGGCCTTAGCTAACCAGTTTTATTGCAAGCTAGTTTTGTTGATTGTAAGAACGTAAGACTGGCTGCACCTGGAAAGCACCAAAGGTCCATTTAATCCAGTACGTCTTCTCCAGCTGTGGCCAGTAGCAAATATTTAGAAAAAGAGCCAAAGAACAGGGCAAGTACAGAGTGACCGATGTGACCTCCCAGCAGCCTGCTGCCTCGGGATTTCCCAAGCCAGGGAGTAGACTGACAGCTAAGTAAACTGGGCGTAGTCCCAAACCTAATCTGTGTCTCACTTTGGAGAAGCAGTTTGTAATGTGGCACGCTACACCTCACCCTCCAGCTCGGTGGTGTGACTCCAGAGTGAGCTTTAGAGGCCAGCAACTGCGCAGAGGTGAGGGCAGGTCTCACAGCTGCACGCATGAACAGCTATAGCCTGCACTGGGCTTTGCGCTGACACTTTTCATCATGGTTCAGCGAGATGGTTTAAAGCTGTCTCTCGTCTTGCTATGCAAGTCACCACCAGCCTCAGCGGGCCCACAGATCAGTCTTCCCATGGGGCGTGCAGTAGCAAGCGGACCGTAGACTCCAGTGGACGCATGCTAGTGTATCTGGAGTGAGGTACCCTGCTACGTGTTCATCTTACTGTCACGGTGGTATTTGAGCAGTCACCCGTGTGTCAACACCACCAAACAACATGCTAGCCTATAACGTATGAGTATACAAAGTATATTCAACTCTGAGCTCCTTCTTTGGACGCAGCCTCCCAGCACACAGCAATTGCCTCTCATTTTTCAGTCAAAATGACCGACCGAGGTGGCCTGCATGTCACCAGCGGTGACCCTCTGACTCACAGTCCCTCCTTGCTGCACTGTGAAAAGAGGCTTGCCACATGGAAAGACACGCTCTGCTAGGCACATACGTAATTTATAAGTGCTAATTAATTGAATTAGCATTCGGTTAGCAAAGCCTCTGGTCTATATTGTATTGAAAATGCCATCTGGAAAAAGGGTGGTGTGGTTAGTAAGATGGGTGCTCTCTTAAATCTGATACCTTTTGAAGAGAATGAGACAGAATTTAACAACAAAACTGTACATTTTATTCTCCAGGAGAACATTTTTGAGATGGCAAATGTTTGGTCATTGGGATGGTGATCAGTGTGCTTCATTTCTGTGACAAGCAGCAGGATGAATATCCTGTTATAAATGGAAAGCAAATAGTTTACTCGAAGAGCTTTTAATGTCAGCAGTCTCTTCGAAAATGCATGTCAGTAGGTCTCGTGACTCTGAAAGCAGTGTGGCTGTTTAATGTAACTTTTGCCTCCGCCTAGGCCCACTGGATGCGTATGACTAAGAGCAGCTATCTTTATACTGACAGCCTTGTTCGAGGTCAGGGAGGCTCTGACCTGCCTCTGAACTGAAAGTCTGAAGCACCGGACAGACACTGCTGTTTCAGTTCTTCCACATTTGTCTCAGGGATCAGGTTTCCAGGAATCTGCTGCGGTTGAGTTCCCATAATGAAATGGCACGGGAAAGGCACCCACATCTGGTGCTCACAACAGGCCTGCAGATCCCTCTCTCCCCTCTCGGCTTCAAAGCACATGAAAGAGTAAATTCATATATATTGTTATGGCCCCATTTCTAGCAGGTGGGTATGTGTAGTACCTGGGAAGCTGGTGGCAGAAGAAAGAGCCGAACCCGTGTTTTGCCACCCTGGGTACGGCTTCATGCAGGTGATGGCACCATCCTTACTAGCTAGCAGGCATCTGGGAGAGGGACACAGCTGGGGAGTGAACTGTGTCACAGCTGTGACACAGAGGGAGCATCGCACAGAGCAACATGCAGCTGTCCAAAGCCTGTCCCTGCTGGACTCTGGAGAGAGAACTATGCACACTTTGCCTCATGCCTCCCACAGAGCAAAGTGCTTTCTGGGTACTACTGAGTCCATCAGCATTGCTTTTCTAAGGTAGAAAGGTCCCTATTTCACCAGTGAGAGAAACTATGGGTTTGCCTACATGGAGATAGTCTGGAAACCTAATCTGAATGAACTTTGCAAGCTAACAAAACTTTTAAAACCTTAATTAAATCACATTAAAGCCCCACGTGAGCATTTTAACTTAAAGGTATGTTTATTCTCTGCAGTATACTTCACCTCCAAAGCAAACTGAAGAACCTTTCATTTAGCCCACCCTAGCGTCCACTTTAATGCAGTTTATTTACCTATTTGAAATTCATGTTTTTAGTTCAAGTAGATTACTTTTCTCCTTAGTTTTGCTTTGTAAAGAAGCCCTTCAAGAGAGAGGAGAAGGGACTTGTTTAGGATCATCCAGAAGACGTGCCAAGAACAGAAGTGGGTTAGCCCAGACATACACAAGTATCAGGGAAGCAGCTTTGCTCTCCACTACCTTTCTATCACTGCTGGGAAAGTTCTCTGCGGATCTAGCCCTACTGCTCTCTTCTGCTGCTGCTACCACATCAGGCTTTGCAGCAGACCCGAACAGCAGAGGCAAGACAGGAAGAGCGAGCTAACAGGTGTCTTCTCTGGCTGCAAGCAACACTGTGTAGAAAATTCATGAAAATGCCACAGTCCTTTGAGACTGTAAAGACTAGGGATCGTTTATTCTGCCCTTCCAGGATAACACAGACAGTATAATTTCATTCCATTACTTCTTCAGTCAGCCTGATGGCTTATCTTTGACTGAAGCATAAAGTCAGGTATTTGCTGCAGTCAAATTGTTCCAGGCATTTTGTTGGATGTGTGTTTTCCATTGAAACCAATTTTCCTTTTAGCAAACTACTTTTTGTAATCTTTTCCTCTCTGACAGACATGCTTTTTTTTGGTGCAAATTCATAGTCATTGCTTTTTTGGGGATGCAGCAGCTCAAAGAAAAGAGGAGAAACCCCCATTCCTTTCCAGGGGTCTGAAATTATTGCACCAGCATGAATGCAAAGTTCTCCTAGCCTCAAATACATCTCTTATTGTCACTGCTATATCTAGGTTCTTGAGGACATACAGTGGCTCCGTTTGTCTAGCTCACCATGTCAGCAATGAAGCTGGAGCAGTACCACTAAAGCCTGCGAGCCAAAAGGAGAACCTGGTGGGCAGCTTCAAAGCAGTTACAGGAGTCATTAAATTAGCTTTTTCTCTTATCCCACCCCAATGGCAGTGTGAGGTTGGGCAGTGCAGAGAGATCCGAATGCACATTGGAATAAAGCATAAAAAATGAGCCAGACAGAAAAATGGAGAATAGTCTCTACAGGGTGGATAATTCACTCACAAATATCTGAGCGTTGTTGGACTAGACTTACCACGCCACACTGTCTCAGCATTCTGGGATCATCAGTAACACTCAGAATATATATAAGAAGTATTCCAGTGCTGGATCTTAACACGATACTAAGGACGAGAAGCACTATTTCTTACCTTTTCCTGAGGCAGAATGTGAGAGATGGAGTAAAGTTACTTGACCTTGGTCACATTGGACAGATGTTTACTAGAGAACTAGGCACAACACCCAGAAGTCAAATGATAGGTATAGTATGTTTGGCACCCTGTTTCATAGACCCATCTGGCCAAAGCTCACAGGGTCCACAGCAGAACTGGGCGCAGTGATTAGGCAGAGATCTGCGGACGTGATCTTCTCTAGCAACATTCACGGATATCCACACATCCCATTCTCTCCACAGCAAGATCCCTTGGGCCCAGACCTTTCCTCAGACTGCCAGTTCTCTATCTGGAAAACTACAGCACTCTGACAAGCCCTGTAGAAACAATGTTGGAGTCATAATTAACCTGTCAGGGACTTATGCCCAGACCTTTACTGTAGTACCCTTACATGAAGCTGAATAAAACATAGCATATTCAGCGGAGTCTATGACAAATGCATTGCGTTTGCCTAATTTTCACATTTGCCACAGAAGAGAGCTGGAATTATTCTTTCTGAGCAAATGAGTTTTAGCTTTTCTCATTAGCTTTTCATAATCTTTAGTGCACAGATTGGGAGGAAAGGACTTTCAGCAATTTTGGCTGAAAGTAAAATGACTAAAGGTTAAAACTGAGAGGAGGAGGGAAGGCGCCGCTGCTCCAGAGAAGTTTCCACCCTCCTTCTACTAGTCTTGACTATCTAAGGAGTTTAAAAATGGCAAAAAATGACAGAGCCAGACAAATCCTTACCCAGGTAATGGAATGGGCTGTTCAGGTCAGATGCTGTGACTCACACAGGCCGATCTAGTGTAAATAACCAACTTAAAAATGAAGGGCTTATCTGTACTGAACTGTCACTTTCAGCCTCGGTTAAGTCAATTTAGATCTCTCTGGTGAGTTAACTTTGGTGACACTAGACCTGTGAAGTCTCATACGGTCTAAAGCAGATAAAGAGGCATATTACATAGCATGGGGCGTCCTGGGTACATGCATCTGTTATATGACCTAAAGGACCATCCACTCTCCTGCAAACCACTGCATCTTCCACTGCCCTGTGCCCTGTATGTTGGAATTGAAATAAGATGGGGTGAACAAACACTGAGCACACGTCTACAGTATGCTGCTCATTAAAATCCTAAATCAGAGGCAGGTCAGAAGCCTCTCGTGCATTCTCTCGCCAGACTGGACTTTGCAATAGATGCCTACCACTCCTAGGAGTTGCACCAAGGTCGTCAGACTACTACCTAGACTGAGTAGCTGCCAGCGCCATACAGCCTGACTCACTGCTGAGCTGGACCGTATACCCTATCATCTGCGCATTGCATGATCTACTCGAGATGGGGCTTGCCAGTACAGCAGCAGAAGCCACAACTAAGAGAACCAAAGGAATGCATCCCTCAAAAGGAAATTAGTTATCCAAAAATCTTTTTTTTCTGACATAACTGTGTCAACACCAGGGCTTCCACAAGCTCTGTTTTTTTCACACTCCTATCCAGCTCAGCTTCACGAGCAAAATGGTGAAATGTAGGCCAAGTGCTCTGAGCCAGCTCATCCTGTTTTACTTATATGAGAGCAATCAAATATATACGATTGATCATGCGTACCAAATGTTGCAGCATACAGCAGCCCATGGCTAAAGGAAGCAGAGCATACTTCATTTTGTGCTGTTTTCAGGGAAGTGGGAGGCGTGTTTACTTGTGCACAATCCAGAGCGTGGGCAGGGCTTCGTGAACTTGAAGCGAAGGTCACCCTTACACACCTCCGCACAGCATCGCCTGCCTTGCCCTAATCTGCAGCTACTGCGCACCGGCCCAGAGGACGTTGGTCGCAAGCAGAGTGGGAGCGTGGTGTGGGAAGGGGAGGGCCCCTTGCAGGCTGTCAGCAAGGCAGCCCTTCCGCACAGAGGCACGTGCAGCGCCCAGGTGCCCAGGCTGCTGTTTGTCACGCCACGTATGGAGGAGAAAATGAGACTTTGGGAAGATCATGCCACTTGTAGTGTATATCCTATGGCAGATGAGCTGTAATTCTTTGTCTGCACAATGTTAGAAAGCGGGGGTGGGTTTTTTTAAAGATACTTTCTGTACTGGAGCTAAGAATGGCAGGTTTCACAATGAAGCGGTTGTTCAATTAAACATGAATCAGTGTGTTTGCAGACCTGACTGAGACAGGGAGGTAATAAAACAAAGACACTAAAACTTATCAGTAATTCTTACCATTTCTTACTGATGTTTCTAATCTATTCCTTTGACCCTTTGGCAATTCTACTTCGTTCTCTGCTGCTGTAACATTTAGAAAGTAACTGAAAATTTTATGCCAGTTGTTAGCTTATCATGTTTGCTTTACGACAGCCCAAGACAAAGGCCAATATATCATAAAATAAAAGTCCAAATCCATATTTAGACTCCCGAGTATATGGCTTGAATTTCAAATGAGCTGAACTCACAACCTCTCTCACTGCTTTCAATAGAAACTCAAGGGTTCCTGAAAAATCAAGTCTTTCATCAGACTGTCAGATATGGTCTTGGGGACACAGCTTTTTATGCAAATCATAGGCACAGGGCTTCGGTGAACATCCTGTCACTAATACAGTTACTGGGTGGGGAGACTCCTTAGTATAGAAAGGGACCTTCCTGAGGATATTTGTGCTTTTTCTTTCAGATACCTTGAGGCACAGCTTTGCATCCCATCAGGCTGGTTTAGCCCCAAAGGCTGGATCACTGAAGACTTCTGCTGGCCTGCATATCGGTCAGGACAGCAAAGGGGTGAGCTGCCTTGCTGGCGTCACTCTTGCAGCAAAGCTCTGTTTTCAGCCTGTGGGTTACAGGCTGGTACGGAGCACAGCCTTGACAACATGCCATCTCCACAGCAGAAACACATCCCTGGTAAAGCTCACTAGTGTTGGAAAAGCATCTGTAACACAGCTGTGGCTGAAAGACGTGCTCTTTTGACTACACCTGCTCACCGAGTGAGCGTGGTCACACTCAGGTGTCGGTGCTTTACATTGGCAAAGCTTTCACCTCCAAGAAGAAAGAAGAATTAAATCAACGGCAGACCTATTCAGGCTATTGTAACGGAATTTTAAATCGGGAGTTATATTGGTGAAGTGAAAAACGACCTCCGCTTGGCACATACACATAACCACAACAGTTGCGCAGGTATGCAACTATAGATCAGACACTAGCCTGAAAAGTTTCTTGGCGAGTGAAGAAAGACTTCCATGCAGTTTGGTCACATGGCAAGATTACGCAGAAGAAACAGCATAAAATGAAGTTACAAGGTGGAAGATTCAAAGATAACAAAGGGAAACACTTTATTAAATGCATAGTTAAATTCTGGAGCTCGCTGCCAACAGTGCTGTGGATGCCAAAAACAGGTTTCAAAATATGATTTGACAAAGTCGTGGACAGATCTAGCACTATTAAACAGCAAGATTTTAGGAAGCTTTCAGGAACCTGCAGCCTGGCAAGTACACCAGAGATTTACCGTCAGATGCTTGCCTTTCTCATACAGTTTAAACATCTGCTACCAACTACCAATGAAGAGAGGACACCAGACTAGACAGACGTTTAGAGTGATCCACTATGATCATTTTTCATTTAAAACTTTCTGTGTTGGTGCTAATTTACCTTAATGATGAGGGTTGTTAACCATAGTGTTCACCAACTGCTTCATAAGCAGCTGAGCCATCCCTGCAGCCCAGGCAACCTCTTCAAGAGACAAGCTCTAAATTGATGGGGAGGTAGTCATGCTATGTTCTCCCAGAGTCAATTTATCCAGCTGTTGCCTACAAGAAGGTAGAACTTCTCAGGCACTTAGTTCACCTGGTGCAGACATACCCTAAGGGGTTCGCCCAGCTCAGACACAAAGGATTGCGGTAGGCAGAGATATTGATTCCAGGTCTCTCAAGTGCTTTGCTGGCGCCCAAACACCTGATCTGTCGTGCTTCTCAACTCAGGAGACAAGTGCGGGACAGGGAGGAGGTGGCAAAACAGGCAAGAAATAATAATTGTGCAATTGGCTACAAGGATATTGCAAGCTTTTATAGGTCAACACATCACCCCCCACTAAAGTTTACAGTTCACACCTCGCTTTGGTGGCCTTCTTCAGTGGTGTGAGCAGTCCTCTCTGCACAGAAAACTGGACATGCCCGGGAATCCTCCCACAGTAAGGTCAAACTCTCTTTTAGCAAGGAATTTGTCCTCTGAGCTGTAACATGGATTGGACTTGTGTACATAGGTGAGGCAAAAACATGCAGTAACATGGTTAGCAGAGAATGTGCTGTAACATGACCCCTTGGCGTAGAGATCTGCCTGCGTATATATGATTCCAGGCGTGATAGGTGGAGGGAAAGATGTTTCTAATGCTGCTGCATTATGCTCCTGCTCCCAGACATAACAGATCCCAGACTGCTGTGATTCTTCAGTGTTTTGCCTGAACCACTGTGCCCTCTCACGATCTGCTACTGGCCATAGTCCTGTCCCCTCATGCAGGAAACCCCTGAGGTAACTCCTTGAGGAATGTCAATGGGAAACCCAGGTACAATTCCTTGTTCTACCCTTTTCTCACCACTGCTTAGGAAGCTGAAAAAGAGACATCTCTGTGCCTCCACTTCTCTTCTATAAAGCAGGGCTTACAGTCATTTTTAACCCCTCAGGAACGTGAGGAGAATGCAAAGATGCAAGGGGAGCTGTGAGGTGCTCAGATGTGGTGATAGCAGAGAGCACCACAGCACATGAGATAGGCAAGCCCCGTGGATGGTGGCTGGTGGACAGAACCAGGATGAGCTTTTTCCCTGACGTGCAAGGCTGGTGGCCGCAACTGAAGCTCACCCTGCTGCCTGTGGAAGACCCCCTGCATGAGTTGAGGTAAATCCAGACTTTGTTTCTTCTGGCCTGTTCAAGCTTTGTCTTAGGAGGCCAGCAGAACAAGGCTGACCAGTGCAGCCTTGGGTCAGCTAGTCAGGACCTCAACTAAAAAGGGGACGCTCCACCTCCCATCCAGAAATCTCTTTGCACAAGCATTGCAAGCACCTTGTCCTGGCACAGCTGCAGAGCCCAACACCAAAATCTCCCAGCTCCACGTCATTGCTGGGAAGAAATACAGTTTCTTAAGACTTCCATGAATAACCATACAACAGCATGTTCCAGAACAGCTTGTTCTACCTCAAGCCNTAACCACAACAGTTGCGCAGGTATGCAACTATAGATCAGACACTAGCCTGAAAAGTTTCTTGGCGAGTGAAGAAAGACTTCCATGCAGTTTGGTCACATGGCAAGATTACGCAGAAGAAACAGCATAAAATGAAGTTACAAGGTGGAAGATTCAAAGATAACAAAGGGAAACACTTTATTAAATGCATAGTTAAATTCTGGAGCTCGCTGCCAACAGTGCTGTGGATGCCAAAAACAGGTTTCAAAATATGATTTGACAAAGTCGTGGACAGATCTAGCACTATTAAACAGCAAGATTTTAGGAAGCTTTCAGGAACCTGCAGCCTGGCAAGTACACCAGAGATTTACCGTCAGATGCTTGCCTTTCTCATACAGTTTAAACATCTGCTACCAACCACCAATGAAGAGAGGACACCAGACTAGACAGACGTTTAGAGTGATCCACTATGATCATTTTTCATTTAAAACTTTCTGTGTTGGTGCTAATTTACCTTAATGATGAGGGTTGTTAACCATAGTGTTCACCAACTGCTTCATAAGCAGCTGAGCCATCCCTGCAGCCCAGGCAACCTCTTCAAGAGACAAGCTCTAAATTGATGGGGAGGTAGTCATGCTATGTTCTCCCAGAGTCAATTTATCCAGCTGTTGCCTACAAGAAGGTAGAACTTCTCAGGCACTTAGTTCACCTGGTGCAGACATACCCTAAGGGGTTCGCCCAGCTCAGACACAAAGGATTGCGGTAGGCAGAGATATTGATTCCAGGTCTCTCAAGTGCTTTGCTGGCGCCCAAACACCTGATCTGTCGTGCTTCTCAACTCAGGAGACAAGTGCGGGACAGGGAGGAGGTGGCAAAACAGGCAAGAAATAATAATTGTGCAATTGGCTACAAGGATATTGCAAGCTTTTATAGGTCAACACATCACCCCCCACTAAAGTTTACAGTTCACACCTCGCTTTGGTGGCCTTCTTCAGTGGTGTGAGCAGTCCTCTCTGCACAGAAAACTGGACATGCCCGGGAATCCTCCCACAGTAAGGTCAAACTCTCTTTTAGCAAGGAATTTGTCCTCTGAGCTGTAACATGGATTGGACTTGTGTACATAGGTGAGGCAAAAACATGCAGTAACATGGTTAGCAGAGAATGTGCTGTAACATGACCCCTTGGCGTAGAGATCTGCCTGCGTATATATGA
Source organism: Steatornis caripensis (assembly GCA_013398225.1). Classification (NCBI taxonomy): domain Eukaryota; kingdom Metazoa; phylum Chordata; class Aves; order Caprimulgiformes; family Steatornithidae; genus Steatornis; species Steatornis caripensis. Next base: position 398,263 of record VZSC01013297.1, on the reverse strand, counting down.
TTCCAGGCGTGATAGGTGGAGGGAAAGATGTTTCTAATGCTGCTGCATTATGCTCCTGCTCCCAGACATAACAGATCCCAGACTGCTGTGATTCTTCAGTGTTTTGCCTGAACCACTGTGCCCTCTCACGATCTGCTACTGGCCATAGTCCTGTCCCCTCATGCAGGAAACCCCTGAGGTAACTCCTTGAGGAATGTCAATGGGAAACCCAGGTACAATTCCTTGTTCTACCCTTTTCTCACCACTGCTTAGGAAGCTGAAAAAGAGACATCTCTGTGCCTCCACTTCTCTTCTATAAAGCAGGGCTTACAGTCATTTTTAACCCCTCAGGAACGTGAGGAGAATGCAAAGATGCAAGGGGAGCTGTGAGGTGCTCAGATGTGGTGATAGCAGAGAGCACCACAGCACATGAGATAGGCAAGCCCCGTGGATGGTGGCTGGTGGACAGAACCAGGATGAGCTTTTTCCCTGACGTGCAAGGCTGGTGGCCGCAACTGAAGCTCACCCTGCTGCCTGTGGAAGACCCCCTGCATGAGTTGAGGTAAATCCAGACTTTGTTTCTTCTGGCCTGTTCAAGCTTTGTCTTAGGAGGCCAGCAGAACAAGGCTGACCAGTGCAGCCTTGGGTCAGCTAGTCAGGACCTCAACTAAAAAGGGGACGCTCCACCTCCCATCCAGAAATCTCTTTGCACAAGCATTGCAAGCACCTTGTCCTGGCACAGCTGCAGAGCCCAACACCAAAATCTCCCAGCTCCACGTCATTGCTGGGAAGAAATACAGTTTCTTAAGACTTCCATGAATAACCATACAACAGCATGTTCCAGAACAGCTTGTTCTACCTCAAGCCATGTGGTTCTTTCATCTAGTGGTGGGCTTTAGGGGACCTACTTTATCACCAGCTGCAGTGGGCTGAGCCATTTCCTGTCGTTGATTAAGGAAATAAAAGTCACAAAACACAGATTTTCCTGAAGTCCTTGTGTGAAGCTCTTCCCCTCTGCATGCTCTCCGCTGATTGTACTGCTTTGCCAAGCCTAGTTAAGGCTTCTCCATTGTTCTCCACACGTTGTCAATCAATCACGGTTGCCGGTACGCACTGGCAAGCTTTGCCAAGACGAATATGCAATTGAGATCCTTAATTAACACCACGTAACATTCAGATATATTCACTGGGGAAGGGACATGTGAAAGAAATCAAGCAAGAAACCTAGCAGAATGGCAGGAAGGGGGTGGACCCCTTCCAAGGATTTTATCTGAAGAAAGATCTAATTAAGCTAGAATAATATACAAGCTCGCTTAAAAAGAAACTGAACATCAAGAGAAGCTGAAGCTAACAACCAGCTGTCTCCTCTTTGAGAGTTAAATGCATTAGCTCCAGAGGCAGAAAAGAAAGAGAAAAATAGGCTTAGGATTTGTGTGTCTTAAAACAAGCGAAATCTACACCCACTGGTATAACACCGCAAATCTGCCACTTCATTTGCATCAGAGGGGCAGGTCTGTTCACTAAAGGGAAATGTCCCTCTACTTGCCAGTTGAAAACGTAGTCTTTGCTGCCTGTTGTTGGTAAACCTCGTCCTACCCCTCCGCTTTCTCTCCAGCCCAGCCCAGCCTAGGCTTCCTCCCCCAGCTTTGCTGCCTGGGGTATCTCTGAGGGGCAGTGGTGAAGAAGGCAGGGCGACCAACAGGTAGGCTGCATTTGGGATTAAGGGAAGATGATGACATATTGTTCATGGGGGGAGACAGCGGAGACACGGACATGGAGAAATGTGTTAAACCATTTCAGAAGAGAAAAAAGAGACTTTAGATAGTGATTTCAAATGTGTCTAAGAGAGTTAGGTACCTAGGTGACCTTCTTAGGGAGGTGGACACCCAGTTCCTCTAGGGTGTGTCTACATTAAAAAGAGTTTTCTGGCATATATATATATATATATATACACACATTGCTAGAACCATGACAAAAATGTTTCAGTAATGGAGATGCCATTCATAGCACTGAAGGAGTTATTTTCTCAGCTACCTAAATAGACTAAGCTGTGTAATTTTTTTTTTTTTTTTTGCAAGCATAATTGAAATTATGTTAGGGCCAGCACTGATATGAGTTTAATGTGTATTCTCCTGTGCACTCCCAACTAGTATATCCCAGCCAGACAGTAAACATTTTCAATGCAGAATAATCCATATGTACTTTATCAGTATCAACATTACCCCTTAGCAAGGGAAAACCAAACCCAGTAAAATGTATTCACTCCAGTGTTAGAAGTCACACAGCTCTGCTGAAGAGCCAACAAAAGTAACTCTGATTTTCCTGTCTCTTATTTAACTTTTCCATTCAGTGGTCTGTCTTCAGCCCTGAGGATCTTGAGGATACCAATGGTTCCTTTATGGCTGGGAATTTTCTACCTCTGTCTAAGCATTACCAGAAAATAAACTTATACCCATCAGCTGAAAACATCATGAAAGCACAGTCCCGTCTGCAAACCCTATAGGACAACGGAGAAGCTGAGCAGCCTTCAGAGCACAGACCAACACAAAGTGCTTGGACTCCCCAGCAGTGACTTGTCAGCAATGCATAAATTTATTCCCAAGGAGATACAGCGTTGCTGGAATCCAGATGAAGACCCAGATCAAAGACCTTTCCCTCACTGCTGTAGTTGTCTATTAAACAGACATGTAAAATATTGTACTATTATAGATGGATTTGCTCAAATGTTTGTTCTCCCCTCTTCCTTAGCTGAAGGATGGAAGGGAAAGTGTTCATTTCTGTAGTCCAGGAATCAAGATTGGTTTTGCCTAAATGTAGAGCAAATCAAAGGACCTAGTTTTTCAGTACACCAACTGTTTTTCAAAGGGGAGTGACCAAGCATGTACATATTGCTGTGATACAACTGAGAGGACCAAAACGGGTGAAAGGCTATCATTCCTTGCCCTTGGAGACCCCACTTGAACCCTCTCAGGTCTGGCTGAGATTTAACCACTCTTCTGAGAATTCTCCGGCCAATGCACGTGGGCAATGCACCAAGAACTCAAAGCAGGGATTAAGAATTCCCAAATGTCAGTGGTGAGAACTGCTCTAACTGAAGACGTGATCTGTCAGTTTCCTCTAGTGGAGGACAGTGAGAGTGGGCTGGTCAATACCCATCAGAATATAGACAAAAAAGAGATTAAAAATTCAGAGATGTGAAGGTCTTCATTATTCTGAGAACAGGAGAGAGCAGCCACTAAAGCCAAACAGTTTTTGAATACAGGGATGAGCACTCCAAGTGCTGGAAGACGTTTAAATAGAAAATTAATAAAGGACAAGCAGGATAACAATGTATTATTGTATACTTTATACACACATGTATAAGGCCTGTGTTATTTTTTAGAAGAGGGCAAATAGCGTATGAAGAAAATGAGTGGCTACAAAGCAAGATCGGATTCATAACTGATGCACCAATACAATTATCTCCCCTCCTCCTAGTTTTATTTGGGAGAAATTATTTAAAAGTTCTTGAGTTTTGAATTGCAGTTCCTCAGGCATTTCTAATGGGTCATATTTCAGTTGAGGCGTTGTGTCTCTAGCCTCCTATTTAAGTCACACTTTGTTTTGGTGAAGAGAACAAACATGGCCTGGGAACAGACTGCAACCTCCTCCAGTTAAATTCACAAACCTAATTCTAGGCTTTTATCTTCTGCTGCAGTCTGCTGCTGAAAAAAACATATTATTGTATTTGTGATTACTAAGGTAATCATAAAATATGACATATTATTTGACTTTGTTACAATAAAGCCCCCCTCGATTGGAAAAAACATCTTTGTCTACATCACATCTTTATCAGCTCTCTGACTGGCAAAACATCTTTGTCATCAGAGGCATACCAGGATACTTTATCCTGGGTTTTACCCATATACTCAGGAATGTTTGACATGACTATAAATAATTCAGTGCTGACACATAGTTTTTCAAAAAGATTTAGTCTCAGTTATAAAGCAAGATAAAGCCAAGTGCCTGGTAGGAAGGAGACAGCATGAGAACCATGCTCAAACCATCTTCTTTACGTTAGTGACAGTGAAGATGGCACTTATGAGATCATGTCTTTGTGGGAAAATGCACCCAGCTGAGAAGCTGGAACAGGCAATGCTGCTGGAAAATCCCCAGCAAAGCACACGGTCCCTGACGGGAGAGCCAGCAGCAAACAGTTAACACATTCCTGGCCCAAAGAGATTTTCTTTCTACAAGTCCTGGCTTGTGGAGGGCAGGATAATCTCAGAAAATGTGCTTGCAGGACACATCTCTTACTGGAACGCATTGTAGAAAACAGGGGTTAAAAAAACACAATCTGTGGTAAGAGGGGTGGGAAGTTTGCCTGCTCCCGGGTTACAAGCATACGAAAAAGCCCAAAGAAGAGGGACCCAAGGGGAAGTCTCTTACTGTTTGTTGTCCACAGCATCAGGGCATTGAGACAAAAGGAATTGAAAAAAAGAAAAGGAAATAACCCAGTCTGGCTTTGTCCTTCCAGCCTGATAACAGCGAAGACCAAGTTTCAGCTCAAGGCTTAACATTTGGTATTTCTGCTTGTTCCAAAGAGGCTTCCTTGACTTACGACCTCCAGAGCAGGAATCTCCTGCTGAGACCTTGACTGGTAGAAGACAGAGGCTAGTTGTCCTTGCCTGATGCCCTTTTCAATATTTCATGCCAGTTCTCAGAGCAGGAGGAGCAGAAAAAGCTGGTAAGGCTAGGACCACATATCTCTGGCCTCCTGTGTAACATTTAGGCAAAATCTCTGTCAGCCACACAGAAATACCTCAGTGGCCAAGTGTGTTGCTGTGTTTACAGCAACAGCAGCTTTCCTTCTGAAGTTCAAGGAGAAAATGCTGCAAAACAGGACTCCCCCCTTGGCTTTTTCTGCTACCCTTAAGGGCAAGTTAGGACAGCAAAAGAGAGTGACCATGAGAGTAATTTTTCTGCAAGGACCTTGCTCCCCTGTAAAGCAGCCTGTAGCACCCAATGGTGCCTGGGGCGGTGCCGTGCACTGACCCCGTACACACACGGCTGGAGGCTGACATCAAGCAGCTCTGTCCTTCCACTCAGCCTTGTGGAGGCACCTAACGCGCAATAGCAGTGCTACTGCTTGCCGATTGCCCAGGCTGACCCCGCAGCTGGACCCAGCGCTGGTACATACTCTTTCCTGCTCGCTCTGATGCCCCGCTGTCTTTCCGCTGCCCGTGTGCTAGCACATGGCCCTTCATCAGTGGAAACCTGCTCCCTCACCTACATGGCCCAGATCTGCTCCGCCAGGAGCCCAAGGAGGTGCAGGGTGCTGGTACCCTGCTGCTGCTGTGCCCCGGAGGAGCAGCCCCGGGGCTGGAGCAGTGCTATCTGGCACCCGCTCTGGTCCGGTATGCAGCCCAAACCAGTTACACCAGCACTGCTGTCCTCCCAGCCCCCATGCTGAGCTGGCCAGGACATAGGGAGGCCTCCAGGCAGACAGGGGTGGGGATGGGACCTGTGGAGCTGCTACAGCTCCTTTTTGGGTGCTAGCCAAGGAAAGCCATGTGGCACCTTGACCCACCTGGTTTGGGGCCGGCCATTACAGCCACTTGTTAACGTTGCAGGTTAAAGTTGCAGCATAAGCAGGCCTATGCTGTAAGTGCTGGTACACAGCATAACTAAGCAAGGGNCAAGGAAAGCCATGTGGCACCTTGACCCACCTGGTTTGGGGCCGGCCATTACAGCCACTTGTTAACGTTGCAGGTTAAAGTTGCAGCATAAGCAGGCCTATGCTGTAAGTGCTGGTACACAGCATAATTAAGCAAGGGCCATCTAAAGAAACAAATGTGAAGCTCCCTACAGGGCCTTAACTATCCCTATGCCTCCCGTTTTCCAAGATGAATACTGTTTTGTCTCCCTGCTTGTAACAGCCTTTTGGCATCTTTCGGCCTTGGAGACCTGTTCAGTAAAATTTCCCATGCCTACCAGCGAGTTCCCTTAGAGCTCTTCTAGCACAGGCAAAAGCCCTGTCCCTTCCTTTCCTTCACATACCCATCCTGTAGGCTGGGATCACACACTGATCTCATTTTTCCTGTCCATTTCTTTTGCTACCTCCCTGCCCCATCATCTCCTCTCATTTCCCTCTTCTACTGCTCTACTTCTTTGCCAGTTCCAGGGAAGGCAAAGCAGAGATTTCTGCTGTGGACTCCGTGGAGCTGCGACAAATGCGCTTCTGGCTGGGAACAAGGTCGAGAGAGAGAGGAGACATGAAGCCTGAATTACCAGGCTTATGATCAGGCATTTTTTTCCAAGTCAAGCTTTTCTGAGGACTGAGACCGTAGGTGTGTGGAAAGCAAACGGCTTTCTGAGAGAAACAGCCAGCGTTTCACCAAAAGTGACAGGGAACACCACAACCGGGCCAGGCCAGGTGTGTGCCTCTAAGCCCTCTTGTACATCCCAGCACTCCTCCACTCCACCGTGAGCCACACACCAGCTCCTCAGGCTGGAAGATATCTGGGTTATAATAAGGACTGGACTTTTCCTGTCAGTAGTTGTGTTTGTCACTGCTTTTCCTCCTCATCCTTGTGAACCAAAACATATTATCTTCCACTTGTGCTTACATGTGATTAGAGGTTGTCTTTCATGAGAGGCTGTTGCTCGGGTCAGAGCTCCTGGGCAGATGTAGAGGAGATGTCTTATATGAAGGGAAAATTTCCAAAACATAGTAATGTCACACCACCAGGTCAAAGCCCTTCTCTTAAAGCAAAGGCCCCTAGCCTTTTCTAGGTAGTGATCCACTTACGAATTTTCTACAAACATTAAAAGCAACATAAGCATTACTGAATGAACTGACTTTGTGCCAGGCACATATTCCCACTCAGAACTGGTGTATAAAAGTCACAACCATGCTTATCCCCCCCCTCCCCTCCACGTGGACTGTATTCAGAAAGAAAAAATCATCCTCTGGGTATGAATGACACAAAATGCCAATATCCTTCACCATCCTTGCAACACGTGTGGCAACACTGCTTTGACAATGTATCTGCCTTGGTCTGCCGCTCATCTAGTATCGGCTGTTGTGCAAGCACCTCCTAGAAACCCCCATGTTTTTCCTGTGAAGCTGGCAGGGGACAAAATTGGGTCAGGTTCTGAACATGGATCGGTGCTTTGGTGGGCATGGTGTAAGCAGCTGCCCTTTCCTTCCCACACACCACCGATCTGTACCACCACAGCGTCCCAAGCTCTCTGGGCAAAGACCCCAGGCAGCCAGGAGAGGAGTACGCACCTCGGTAGGCAGGTCTCAGTGAGCTTATGCTTGATGCAATTTGGGTTACAGCAGGATGGGAGCTAAAGCCCCACTTGCTACCTGGGAGCTTCATCCAGCCGTTGCAGCCTGCATTGCTGGTGTGCCTGGGACAGCCCTGGCTGCTCACGAGACAGACTGTGCAAACATTGCAGACAAAATGTGCTCCAAGCCATAACTTGCTGGAACATTTTCGGGGTTATAACCTAAATGCGTGGATATGCGTTGTGAAAACCGGGCAACGGAAGGTGCGAGAAATCAAACCCCACGTGAGTGCCTGGGAGGCTCCTGTGTGGTGTAATAGCCTCTTCACCTCCCTGCGCTACTCCCATTGACCTTGACTTCAGCAAGAAGGCTGCCAGCTTAAATCAAGTGCAGACTAGCAGTGCTTAGCTGACAAATTCCAGTCGGTGACCACTGGCAGGCTAAGCAAAATGAGTTTTAGGCCTCAGTGGTTCACCTGCAATGGGCCCAAATTAGCTCTTTGGTTATGGGGCTGAGATCTGAATGGGCAACTGAAACTGCTCTAACCCAAGAGAAAGAGCAAGGATTTGGGAAGCTCTAGCATAACTGCTTGCTTTGTCACAAACCTGTCGTGTAACCATGCCCGAGTCAGCTAGCTTTTAGTCCCCTCACCTTGCTTCCCTGAAATCGGGATAAGCACTGTTTCGGCAGTGTACTGGGGTCTGGTACTCTGAGGCCTGTTTGAAGTTTGGCCATTATAGGTGACAGGTGCCCCAGAAGGGTCCGCAAGAAAGAACTGGCTAGCACTAACACCTGCCCATTTCCTGTGGGACTTCACCTGCACTCTTATGGGCATAAGGTCCCAATCCACCTAGGGCAAATGCAGGACAGGGACGTTTGCCCCAGCCCTGCCTGTTTTCCACACCCTGTGGGTAAGACAAAGCTTTAGGCTCCAGGGCTGCGAACAAGTTGCTCTCATCAATGCTAAATTCACTTTAAAAGCAGCAGCATCAGCTTTTTTTCTCACCTCCTCCCTCCCCGCAAGTGGATGAAGTGCCTTTCAGGTAACAGGCCATACCCAAGGATCCCTCAAGATGTTAACACGGGAAATCTTGGGTTAGAGAAGGCTGCTGTTGTTAGAACAACACTTATCACAAATGCTGCCATTGCTGCATACTCCCTGCCTGGTCCCAACCACTCTCCTTATGCTTCACGGCCTCTCTCCCACTTGACAGGCTGCAAACGAGGTCAAATGCTCTGGAAATGGTTTGCGGCACTTTCTTCTATATGTAATAAAAAGCCCAAAATGAAGGGATTTCTCATGTCAGCACTATATGAGCAAAGATGCGTAAGCTGCAGTGTTGAATTAAAGGCGGTGTTGATCAAATTGCTGCAGTTGATTGACTTTGCACGCACAAACCAAGACAGCAAAGTTTGTGAGCCATTCATCTCTGCGAGGACCGAGATGCCCTCCTCTCACACATCTGAATGCCAGATGCAGTTAATGGTAATTCATGCACGGTGTGTCCATTTCATAGCAGCTTCCTAGTGGCAAATNAATTAAAGGCGGTGTTGATCAAATTGCTGCAGTTGATTGACTTTGCACGCACAAACCAAGACAGCAAAGTTTGTGAGCCATTCATCTCTGCGAGGACCGAGATGCCCTCCTCTCACACATCTGAATGCCAGATGCAGTTAATGGTAATTCGTGCACGGTGTGTCCATTCCATAGCAGCTTCCTAGTGGCAAATAGCAAGGCTACACATCTGGCCCTGTACTGCTGTCTGGCAAAGGAGAAGGCTGTACATAACCCATCAGATATGTAACTAGAGGACATGGAAGAATTGAGGAAAGGAAAACTAAGTCATAACATCTGACACTTGGCAAGGGTGCAACGCTAACACTCTGCAAAGAAAAAATAAATCCACATGATTAGAACCGGTATACAAGGTGTCCAGCCCTCGTGATTACACATCTCACTGAAGACATGGCTGGTAGCACAGAATTTTCTAGCACTGTGGGGGCCTTTCCTGCTTCACATATAAGATTGCCACCTACTGCCCGATCGTCCCTACTTTGGGCAATACCCTAGATCCTGCCCCTCCCTCCTAAGACTCTTCGTTCTCCTCTCATTATCAGCAAGACTCCACTTCATTTAGTTTGTGATATCTGATCAGATTGCAACCAGAGGTCATGTAACTGTACAGACCATTAAGCACCAGTTCACTTGGGCAGAAGCAAATGGCTCCATTATACGGAAGTCCCATTACTCATGCAGCTCACCTTAAGCACTGGGATATCATCTGAGCAAGGCAGTGAAGGCAATAAAAATGCAGTCTGCCCAAGACATGGTTCTTGCTGGGGAGATCTGGATTTGGAAAGTATTTCCAGATACTTCCAGAGCTGTGCTGCTTAACATACGATGGGAACACAGTGCCAGCAGCTAGATTTATGTGCCTGGGACTAGAATATTTGGACACGTGTTGTTGGTTTGTGGTACCCTTCCCCTACCTGCCAAATGCAGAGAGTAGGCTTTTAAATGACTTCTCATCCAAATGCATGTGAAAAAGTATCCCTGCGTGAAACTTCTCCCTGTAGCACAGTTCTGTTTGTGCTGGAAAACCCAGCTATCACCACCCAATAAACCAGAAGAGTGATCTTGGAGGGATTCTTCTCAGCAAACGTCCAAAATCAGCAGATACTGCGAGAGGGTAGAAGGTCACGTAACACCCATGCTACAACACTCTTCTGAGTCCTGTTCATGACCTATGACAAGCCGGCCACTCTGTTTTTCCTGCTTGCTAGGCAGTTTCTAATTCACATAGTATTTCTTCAGCCACTATTTTGCTGAGTATCTATCTGTCTCAGGCATTTTTTGAGGCCCAGTTTTCCTTCACGGAGCTGGGGTAGCCACATTAGGCTAAAACCTGTGCATTTCTGAGTTTTATCTCTCATTTCAGTCGCAACCTCTGACTCAGACTGGTGTTTCTGATAGGATCCCAGAGAGGGAGGAAACAGGAATAAATAGCATCACGCCCTCCTCACGTGGGTTGTGGTGCACAGCTGAAATAGAAGATGAGGAAGAGCCTGGGCTGGTGAGGGCGTGGGTTCAGCTGAAACTAACCCATGTTTTGAGGATTCCTCCACTCTAATAGGGCACTGAAGCAGGGATATTACCAGCCTCTCCTTCTCTCATACCGGGACCCAAACTGGCTATTACTAGTTCCTAACTATCAGAAGCATGAGCTGTCTTAACCTCCCAGAGCTGGCAACAAAGCTGCCCTAAGAGGCAATTAATGCTGTCGGGCAAGACGAGGGCAGGTTAGCATGGTAAAGGTCAAGGGCACAGGGCACCCAGCCCTGACCAAGGGTGGCGCCGCGTTTGCTTCTCCCAGAGAGCGGCATTAAGGAGAAGTCAAACAGGCCACTTTGAAAGAGTAACGCTTTCAAACAGTGGCGGAAAGCTAAATAGCTTTAGTGGCAAGGAGGATAGAGAGCTTAAGGATTTTGACAATAAACAACTGATCCGCTGACCTGATTCAAAACCTGGTCTGGTGAGAACGGATGGTGACTCAGCCTTGGAGGACTGATTAGTCCTCTGCACGCCAGGATACACTGTCCTCAATTTGGTTCTTTGGAGATACCTGCGTGATGAAGAGCTCCTTGTATCTGGCACATATTGAGAGTTTTAGGAGGCCACTTACAATAGTAAGGCCAGGAATGATAATAATATGCTTACAACAGAAAGGCCTGATGGTACCCCAACCACAGATTCCTTGATATCCCAACAGAGGCAAGCTCAGATGAGAAGCCATACACATAGAGTTTTGTGAAGCTCCCCATGTGCATGTGAATGTCCTCAAAACACTATCAAATGCTTTTCGTAGGTGCCTACAACTTAGTTCCTTCGCTCCTCAGGGTTCCGCAGCTTTTAATAAAATACTTTCCTGCCTCACTGGTTGCACAGTTTCAAATCTCATTCTTTGCCTCCACCAAACAAGGTACAGCTACAGGGGCAATGTTGTAAAGGTTGCCAATGTAGCAAACCCCAGTATTGCATTTGCAGCTTATTTTCTCAGACAGTAATAAAAGCCACACCAATAAAAACTCCTGTTGCTGCTTTTGCCTCTATCACTGCATTTACATTAAAGCTTTTGCTGATTGCAGTTGACTGGTGGGAGGAGAGGGAGAGAAAAGGTATTTTCCTCATTCCAAATAGCTCTATAATTTCCTAGTACAAGATAAGGCAAGGTCATGTCATTGATCTCTGTAACACAGCACATCCCAGGCCAGATGGGAGGTAGGTAGAGGCAGGCTGCCCATTCTGGGCAAGGGACAGGGCCTCGCAAAAGTAAAAGTAGAGCAAAAGCTCACACAGGGCTGAGTCCACACCAGGTTTCCTCTTTTCAGCAGAGCTACTATGCCAGAGATGAGTTCTCGTATGAGGCAGGAACAGCTGTTTTTAGCAGCTTGTGTTCATTAAAATGTCTTCGGTTGAAAGGACAGAATAAACTGTTGGAAGGAAAAAAAGTCCCCGCTACTTCCTCTAAGATTTCAGAGACCTCCTGGTCAACATCTCAAGTGCACCAAGAAAGACCTCCAAGAAACAGATTCAGTGTTTGTGACAGTTCTAAAGATAGAAAATAATTTTTAAAAACCTAAACATTTTCGAACTTTCCCTGTATGCCCTCATGTGACAGAAGAAGAGGAAATTCCTCCTTTTTTCCAGATGGCGATCCTCTGTCTCAGAAGGGGAATGAAACAAGGAGAGGAAAATGAAATACTGCACATTGGGAAACACTTAGTATAATATTAATCTGTCGTTTTACATATTTTTTCTTTTGATACTCTTTGCCATTCAGGCCTCTTTCTGCTAGTTAGCTTTCTGCCTGAGTTCATGAATTGGAGAACTTAACTCTTGATTTGGGAGCCTCAAGTGTACTATATTCTAGTTTTGCCAAGGCCAGCCTGGGGAAACAGAAAAGGAACAGTGTGTTGCTTTACACCTTCACCTCATTCTTCTTGGGCTTTTGCTATCTCAGCCTGTTGCACCTCACAGTTTGAATAACGCTGCTTGGCAGCCCAGTGCAGCCATGGGCCAGGCATGTGCTCCAGAAGGGAATTTCCCTCTGCTCTTATCTGGGCATCTGGGCGCCTCTTGGTTTACACAACTCTAAGCAACATCTGGGGCTTAAAATTCCTAATACCTCAATTTGTTGTGGAAATAAAACACACGCTTGTTGGATAAGGATGCTGTTTGCAGCTTACACCACTTGTTGAGTCAGAGGGAGGAGGAAGAGAGGAGAGGCTGGGTTAACGTGTGCAGTTCTTCGTCCCAATTCTTTTGATAATGGTCCTGGGCAGCTGATCGCACCCTTCCTGAAGTACACGGAAAATGCCAGGAGACTGCTTTCTGCCAGCCCAGCTGAGGCTATCTGCATGGCTGTGTGCAGACAAGGGCACATTTCAGAGAAGTATTTTTAGTGCCGGGGAGCTGACAGACCCGGAGAGGGAAGGCACCTCTCCAGATGCTGAGTTGGGCAAGCGCGGGGCATCCGTCCACCCCGTCCCTCTGCCAAAGTGCTCCCGACCTGGAAGGAAGCCGCTTCTTGCAGAGGTGAGCAAGCTGCTCGCCCGGCTTCCCAGGCTCCCCCTTCCCCGACACCTCTCCACACCACTGCAAAGCACCGTGCCAGTTTTTGGGCCACACATACCTGCCTGGCAGGAACCCACCCCAGTCCAGCTAAGCAGGAGGTGCCCCCGCAGCTGCGGGCGGCCACCCTTGCTGCCCCAGGCCAGCCCGTGCAAGGCTCGTACCAGAAACCCAGCTCTGGGTCACTGACTAGCATCCACCCCTCCCAGGAAGACAGTTAATTTTTTTTAATATGACTTCTATTGTTCAGGAGATTAAGGACGTAGTTGCAGCTTGTGGCATTTTTCCTCTGGGATCTAATTAGGCAGGAGGAAAAATTAATCTGTATTTTTATTAACTCTTCCAAATCCAAAACAAGACATAAGAAAGGCCCCAGCAGAACAGGGCAAAGGCTTATCTAGCGATTGCCCTGGCTCTGACAGTGGCTGCTGCCACACGTCCAGGGAGACGGTAAGACATAGGAAAATACACACCGATAATTGTTGAAGGCACTCAATCAACCTCCAGCACTACCCTGTGCCAGTGGCAGTGTGCCAGTAACTGGATGATAAATATTACCAAAAATCTGCATACTTTTATACAGGAAATTTTTGCAATATTTTCCTTAAAGCTGCGGTTCCCAGTATCGAGGGGTTGCATAGGTGCTTTGATCAAAGGCAAACTGGTTTCAAGCTGTGATGACTGCATAGAAAAGCCTGAAAACAGAACTGCTCTGTACACTAATGGCATCCATATCCAGAGGGCATAAAAGATGATTTTTTTCTGTTTTACTTATTTAATAATCCTTTGATTTCTAAATTTCGAAGGCCTCTTCCTCGATGACTAAACATCTGAGATTAGTAGCAGTGCACACAAATACTTTTTCTTTGCGTAAAGATAAGTATTTTTCTTGCTATTCAAGGCACCTTGGCTCTTCTTTTCAGAGACAGCAAGCACATGGCACTCCCATGATTTCCACTAAGCCCTCTGCCTACTGCAGCAAGAGTCTGAAAACACTTATATTCAAAAGCAGGTCCAGTAAAAAAATAAATAGCTTTGAGGCCACTTACCAATGTATGTAAACCCAGCTAGAAGAAATATTGCTGACATGCAGTGTAGTAGATTTCTCTTTCGTGGCCACCAGTACACCTTAGCTAGCTAACTCACTATTTACTGAACAAGGTTAGATATAAAATGCAAAATCTGTACAGAGAAGACTGCAATAAACCAGATTTCTCATGCACCTTGAACCGTCTTACCTGCACTCTATACCAACTCCAGTTGAGGGCTGCTAACATTGTAAATATTTTAATTAATACAAATCAACTTCTAGAAAGACCCAGCTGGCGACAGCCAAGATTCCTTTGTGTCCCTCTTGCAAATCACACTGTCGTGTAGTGCTTGATCTCATTCAGCTAGCTGGTTTAAGGTACTATGTCCCGTGAGAATACAGAAGGAGCTTCTGATCTCAAGACGCAGGCTATGCTTTTAAGATCACAGACAATGAAACTGCAAGGCATAGACTGAGATATTTTACAGAACATTAGTACCACTAATTAATTTTCTTCTCCTACAGGCTTAGACTTATCTGGGTATTTTTTTTTTAAAGAGAGGAAGTAAATCACAATGATACATTCAGGGGTGCTCTACAGTAACCTTTGATAGAGAACACATGCTAATGTACCAGTGAGATCCACTGATATTCAGTTGAGAGCAGCTATGCAAATTATTTCCCATTTTGCCATTTCTGAATGATGCAGTTACTCCCCTGCCCACTCTCAGATACCAGGATAGACCAGTTTTTAGACTCCTGAATATAATCCCACATTTTTCTCAGGGTGGGCTTTTGTTTACTTTAAAATGCATGTAGTTGGACAACCGTTGGTTGAAATATCTTAGTTCTTTCAGTAGACTTCTAGCTGCCTGCCTTTCTCTGTGACTGGGCTATTGGAAACCATGTCATCCCTGGAACTCAGAACTACTAGGGAACACGAGCGGGACAAAGAATTTTCCAATCTTAAAGTTGTTGCAGTCGGGATTCATTAATACCTGAGGGCTATACTGGCTTGTATTTAAATCTTAGGGGTGACCTCTTCCAAAAGACAGCCCAAGTGAATGAGATCACTTCCCTCCCACCAAAAGGATGTGACATAAAATTTGAATGTTACTTGGGTTAATTAATCTGAACACCAAGCTTTTCACTTCCTAATTACGTTGTCCAACTCTGGTTTTGCAAACTGCTGCTTAGGCAAACCAATTTATGTGCATTTGTGTGCAGCGTCAAGAACTATAAAAAGAATTGAAATTATTCTTTCATTAAATTCTAGAAATGAGCTTTCACTATTTTATTCTAGGAAATCTTGTAAAACAAGAATCTTGCACTGAAGAAAAGGAAAAAACATGTCTTCAAATAAATGCAGTTGTAATGAGAAATTATTTTTGAGCATAAATACTCCAAAAATCTACAAGTATTGTTTCTGCAGATGTGATACATGGGCAAATGAAAGAACACGTATTTGTCTTTATCTCAAACGACCTTAATGTATGAGTATCCTCAGTTAGTAATATAGGAAGAGACTGGAAAGGAAAAGGTTAAACTTTTAATTGGCTGTTTACCGTTTCAATTCCAGACAGCACTTCTGTATCTGCTCAACACTGGGATGGCTTAGGAATAATAGTGGGCGTACTGACTGTAAATAAGCTGCAAATTACAAGCCTATGAACAAGCCACGATCTGATGTAATAAATCACAAGTCAGACGCTCTTGTGGTTTGTGACATCAAGGGCACTCAACGCGATATTTATAAGCCCTACTGTGCACTGTCCAAGAGTATTGCCAGTTCAGAAATGCCTGCGAATTAAAATGTTTAGGATTCTTTTCTTATGGTCTTTCTTAGATAGGGTGACCTATTTGCAGCAAATTTAAGCCAGTACAAAGCCAGGATTGCTTGGGGCCATGGGTCAGGTGGGGCCAGGCACTTGCGTTGAAGGGAACCTAGCGGAGTTGAGTACACAGCAGTTGTGCTGCTGAGCTGACCATCGCTGTTGTTCTTTCAAAAGTAATTTTTCTTCCAGCTTCACTAAGGTGACCTGAAGCACCAACTAAGAAATATTTGAAGAATGCAATGAGGAAAACATTGAGGGTGAGTGAGGATAAGATGACAAGAAAGCGATGGAAAATGATCTCAAGGGACACAAGGCTGGAAAAGTCACTCCTGCTACAGCCCTGCTGTCAGGCGGTGCAGTCTGTAGACGTTACCACCCACACCACTGCTTGTGGTGGCTTTTCAGGTGGAATAGGGTAACGGTCAAATTACTCATCTGATATAGTACACAGTTAAATGGTTTTGCCTAAATCTGCTTTGGTAGTAGCACCGTACGCTGCTCTAACACAACTGCAGAAGCAGGTGAAGCACCACCCTAATTCAGCGAAATGCTGAGCCTTCGTTCCTCTGCGTTAAGAGACTGGTTTATGAGTAGCAAAGCATCAGCTGCTTCTACTGACAGGCTTATTCAGATCAGAATCAACTTGTTTCCAGGACCAGTCCCTTCCACAGAGGTCGGGGCAGCAGCGGAGCAGCACAGGCGGCTGCTGGCACAGGGGCTCTTCTGAGGCAGCTGAGGAACGTCTCCACGAAAATTGCCCTGTGTGTGCAAGGCTTTAGAGAGTGAGACACCACAAACATTTCTAATCTGACCAAAGAGAGACACTGCAAAATCCTCAGGCATAATCTCCGATTGATAAAACAGACAACAGGAAAAGAGATTTAAGCAAGAAAGGAAGAGAGAGTAATAGCAAGCCTCAGAGGCTTACAACTATTTCATTCAGTCAGAAAAAGGTAACAGCTGTTTAGTTAAAATCAGCGTCCCCATATAATTACCGCAATTATGCTGAAATATATTATTTTGTTTACACCAAATTGACTGCAACTTTCCTCAGTGCTCTACACATTTATACTGCTAAGCTAGCACACAAGTGAAACACGTCACCAGCTGCTCCTCCCCATCTGCTGTGCCGGCCCCACTCCCAGGTCTCAGCTCCCCTGGAGGGACTCTCACAATGGCTAACACATTGCTGTGGTTAGGAAATGGTTAAAAAGTCCCATTTTAAAATGCTTTAGGGAAAGTAGGGGCCTTCCTGGTACTATGTTGCATGAAGGTTTACTGTAATGTTTATTAGCAGTACTGCTATAACCAGGGCAATCTACTGTTATCAGCAAGGTAATCTTTAGATACCTACCGATACAGCTGGGGGAAAATGGACAACCCCAGGCACAAACTTTTTCTGTGTATCTGACTAGACTGGAGGACCAACCTATGCATATTTTGTTTGCGTCTGATTTTTACAAGAACTGAGCTTCCCAGCGGACACTATTGTTGTAAGGTCTTCAGAAGAGGAAGCCCACTTCTCTGGTACAAAGGCACTCGTTATTACCAGCTGAAATTATAGGCAAAAGGACTAACAGCAGGTGCCAAAGAGCTAAGAAACAGAATACTTAGGTAAATCCTGTATGAACTATGCATGATACAATTTCTTTCTGCTTTCAGGATCAAGTGACTAATTCTAATTAGTTGAATTGTTAAGGTAAAACCCATCTCCCAAAGGAACTTGCAAAGGGTTTCCTAAAATAGCCCTCTGAAATTTCCAGGTCTCTTTTATCTTCTACCAAAGAAAACTATAAAGCAGCCAAATAGTCACGAACTGAAAGTGACTCCTCCCTTTCCCTGTTTCAGGAAGGTTGAGATGGCGCTCTCTTGACCTGACTAATGGCTGCAGTTTTACCCTTGAAATAACCCCTGTATTTCACTGGAAATAATGCTGGTGTACAGCAGGAAGGAAGCACAAGTGGCTTGTGACTGCTGCGAGAAAGAATCTCTTAATGAACATTGCTGCTGTGGGGAAGCTTTATCAAGGAGGTCTGCTCTGCTCCTGGGCTTGAACTCAGTCCGTCCTAGTCTCTGGCAAAGGTTTCCAGTTGGGATTGAAGCCTTGAAGCTAAAAATTCCCAGTACCCATCAGTGCTTAGTTTGGAATTGGCATTTCCTAAACGCATTAATCCCAGTAGAACAGACTCTGCTATCTCAAGGGCTTGAAAGGGAAAGCAAATGCCTGGGACCTGCAAGGCTGGCAGGTCAGGAGCCTCGTTAACAGGCTCCAATCGAGCACTGATGACTGGAGATAGCGACCAGAAGCGGTTCCCAGCTGGCAGGGGTTCAGCTTCCTGTGTGACATGAGTCAGTGGCGCTGGGCCAGGAACCAGCGAACAAAGTACCCTCAGTACAGCAAACAGAGACGCCAGGGACTAGGTGGCTTAGCAAAAGCTGGGCTCTTCTCTGGTTTTTCAGACTCAGCCTCCTACTGCTGGGGCAGCACTGCTGCTCAGAGTTTTTGGTTACTGCGACCATGAGCAGGGGACCATGTGGGTATAAGGCTATTTGGAAATTTTCATTAGGCCTGAGGTGGGCATACAGAGAAGAAAAACTGTACTGCTGACTTGCTGATACTGCTATCCCATCCTCCACACAACTGCACCAGAGATTTATAATCCCAAACTGCAAGTGTCAACCCACTAGAGGTGTCTGCCCCTCACCTGAGCAGGGGATCCCCTACAAGGTTTGCGTTCTGGCACTGGAACTGTGCGCAGTCCCACAGAAAGCCGTAGAGCCACCTCTCTGGCCCAGCCTTCTGCGTCCTCGTCTCTGTTCTGCATGGACACAGAGTTTCAGGTCTGAACACGAGACCAGAGACACTTTCAACTTTAAGCAGCTTTCTCATTTTTCTGAGGTCTAAAATGCCACACCTAGAAATTTCTGAGATGGGAGTTAGCATTTCAAATAAGCAATCTGATATTCAAAGCAGTTGTCTCTGACAGATTGCATGTCTTTACAACAAGGTTGTCCAGGGACACAAGTGAAGAGAAAACACTTGGATTAATGAAAGAAGTGAGTAACAATAGATTTAATTAATCAATAACCATGCAGACACCCTTCAGAACCGCTGCCAGCCAGCTGGAAAGTTTTTCTGTTGCGTAACAAAGACAAACTCTAAGTGCTTTATTGCTCAATTGAGATTTTTTTTTTAAAGCCTTAGGTTTGCATTCCATCTGGAATTACTGACCTTTCAAAAACATTGACCCTTTTGTATGCACTCGGTTTTTTGGTTTTTTTTCTTCTGGTGAAAGGATGAGAGAAAATGTCAAATGACATTGAACTGATAAACGAGGTGTAGGTGTCTCAGAAACACCTATGGATGATTTCTGCAGAGTGAACAATGTGTCCCAGAAGACATTTTGAAATGCAGACTCCGATTTGATTGCTCCCGAGGACATACCTGCTGCATGTGCCCGTGAACACATGCTGGGAAATGTACAAAAACCCCTTTTCTTTTTCTCATGATAAGAGGCTCTTCCAATGACTACACAGGCAGAGAGGTAGAGACAGAAAAACTGTCAACCTGAACAGGCAAGACCTGTAGAGATGAGATGGGCACAAAAAAAGGAGAGCGAACAGTACTGAAGAGACCAGTCAAGGCAACACTGAGCAGCACGTATTACCTAGTACAGTGGTGGCTTATCTTAAGCCAGAAAAAGGCACTCCTTACCTGGAATAACTACAACTGCGGGTAGAGCGAGACGTGCCAAGGAAAGGCACCACCAAAATGAAACATGGAAAACACTATTTTTAGCCTAGTGGGAAAATCAGCTCTTCTAAGACTGTCTTTCCTGTTACATGTGGTTTTAATACAGCCCCCCAAAACTGAACAAATCAAATTCGTACAGAAGGATAGGCTTTCCTCCTTACGTGACCTAGCCTACTGTCCTCAGTGGGATACTCCAATTCATCCCCACATAAGCAGATGAATCAGATGTACAGAAATGGATTCACTTGAAGTGCAGTATCCTCATTTCTCTTCCTGGGACCCCTCCTCATCTCATGTAGGTAAAAGAAATCATAGAATAATAGAATGGTTTGGGTTGGAAGGGACCTTAAAGATCATCTTGTTCCAACCCCCCTGCCATGGGCAGGACACCTTCCACTAGACCAGGTTGCTCAAACCTCATCCAACCTGGCCTTGAACATTTTCAGGGAGGGGGTGCCCACAGCTTCTCTGGGCAACCTGTTCCACTGTCTCACCACACTCGTCATGAAGAATTTCTTCCCAATATGTCATCTAAATCTACCCTCTTTCAGTTTAAAACTGTTACCCCT
>VZSC01013297.1:350490-373859 GCA_013398225.1 Steatornis caripensis | reverse complement strand
TTCCATCACCTTTCCAGGGATGGAGGTGAGACTGACTGGCCTGTAGTTTCCCGGGTCCTCCTTCTTGCCCTTTTTGAAGATTGGAGTGACATTGGCTTTCCTCCAATCCTCAGGCACCTCTCCTGTTCTCCACGACTTTTCAAAGATGATAGAGAGTGGCCTAGCAATTACCTCCGCCACCAGCTCCCTCAGCACGCGTGGATGCATCCCATCGGGACCCATCGATTTGTGCGTGTTCAGTTTGCCTAGCTGCTCTCTAACCCAATCCTCATTGACCAAGGGCAAGTCCTCTTTTTTCTGTGCTTCCTCTCTTATCTCCAGAGTCTGGGAGTCCTGAGGGCCAGTCCTAGCAGTGAACACTGAAGCAAAGAAGGTATTCAGTAACTCAGCCTGCTCTGTGTCCAGCAACAGTCCAAACAGTCCATCCTTCCAAGCCATTAACACTGGGAGCATGACAGAGCCTGCTCCTTTCACCACTGTGGACTTTAGACAGGACTTTTAGATACTCCAAGCTTAATATTCTTGGAGGAGATATGTTAATTAGGTTCTCTTCTGTTAACACAAAAATAAATAATTTTTACTGAACGTGAGCAACTTCGTTCTGTCATACACCAGTGATAAGTACCAATTATCTCAATTAATTGATGTTATTCCAAGAGAAAGTGATCACACTAAAGGCTGGAGTCTAATGTGAGAAAGGATCTTACAGATCCAGATCCAGTTTCACTTACCCTTGCACACACCAGAGAAACTGCATCAGACAAGGGGGTGCAGTACATTGCTATGATCAGAACTGCACTGCTTCTCTTTATCCCAACAGGTCCTGATTTAACCGCTCTTTTTCCTGGTGCTTAGATTGGAGCATGCAAGTAGTTCAGCTGAATCAGAATATGCCCAGACAAATGTAGTTTGTTGGACTGGAGCCACAGCTCTTATCATCTTCCAGAGTTAAACCCACAGTGTTTCAGGTCTTATGCATATGCTTAAGAGCTTAAGATAGGACCCTTGGTCATGGTCTGTCACTGTTCAGGAACCTCTATATTTGACATGGAAAACACTTTTAAAAAAAAAAGCAAACCAAAAATATTGAGACGACAGAAATATGGACAATCAGCAAGTGACTCTAGACAAAGACACCTAGTGAAGCTATCTCAAAGCAAACATAGTAGATTTTCATGTACACAGCGGCAACACATACGTAGTTTTATTTCCTAAGAGAACTTAACATNCAAACCAAAAATATTGAGACGACAGAAATATGGACAATCAGCAAGTGACTCGAGACAAAGACACCTAGTGAAGCTATCTCAAAGCAAACATAGTAGATTTTCATGTATACAGCGGCAACACATATGTAGCTTTATTTCCTAAGAGAACTTAACATTTAAATAAATCTGATTTTTCAACTCAACTCCAGTGGATGCTGTTTAAAAATACTCAACAACCTGAAATGTAGTGTTTATACCATAGGTCACTCGTAATTTATAATCCATCTATTTTATCTGTGTGCAGTTCATCTTTCCCCCCGACTTTGGACAAGGAATATAGGCATCTTAATTTCAAAAATTTCTCTCCTACCCCGGCTCTGAAATGGTGAACCACTTTAGCTATGTCTGGGTATTTCCATCAATAACATCTTGTTATTGTGAGTTTTGTCATCTGTACATTTGTGAGTCTAGTCACTGAGACGCAGGCTGGAGCCCACCGCCAGCCCCGAAGCCACTTGTTTAAACACAGGACAAGCCCATCTCCTGCAATCCATCCCTTCACAAAACAAAGGACAAGGAGCAGGGTTTTTTCACTCTTTAGCCCACTCAACCCACGCCTCTCTTCGCAGATGTTCCTGAAACTACAGGGTCAAAATAGACCTAGACATCTTTAAAGGTTCTTGTGGCATTTTTTTTCCCCAAACCTCCTGTTCCCCTTTCCGGGCTTGGTCACTGCGAATCCAGTGGAGGTTTCCATTTATCTTTATTTATATAATGAGGTTATAGCTTGCAGGCTTGCTGTTAGAACTGTAGACTTAGTAGAAATCATAGGAATATTGGGCTGGAAGGATCTCAGAGGTCCCTTCCTTACAACAAAATAAACATGACTAGACCATCGTTGACTAACAAAGCTTTGTTCTTAAAGGGCTCCATAAACAGGGACTTTACAGCCTTCAAGGCTGCTTCACTGCTTCTCTCTTCCTATTTTCAGAATAAATCTACTTCTGATACTTCACCAAAATATTTGTTTATGCAAACAAAGCTGGCCACCGTTTGTTGCACGCCCCTCCTGCCACAGAAGCAGAGAACAATTAATCCCTGTTGGTTTTATAGCTCCATTAGAAGACCGTTTTCCATGTTCCCCCTCAATTTTCTTTCTCCTAAACCCAGCAAACCCAATTTCTTCGGTCATTCCGCTTTGGCCAGGTTTCCTATGCCTGTGACAGTTTTCATCGCTCACTTCTAAACCCACTTCAGGCTGTGTCTGACACAGACACATGCTCTAGATAGGCTGATGTTTTTTCTCTGATGTTAGCAGAGAGCTTCTTAAATACCTAAAATATGTCAGATGATACCAAAAACTGGATCAGGTTTTCTCCATCAAAGAGAGCAATGACATATAGGCAAGTTTAGTAACCTCCTTTAGAAATTTTTTTGTGTTATCGTGGGAGTTTCCCAGTACTCCAGTGTGCCCAGCACACTATCATTAAAATCATCAGAATGAAAATGCCACAATTGTGCACATCACGTTGCTTTTGTTACCGTGACTCTTGGTCTCATCCCCTCAGTCTATGGGTTTCATTCACCAGTTGTGTCTCATCTTTGACAGCTTGTGAGCATTTTGCGGGAATGACTGCCCTTTACTAGATCTGTAAACTGTTGCTTAATACATTGGGACTTCAGCCTGGTAAGACTGTGGGCATTAAAATGTTTTTTTGAAGTAACGTAAGAAGGTATCAGATGGCAAAGCACCTAAGAGCATAGATGTCAAGGAGAGTTAATCTGGTATTAGTGAGACTAACGGGAGGAATTCAGACTGGAGAAGAGCAGAGCAGAGCACTTGGGACAGCTGGTTTTTGCCCTCCACTGGCTCAGAAGCCCAGGGAAGAGAAGCAGCTCAGGAAGGTGCCTGTGCGCCAGCACGAAGAGCTCCATGAAATCATTTGGTAAGCCGGAAGGGGAAGAGGTGAGGTTATGTTCAGCACGCGGATGCAGGCCCCTTAGCAGAAATGGCTTTGGTCTTGGATTCTCATTGAACCTCTTTGTTCTCCTCTGATTTTTTGAACAATGTGATTCTGTTTCTCCCAATGAATGTAACTCCTTATGGGTTACTGCAGTTTTGTTTCTGCTTTACATAAAACTTAGGAACTGGCTTTTTTTCTTTCTTCATAGCAGATGAGCTTGGCTGGTCTTTCATAATTCTCCTGTGGTTCTCCAGGAAAGC
Organism: Steatornis caripensis; assembly: GCA_013398225.1. Classification (NCBI taxonomy): domain Eukaryota; kingdom Metazoa; phylum Chordata; class Aves; order Caprimulgiformes; family Steatornithidae; genus Steatornis; species Steatornis caripensis. The sequence goes on along the minus strand of VZSC01013297.1, from coordinate 370,427 downwards.
AGAGATAGCTGGGTCGTGTCTGGATCATTACCATAACATGTAGTCAGGAGGAAAGCAAAGGGAAGTCAGGCTGTTGTATATAGTGCCATACAATGTAGGACAGCTATTTAGGTACTCGCTTCTCCCCTCAGAGGGAGTTCAAGTTGTCATCAGCCTGTTCTCTAGCTTGCCAGCACAAAATCACCAGGTGCTATAAAAATTGCAGGCAAGCCTAAGTTTAACAAGTGTTGTGCTTACAAACAGCATCTCGGTGAGATTCAAGGAGGCAAGTGATCGGTTTAACAACAGAGGTGACAAGTCACTCCACAGTTAGTAGCCTGGCACGCTTTTTTGCAGCAAGCAGCTTCATGGGCCTCCTGTTCAACACTGTCAGAGAGGCTGGGAGGGACCGTCAAAAATGTGTAACAGAAGTGTGATGGTCTGGGGAGACACTTAGGCCATTTAGTCCAATGTGCTTACCCACTTAAATATTTTGCTTCCACTCAGCCCTTCTTTCTTACTCTTTCCTGAGATCCTGTGCTTCTCCTCCTTCTGCCTGCAGACACAAAGCTCTAGCTGTTGCTTGATCTCATTTCTGTGACATTTCAGGCACTCTTCCTGCTGACTTGTTCCATCTGGTTATTAGCCTTTCAGTGAGAAGTAGCTCTGCCTGCATCTCTGGTGAGTCTCCTAGTCTGTGCTGAGTGTTTTGGCTCCTCCTCCCTGAGCAAGCAAGCTTGAGCAGGTTTATAAATAGGAATTTTCAAGCTAATGAGAGGGGGTGCGGGGGTGAGGAAGAGAGAAACTGCACTGAAGTCACTTCCGAGGCTAACTAACGCTCAGTGCCTAATGCTCTTCAGAACAACAGCTTTGCAGGCACAGCCACGGAGGGACATTTGGAGAGGGGATGGTTAAGCACTGAAAGGGGGAAGGGGGTTAATTCTTGGCTCTGCCACAAGTTTTAATACAACCTGGGAAAAGTCATACCTCCTCTCAGTTCTCCATGGGCTGAATCCTTTTCCTGCTCCCCTCCCAACAAATGTGCTGTAATGCCCGTGGGGCAAGAATGGTCTATTCCTATGCATTTGCCTGCATATCAGTAAAATAAGGCTTGCCTCTGGCTGATATCGCCCAGTATCGCCACGATAATACAGACTGCTGTTTAGGAGCAGTGCCCTGGCTCATACACATGACATCCTCTTGCTGGGGCACAACATGCAACTTCCACTTCACGACTTTTTTTTCCCCTTTCATTTATATTATCCCCACTTAGGGCTGGTAAATAAAGCAGAACGAGTTGGGACTGCTGGGACTAAAATCCTTGTACTGACTTCCAGCCCACTTTCCAGAAGGATAAGTAATTTCCCTTATCTGTACTATGAAGACAAAACACAGCCAGGGTGACCTAATTCATGCATATGGCATGTGGGCCAGCAGCTTCATATCTGGACATACTCTGCATAGGCTACATGGCTTTGTAAATGGCAAGTGTCACTGTATTTGGTCTCCAAACCAAAAAGCAGGGACCTACACCAAAATGACAGCAGAGAGGTGGCTGAGGCAGCTCTCTAATGCCATACGAGCATGTGTGATAAAAGAGGTGGGGGCCAGGCACACTAAAGGCAATATCAGACACTAACAGCACATCCTGCTCTTGAGAAACCTTCCAGGAGTTACAAGATTATTGGACAAGTACTCTCCGCTTGCAAGTACTAGGACACAATGTGACATCTGCGGTGCTTAGCATAGGTCAGACGTAGAATAAAAACTGCATACAAGCATAGTGGGTCATGATTGATTGTCTGGGATCATCCCTGATTGCCTCCAAACATGAAGATTCAGCTGTAAACCGCGGGATGTTCTGTCTTTCTGTCTGCAGTGGAAAGAATTCAGGTTCATTCTGGTGCAGGACAGCCAGAATGCAGACACTATGCTCGAAATACTGAGTGTACCTACAAAAAAAAAGTGATGCTTCTGCATCCCTTACTTCTGGACCGCACACAGACTAAATCTCAAGCATGCTGTTCTCTTCATCCACCAAGTTAGGACTGATTTCTTGGCAAGATGATAGAACATAGTCCTCTCCTCCTTATATCTTCTCTTTCAGAAAGTCCCTTCCAAAGAGGTTTGGAAGCTTTCATTTCTAACCATGGAAATGGTCTAAGATCTTCCTATACTGTCTCCCCTTCTCAGAGAAACCTGTTGTTTAGTCCACTGTTAAAACTGATCACGAAAACCAAACTCCCTGCTTTCCAAACACCCAGCTGCAAGAACTGGCTGTTCAGGACAGCAGCAAGAACCACTTAAAACATACTGGCATTGTGAGATACAAAGAATTAGAGGCAGCTTTGCAGTAACCTGTTCAGCACTTTGAGGCATATTCAAAGAGCAAGAGAGCAGCCCTCATGTACCTATCCCAGCTTAGAAAAGCAATGTCCAGATGGTTCCTGTATTTCTATCCATCAGGCTGAAGGCACATTTATTAGGAAGATGAGACTTTCTCCCACTCCCAGATATTCACTTCTCCACAAAACTCTTGCCAAAACTTTCAGGACCTCTTAAAGGTAGCTTTATCAGCCCAGTAGCTTACTGAGGAGGTGAAAGATGTGGTAATGGTGTCCTACCAGCAAGTTGCGTTCAGACAGCAATTTGGAAAGCGAATGGAAAATTTAGCCCTTGGATTTTATTAGTTGAATGCGATGCTCTTCCAAAGCCTGTTGGCTAAGTTAAAAGGTTGATGGCATTTGTAAAGAGTAGGCTGAACCACAGGCAGCTCGTGCAGTTTTAACTGGAGACATACTGAACTTCGCAATGAAGTGTTATGCTCCTAGTGCCTCCTGTAATACCGGAGAAACAGGTCTTCTATACACTGAAGAGCAAATCTGTTCTGGTGGCATTGGGACATGGAAACTCAAAATCTTCAGTACCATTACTACTGTCAACACTCTAGGAACCCGCTTTTGTAATGATGTCCCAGAAAAATGTCTCTCTGCAGTAACACAGTATCTCAGTAAAGGTCTTTTCCAGAACTTCGCCCATCCAACAACCACGCTTCATTACTTGCGCTTTTCAGAAGCCAATTTTCTATCCAATATTGCTTCTATGGCTCTAAAATATTGTGCTAAGTACCCGTCTCATCTCTCTACAAGCATCAACCATGCCTTCTGCTTTGCAGAGCCTGTTGCACAGCTATAGGTCCTGTTTGCTACCCAGTCACCTGATTGCCAGACCACTGCTTTATCCACAAGAACACATTGCCTAACAAACAACAAATGAAACAGGACTAACTTCACACCCCACTTCTGCACTACTTACAGTCAGGAATAGATCTGTTCATTTCACCACTGGATCTGGTTACTGATCTAGTACTGTGGCTTTCAACCCAGAGTATATGAGATCCCAGGGGTCTGCAAATTATTTTTAAGGAATTGATGGATAAAGACCAAGAAAAGAAAACCTACTCCCCCCACAGGAGCACGCACCTCTGCTGGAATTTTTAGTGGCTGGCAAATTGGAAGGAGGTTGAAAACCATTTGTCTGGTAATGAGATAGGTTATGTTCCCTCAGGGATAAACTTTTGGGGAACTGCTGAGGAACTGCCAAGTTGTACCAGTTGCAATGCCTAGTTAGCACCTGTCTGTGAAGAGCAGTATTTATGAAATAGCTAGTGGTGCACTGAGTATGCAGCAGCTATTCCTTATTTCATGCCTGGATGAGACACCTCGTATGAACAGTAAGCTTTCCTTTGGGTCATTTTAAGCCAGTGCCAGAAACATAGAATCATAGAATATCAGGTTGGAAGGGACCTCAATGATCATGTGGTCCAGGCTTTATGGGCAAAAGCGTGGTCTAGACAAGATGGCCCAGCACCCTGTTCAGCTGGATCTTAAAAGTGTCCAATGCTGGGGAACTCATCCCTTCCCTGGGGAGATTATTCCAATGGCTGACTGTTCTCCTTGTGAAAAATTTTCCTCTTGTGTCCAGTCAGAATCTCCCCAGGAGTTACTTGTACCTGTTACCCCTCGTCTTTTCCATGTGACTCCTTGTAAAAAGGGAGTCTCTGTCTTTTTGGTAGCCACCCTTTAAGTATTGGAACATGGTGTTGAGGTCTCCGCTAAGCCTTCTTTTCTCAAGGCTGAACAAATCCAGTTCTCTCAGCCTTTCCTCATACGGCAGGCTTCCCAGTCCTTTGACCGTCTTTGTGGTCCTTCTCTGGACCCTCTCCAGCCTGTCCACGTCTTTTTTGTGTAGCGAGAACCAAAACTGAACACAGTATTCCAGGTGTGGCCTGACAAGCACCAAGTAGAGTGCGATAGTGACTTCTTTATCTCTGCTGATGATGCCCTTGTTGATGCAGCCCAGCATCCTGTTGGCTTTATTTGCCGCTGCAGCAGCACACTTTTCACTCGTACTGAGCTGCTTGTCCACTGGGACCCTCATGTCCCCTTCCACAGAGCTGCTCTCCAGGCAGGTAGATCCCAGCCTGTGCCGCCATGTTTTCCCAGGTTCAAGACCTTACACTTGTCCTTGTTGAACTTCATAAGGTTCTTGTTAGCCCACTCTTCCAGCCTATCCAGGTCTTCCTGCAGGGTAGCTCTCCCTTCCGAAGTGTCCACTTCCCCACTCAGTTTGGTATCATCAGAAACTTCATCAGGGTACACTTGATCCCGTGATCCAGATCACAGATATTAAACAGCGTTGGGCCCAGTGTCAATCCCTGGGGGACCCCACTCGTGCCAGGTTGCCGGTTTGAAAAGGTGCCATTTACGATCACCCTCAAGGTGCTGCCCGTCATCCAGTTCCCACCCACCACACAGACTATTTGACTAGACCACAATGCATCAGTTCCTCTAGGAGGAGGCAGTAAATTAAAGGAGAGAATTCTCTAGAAGAATGCAGTAAATGAAATCACATGACATCTCTCCAGTGCAGACAACTGCTTGTTGCATGGGGAACTATTGCAGGCTCCTCTGACCCTCCCAGCTCCCCATACTGCAACCAAGCCTTTCACAGGGTGTGCACGAGCCTTTCACAGCAAAGCCCCAGACATATTTCAGCAAAATGTTTTCATTGGGAAAACACAAGTTAAAGTTGCGCTGTCTCTACAAGAGCACACGCTAATGGCAATGACATTGCGTCTAGCAGAATTAAAAACCCGAATTTTTCATTTTTAAACTTTCTAGGAAGCAAAAAGCCAACAGTGAAAAGGAAAAGCACACTGAGCCACTCTGAATGCTTCAGCTGAATCTAAATTACACATTTGAAAAATTACAAGTTAGGGAAAACATTATGTTTCTGCTTAAAAACCACAGACAAAAATAAAAATGTTGCAGAATAGAATTTCTTTTTTACTCTCCTCCCCTCAGCTTTAGTAATAGGTTACTGTCCCAAAAGTCTTTCCACAATCAGCCCCCTAACTTGGCTTTTTTTTATTTCCTGTTGCAAGTATGCGGCTCTTTGGTATAGTGCTGGATGCCCACTCAGCACCTTTTACATATGAATCTTCCTACCACGCCTGAAAGGTTTCCCCCATGCACATATAACCTCTACCTCTTTTCATCGTGGCCCTTTGCTCTGGCACAAGTAGTCTGTGTTGCCTCAGAGAGAGGAACATGCAAACCACAGTGAGGTACGCGGCTTCCAGCACAGCAGACAGCTGGATGCGAAGGAGGACTTCGGAAGCCAGGGAGCTCTGCAGAGGAATAGCTTTTCTCTTACTAGGATAATGCTGCTATCAGCACACAGTTGTTCAAGTCACAGAGTTAAAAATGAACTAGGTACAGACATCTGTGCTCTGTATAGATCTCCTGAATGGTTTTGATGGGCTGTCCAGAATATTGGCTGTTAAAATCTTCCAGTCGGTGGCAATTTTTGCCATTAAAAGCATGTGGGGAGAAGCACGGATGAGGAACGCTCTTCCTTCTAAATCCTGCCTGACTTTAGCTTTGCTCACACTCTAGGAGGTACGGGTTAACTGAAACACAGGNAAGGTTTCCCCCATGCACATATAACCTCTACCTCTTTTCATCGTGGCCCTTTGCTCTGGCACAAGTAGTCTGTGTTGCCTCAGAGAGAGGAACATGCAAACCACAGTGAGGTACGCGGCTTCCAGCACAGCAGACAGCTGGATGCGAAGGAGGACTTCGGAAGCCAGGGAGCTCTGCAGAGGAATAGCTTTTCTCTTACTAGGATAATGCTGCTATCAGCACACAGTTGTTCAAGTCACAGAGTTAAAAATGAACTAGGTACAGACATCTGTGCTCTGTATAGATCTCCTGAATGGTTTTGATGGGCTGTCCAGAATATTGGCTGTTAAAATCTTCCAGTCGGTGGCAATTTTTGCCATTAAAAGCATGTGGGGAGAAGCACGGATGAGGAACGCTCTTCCTTCTAAATCCTGCCTGACTTTAGCTTTGCTCACACTCTAGGAGGTATGGGTTAACTGAAACACAGGAGAGCTGTTTTCTCTGTGGCAATGCATGTTTAGTAGTCTTTTCCATCTGATGAAAAGTGCTCTCACTAAAATACCATCGAATGATCAAAAAGCAAAAGAATACTACTGGGATGAATAACTAGTTTCCAAGTTTATACCTGCATTGTGGCATATTAAAGAAACACTAGATATGATCCATTCAAAGCAACTAGTACATAAAGGCACAGCGGCAAGAGAACAAAACCAAACCAGCTGGTTTATGCAATATCTAACTAAGGACTTAGTGGGAGTAAGGTATCTATTTTCCCTGCAGTGCCTGGTAGCAGCTTAAAATTCTGTTAAGTGCCTGTGTCTTTACATCACTATATGGCTTTAAAAAAATGTGGTCCTGCCTGTAAAGCCAGAGCTATTTCAGAATTGATACACATTCAGACAAAGAGTGCCTTAATGAGGACTGTTTATCCTTACTGTCCCATCAGTTAAATTACCTGTCAGAGCTCCTCAAGACTAATAAAAAGAACTAAGCTTTACTAAATACCACAGTCGAGGATTTCCTCAGCAGTGTTTTCTCCAGCAGACAACTCCTGCTGTGTGTTCTCAGTAGTCTGCAAGTATCTGTCCAGAGGGGATTGCTTCAGGTTTTTTGGATGCATTTCCAAGGTCACAAGGATTTTCACACCTTTTACTGCTGGCTGCTCAATGGCAGGTAAAGGATGTTGCAGCTAATGGGAACACAGATTGAAGCTAATTATAGAGTGATTGACTTGCCATGGACTTAATTGCTTATTAGAAGTCACACTGACCTCTGAAATGGAGGCTACAAATCTGATCGTCTGCAAAGAAATACCCACCATCTGAAGAATAAACATGAAAAGCTCATTCAGGTGCAAAGAATAGGTATTTGCATGCAACTTCTTTCAGTGTGTTACACATTTCAGCACCAGTGCTTGGAAGCTACGTGTTCAAGTGTGAACGTCAGCAAATGCATTTATACAAGGGCAGCTCTAGGGCCCCAGTCTTGCCAAAGACCAATACCATGTCACAGTGCAGGCTAGTTACTGCTAAGTACTTGTATAGGGGGAGCACAGATAGAAAGCTGCAGTTGCGTGAAATTCTACTTGTATTAAGCAACTCTGCAAGTCCTCCTTTCACTACAGGGCACCAGCTCAAACCACTCTGGCAGCATGTGCTGCTTGCTGAGTGCTACCCAAGCCATAGACTGCACACCAGTATCAGCAGAATTACCCACAGAAGGCAACATAGAATCTGAGTCCTTGCTTATAAAGTTGTTAATGCTATGGCTCTGTCTAGTTTCAGGACCTTTTCTTCAGTTTCCTTCCCCATTCTTGCCTACAGGCACCCACTCTCTTCTTTGCCTTTTCCACCACCATCTCCTATTTCTCCATGGAGCTGTAGTAAGCCAGACTCAGTGCAGTCTTAAGCTACTATGGTGAGCACCAATGGGACTTGTATTACCCACCTTGCAGTCCAGGTTCAAGAAGGTATCACATTTGCAATGTACTGCAGAGGAGTTAACAAAGCATCCTTATTTTTTCCCTCCCAAGCATCCCCGTTCATATTTTTAACTGTCAGTGGTGAGCTTTTTCTTTCATTTAGCCCTTGTCTTACCATGTCGATTGGAGTCAATCTTGTCACTGCTGACATGGCAGCTTGCTCCTCTGATGGCCCCACTGTCTTGAACCACACATATGGGAACACCAGTCACTAACTTATACTCAGGGGCAGATTTTGCAGGGCTGCCTGGCAGTTACACCGCTTCACCGCCCACTCCCACCATTCGGAAGGAGGGGTATGTACATGCTCTTCAGCTGCTGCATTTCTCAGCTGAACATCTGAGTGCAAGTTTGAACTGAGACAAGCTCAAGGTAACCATAGAATCATTTAGGTTGGAAAAGACCCTTAAGATCAGCAAGTCCAACCTAATGCATTTGTCTGTAAACTGCAGCAGCTAAGGAGCAGAAATGTAAGACCTCACACAGAGGTGTAGAACCTGCTCTCTGCTCCCACCCACTTGTTAGATGTCTTGCCCCAAATCATAGCTGCGCTCCACGGGGTCCCTCCATAGCCTGTGGATTTGGACGTTTGCCCTGCTTGCTCCCTCTCCCCTTCAACATTCTCCAACTTGCTCCTTTGTCGTAATTTCTCTCTTCCACAATTCATACTTTGTCATAAACAGTAGGAGATAAAGTCGTGCCAAAGGGGACAGTCTTTGTACATTGCGCTGCACAAACATGAAGCTGTGGATAACACAGTTTCCCCTTTAAAAAAATACTCCCTTGTCTCTGAATGGGAGCTCTTTCCCCTGTGACGTGATAGGGAAATGAATTCCCTGCACTGAGATGTTGCTCACAGCCTTGAGACAAGGCACAAAGGGAGTGCAAATAAATGAACAATACGGTGGAAGAAACAAAGGGCAAAATAAAAGCAAGCAAGCAAAAAGAGGGGGAAAAAAAAAAAGGAGAACTACCCTGCAATGTTTAAAGCCGTGCCATGCAAACCCACCAGCATACAAAATGATGCAGAATTTCTACAGAACTGGGCTGGCAAAAAGCCTATGGGGAGTTCAGTCAGAACTGCATGCTAACTCCATGAGCAAGGACAGAGCTGGCAATTAAAGGACCAGTGCTACACAATTTTCACATTGACTGAGTGCATCCCATCCCATGCCATCCCACAGGGTGTTACAAGGACTTTTCCCACTCCTGAAACACAGCCGTATTTGGGGTAACCGGTTAGCAGTGTACAGCAGCAGCATACAAGGGGAAAAAAAAAAGATATTTTTGCTGTTGCATGGGTCCTCCCTTCTTTTGTTCCCCCACTTCCAAAATCTCCCCTAAACATGAATATTTCTGACACTCACCGGTAACTATATACAATTGACCCCCTTGAGAGAGCCATGGGGAGTGTTCTACCCCAGAGCCATACAGGCTTGTGTGGAAAAAAGAAAGAAAGAAAGAAAGGAAGAAAAGATAAAATACATATTGCAAAGAGCCAGGTGCTCATGTCATTGTATTGGAGACTGGCAGGAACAGACATAGAATCACATTAGCAAGCTCAAAGCTGTACTCCTAATGTCTTCCACATTCTCTACAATTTTAAATAAGGCATTTCTTCTCGAATAGCAGTTTGCTCCTACATCCTCCTTTCTGATCCCCTCAGACCAGCCTCCCTCCACAACTGATTCTCACTTCTCTTCCCTCTTTTCTCCTTCCCCGACTCCTAGTCATAAAAGTAACTCCTCCTCACTGAGCTCCCATCTCGAATCCCCCCAAAAACAGCACCAATGTTACTGCAGAGGAGTTTTTACCTGCTGGATGCTGAACAGTGCCTTGCAGATCACAACTTTTTCCACCACACTGGAGCTGTCTTTGGAGATTTTAGAGGCTGTTCAGAGCAAGGACACTCTACTTTGGTCTCATGTACAAATCATTTGATGCAACAATACCCTGATCTCAGTGTTTCTGTAAAACAGAGCTCTTGCTTTGTTGTAACTATCTGCCTAGTGTAAAGTATAGTGCACTACGTGGCCAGCTGTGCTCACTAGATGCCTTCTTGCTCCATGTTAGGTATCCTGTGGGACAGGGAAATGTAGGTCTCTGATCTGCCCCCTGACCATTTCACAGCTGGCTTAAAATCCTTAACCCCTGGGCTGCTGCATGATTCAAACCCTTCTTTTGTGCTAGATCTCGTGATTTCTGCTGAGCAAGTTTTTAGCCAGATCATGAAGGTGATCCAGCTTGATGGGTGACCCAAAGTGGCAGCTGGGCTGCGCAGCGGAGGGTGTAGGGGTGCAATGGTGAATCTCACCTGTATTTCAGTGGAGGATAAAGAACCTTACGAGTGCGGTGAACTTGCAGCCAAATCAGGGGACCTGCTCAAAGAGGGCTGCCTCTGGGTGTTCCTTTATAAACAGATTTCTGCAACAGAAAATGCTTTTATAATACCTTTCTGCGCAACTTGTTTATGTTTTCCCTTCCTTCCTTCTTTCCTCCCTTCCTTCCTCCTCTCCACTCACCCCCCGTAATTAGCTGTCAAGTCTTGGTGCATATTTTCTGCTCATTTGACTTTTAAAAAGGCAAAAGCCAAGACTTGCAGAAGATAGGCAAGAACTCATTTCCCTTTTTCCCTCTGGTTGGACTGAGACACTACTGCTGCTTAACTTGGCTTAAAAAGCCTTGGTGTTCTTCACCTTTAATCATTCATTCATACTCCTGCACCTCACTCTTGCTTGAGCTGACCGCAGTGTTTGTGCACATGGCTGCTGAATTAGATCAGGATGCAAAATAACTTTGCCCTCAAATGGCTATTTGGTTCACAGCACTACAACATAAATGCTCGTGCCAGCACCACAGACAGGACAACTGAGTTGGGGGAGAAGAATGACAACAAACAACTAGGGTGGAATGCAAGAATTACAACATTTAAGCTGGTAACTGCAAATTATAGCCTTACTGCTCTCAACAGTTGCAGCCTGCTAGACAAAAGCTGCTCAGCCCACTGCATACGGAACAGGGTCAAAAGCTGGACCTGTAGACATGAGTCTACCTTCTCGCAATTAGACAACAAAAAAGTATCTGCAACCTAACAACCCCACCTTTTTCTCAAAACATGTGGTTCTTGCATGATTCAGGTATCTTCTTCCCAAGCAGGAGTTCATGCTCTAAGACTAGCCATGACCTGTGTGCCTAGAAAATCTTGTAGGGTAAGAAGAGAGATCCCTGTTCTTCAAGGACATTGCTCTGCAAGATATCTGTAAGGATCTCAAAACACTTTGCAGGCATCGTTTAGTGATGACTTACAGCACCTTCTCTCGTTGCTGTTTAATGCTGAAATGGAGGCCTTAGTTTGTCAATAAGAAGCATGTGATGGCAGCAAGGTCTTCAGCGACTGATGGTTCTGCCTCCTTCCTCACTCCTTCCTTCTGCCATCGCCACGTTCCAAGAGGCTGACCCTCAACTGCGCACTACTCCATAAACCAGATGGTGTAACTATTCCAACTGAAAAACAAACCTAACAAAGTTTTTTGTTGTTGTTGTTTTATTTTATAGTCCCAGCAGTTGCCAGACTGATAATACTGCTGGGAAAATGCTGACTGATGATGAACACAGTAGTAACATACAGTGGCAGAGGAGCAGGAATGAGCTGTGGAGGAAGGAGAAAGCGAAGGAGAGGATGATGATGCTGGGAAGTGATGTAGCAATACCTGAAGCCTGTATTACCAAAGAACTCTGTTTCGTCAAGCCACCATCCCAGGCACAGACTAATTAAATGACTTGTCCATAGGAAAAGAGCAAGTTATTGGCAGACAGCATGATTTTAAGAGATGATGACACCTGCTTATCCCCTCTCTCAACTCCAGGCATGCTTCTGCCCTACTGTTCTTGTTTGAAATTGCAATGAGAAGGTAACACGTACAAATCCAAACTGAGGCTGTCCCTCCCAGGTATATTACCAATAATTGGCAGCTCATGAAAGTTTCTAGACTGGTTGCTAAAGAGAAAAGAAACAGCAACATCCAAATGTCTGAGCCAGGCCTTGTTTTTAAAGGCAGCATGCACATACACACATAGGTGGGGGTCCACCTCTGCCCTCTTCCCTTCCTTTCTTCTCTTTGCCTCTGCCACCACAAGAAAATTGCACTAGTTAAGTTTAAAATGGATTTTAAAAATAAATTTTAAAGTAATTTTTGAAGATTAGTTTTAAACCAGTGGAACGGGCTGGGTAGCCACCTCGTAGTTTTCAGAGGGCTCTTTCAGTTTAAGGAAACTCAGTCGCGCACAATCATCCCACATGTGGAAGTAAACTGGTACAGTGGAACCGGTGAAACTGTGCACGGATGCTCAGCTTTCTGTGATGAAAGCCTGTATGTATGAAGACAGAGAGAATCATTCGCAGTACCCAAGCTATTCCACACTCGTTCCCTGTGCGCAAGCACACGGTACCCTCTGTGTGAGAGGCTGCTTGGACAGCAGGGTGCATGGGAACAGCAGGGGCACTGCTCTAATCCAGCCTGCCCACAACTCACTGTGGGAAACTTCTCCCTGTTGTTCTTCCAGAGGAACAGAAACACCCCTCCAGCCTTTTATGAGATCCAAACAAGCCTGCCATGCGTACTTTGTGTATCAGAAAACTGGACAAGCAAAGGAAGTTGCATTTGAAGCTTTGCAGCTCATATTATACACGAAGGCCTAGCAATTTAGTAAGCAATTCTGTAAGCAATTCTATGCAAGCCTATGATATAGTTAAACTATTGTCTCTTGAGTTTTACTCTGTGAGCTGGCTTGGCTTCCCTACTTTATTGCTGCACTTGCTAAGCCTAATTTTCTTTCTAACCTTTGGATCACAGAACACACTGCAATCTCCAAGCCAATGCCCTCAATAAGCTAGCACTATCCCTGGGACAAGTATTCCTGAACATCAGACACTCCCCCAACATACGATACCCTCTCTGTTTCCATCTACCAATACCATTCTCTTCATCATCTCACTCCGGATGATGGCCACATTCCCTCACTCCCGCTGAAGCGCTGCCTTGGCTCCCAGCTGTGAACACTTGGCAGGTCCCCAGGGTCCAGACAAAACTGTGTCTGCTCCCCTATCACATTGTCTGGATTAGAGTCGGTGCTGGGGAAAAAAGAGATTATGCTCACTTTTTCGGTGCTTTGCTGCCACCATTGAAACACAGCTGCAGCTTCCACACCAGGGATATCCAGAGCACAAGCCTTCTGGCCATGCTTCCATCTTTTCCTAGTCTGCCACCACCCTCTCTCAACACTTCTAGCATGAAGCTTGTGTTGCAGGCTTGTGCTGTGCTGGAAGGAAGTGGGTTTGGCTGCAACACAGGCGAAAACGCTCCCCTCGCTCTCCTGGATTCAGGCACATGGGTATTTTCCCAGTCAGCGTGGCCTCAGCAGTTAGCAGACAAGAACTAAAGATGCTGTTGCAACACTGAAATTATGTGCTGGCATGAAAAAGAGAGAAGTCCCCACAAATCAAGCTAATATTTACCCACGTTGGCTATTTGGGGGAATGCTTATTTTCCTCTCATATGCTTCAGCCATGCCTGCAGTGAGATAACCCATCATGTTACTGCTGGACCTGAAATGTGTGCAGTAGCCCACCCTGCAGAGGTAGGCAGCAGGAAATGGAAACATTCAGTACAACCACACGGATTGCTACCATTTGAATTAAAAGATCATCCTTGTACAAAAGAGTGCTGGTAAGGTCTTTCCCTCTCAGTGGAACACACACAAGAATGGGCAGGGATTTAGCAGTGAGGGGGAAAAAGTAGTGCAATGCAAACATAAAGAGAAAGGATTGAGGCCATATGTAGATAGATGCAAGGCTGGCTCTAGGAAACAATAAAGCATTTAACTTCCCAGAGCAGAAAACCAAAGCACGCAAACCAGCTATGACCTAGCTGCCTGTTTTGCCTATTCCAGGGTGCTGGAGAGCCAGATCGTCTTCTGATGACACGACCTCTGGTTGACTGGGTTCAGAGTGTGTGGACAGCTGCTACTTCCAACATCAGGGCTAGAAGCGTGATCTGTCCTCACTCCCCTGATTTCTTCGCAGGGTCACCACCACTGCTCTTCCCATCCATTCTCCATCCCTTCCTTGCCTTTTCTGTCACAGGAGTAGATCTCAGCATCTGTTCCTCATACTTACAGCAGCTAAATTCACTTTTGCCATGTTGCTGGAAAACCTGGCACTGTTCTGGAGAGGTGCTGCATTTATTTAAAAGTGCACTAAATTTGCAGCATGAAGGCTTTTGATTCCCATTTGAAAATCAGGTTAGCTGCTGTAGCTCCTAATGGGACAAGAGCCACCAGCAGCCTCAGGTTAGGGACATAAGGAGCAGCCTCACAGGGACGAAGGCTTCTCATCCCTTCCCAGCAAAAGCATGAAAGCGGCCCCACTTCCAAGAGCCCTGTAACAAACCAGCTCAGTATTTGTTCTAGGTTGGCCCCAGCACCTGGCATGTGACACAGTACGTAACTGAATTGCATTCTGGTGAAAGTCACCCTCAAGTTCAGATGCAAAACTGGCTTCTAACACAGCTGCGTTATTAATTTGTTGAATGACAAGGAGAATCGCTAGGGATGCAGGTAATAAAGGAGGCAGTATGTTTTAAAACTTAACAAAAAATACTGATGTGAGATTTCAGTAACTTCCAGTAGGAATTCATCACAAAGGAAGCTCTGTTTACAGCAGCTCCTCAATGCCAAAACATTTAGTCTCATTATTGTAGACGCTTGAGCAATCATGTCTTAGGCTGCTTTGTTTCATAGCAGAATCGATCACTGAAGATTACAGAGTAGTAGCAAAAGTTTTGCAAAGGAAGACACAAAAGCACACTGTCAAAGAGTTATGGACAAAACATCCAAGTACTGTGTGGAAAATGCTCACAAGCGTAGACTTATGATCATATGACACACAAGAAGAACATAACCGAGGGCACAAAATCATGCACTCACAGGTAGGAAATGCCAGGATTGGAACTGCCTATGAAACCTTTATGAAACCTGTTGGAGGTAAGGCATTGTGATATAATCTCCAATCGTAGGATCACAAGCTGTTTTGTCTGAGGAACCCATACGTCAGTCTGCACAGGGAACTGATGAACCTGAGCAGTGACTACAATCATTGATATGTGGCCTGCGCACTACTGGGTCCCTGCCCTACAAATTTCATCTGGACCAGATGCACACGTGCAAACACATTTTAATAATCTTTTCAGCCAAAGCTCACAAGATGGCATTTAGGAAGCTGTATATTCATATAGGGGAAGGGCAGACCATACTTGACTCATCATGAAGTCAGTGAAGCGGAGGCAGACTGTGCATGATATACAATCTGCGAGAACAGAGCGTCCCTTCACTTCTTTGAAAAGCGTTTGCCAAAGCGGAGTATGTACTTTTCAGCGCCGTGCATCATGCGGCCACGGTGCTTTCGCCCGTGTCCTAGAATTGGACTTACCACCTCACCCAGTCATGGATCGAATAAACATGCTCATCCTTACTGTCCTGATTCCACATGAATCTCCGCACCTTGTCTCCTGCCCGCAAGCTGAATCCTGCACGGAAAGCACAACCGGTATTTCCCCTGTACGTATGTCAGCACAGTATCATACTGCAGGTCTCCACGGCACAATGAAGTGCTAGGCCAGCTTATTGGGGCCAGTAACAATGCATATGTCCTACAGCCATGTTATACCCAGCTAAGTAGCCTTACATTGTGCCATGAAAACACTTTCTCTGCTACCACTTAACAGATGTATCCTCAGAACAACTCTGAGAGACGGTGGGGAAAGGATATTAACCCTGTTTTACTCACATAGGATTGAGTCTTAGAAATCAGAAGCTCTAACTCTTCCTGGCTGGCCAGTCTAAGATCTGAAGGAAATTTTTTTTTTTTAGACTAGTTCTTTATTCAATTAAACTGGGCAATCAATGCAATTTGTAATCTTCCACAAAGTGGAATTCCTTAAGAAAAAAAAAACACAGTCCATTATAGCTTCACTTAGCTATTTAGCTCGCAAAAATTTCTATCAGCAATGCTTGTCCCTCTGACGCAATTCTTTTTTTCAGACTTGGATAGTGGTGGGGGCTGTGCCTCACAGCTGTGCCAGCCTGTGCTCCCAGGAGCAGGTGAAACCATTTAACAGCACGTGGCTGATTGGCTTGTATTCCTGATTTCTCTTCTGCTTTGTTTCCCTGCAGCTGAGAGCATTAAGCGGGAGGTAAACATTAGCTTTTGCTTCTTCTGACATTATTTGTGGCATAGATCTTTGACAGCTCACTATGGGACTAGTCCCTGGCACTCATGTCTCCACTAGATAGTGTGTCCTTTCTTCTCCATACCACCCCATTAACCTGCTGACATATATCTGCAAATAACCGAGGATAAATCTGCCTTCAAAATTCAGTCATGAGGCTCAGAGAGAAGTCCTGTCTGATGCCTGTAGGGAGAAAAGTAAAGGAATTCAAGGGACACTTTAAGAATTAATAAGTATCCTTGTTAGAAAGGATATTTACTTCATGGAAATCACAGCCAGCCTCTCTCTTCCACAACAAACTTCTCTTTCACAACAAACTTAAAATGACTGCAAGGCCACTAGCTGTGAGGCCAGAATACAGCTTACTCCACTCTGGAAGATGCTCTCCTTCACTTCAGCGTCAAGGGGTGAGGGGTATCATCCAGTCTTTGCAAATGAGAAGCAGACGTTTAACGAAAGTCATCAAGTCTCAGATGCAGAGATGGACAAAAAGTACCCTCCTGACCTATAAGTCTTCTGTATTTATATATAGCAAGTTGTTTCAAGGTCTATTCATTCTTTGAACTGAATAACCCTTAAAAATATATCTTCGGTCATCTTTTGAATCTCCTCCCCAGTCCTAAGCTGAGGTTGAGCTAAGAACAAGTCTACACTTCTGTCTCATCTTAGCCAAAGCTTCAATTAGAAAACTCTTTTGATTCTGAGATAACTTTCTTTGCCTTGTAGAATTATTCCAGGATCCACACTTTCAGCCCAAGAATCATTACTATATATTCATGTTCACAAGAACTTGTTCCAGCACTGGGATAAACCCTCACATCTCCTCCTGGGCTCCCCTGTCCTCTGGACCTAGTTTTGACTTCCCTTACTTTTTCCTTCCAGCTCTGCCTCTTAGATTGCCTTTTTCTCTGTCTTTCCTCTTGGTGGCAAGAGAGGTAGTTCAGGAGACCACCACCTTTGCACAACCACCTTCGATTCTCCCACGTTCTCCAAGCTCTTCTATGCAAGAAAGCCAAGTCTTATATATTGCCCAGGCACTGTGCTGACCTCATCACTGATTTCACAACTTTATAAAGACAGGCTGACATCACAGACCAAGCGAAGATTCTGGCTCTGACATGTTCTTCATCTTTGACAGCGGTTTTACTCCTTCACCTTTTGATGGAGACTAATTCTTTACTAACTCTCTTTTGTCTCAAAGAACAGGGCAGAAAAACCTTTTCTGAGCTTTACATTTTCTACTTGCACATTAGTTGCACAGATATTTTTCTCTGGATTCCCAGTGTGCTATCCGTTTTTGTTCTGCAACTCCACGTACTTTTTTTGTGTGCCTTTGTTTGGTTCCTGCACGACTTCCCATAACTAGGGATCTTGCTGGGACAATAAGGAACCAGCAGAACGGAGTAGGTAGCTTTAATTTCTGTTCCCTCTTGATACCAAAGACGGATTTTTCGGTAACACTCTTACCTATTAGCTCTTTAGAAAAGCTTTAGCAAAGTTACAAATACACAAATCATCTCCTCTATGTCCATTTTATAAGCTGGTCTGTGATTTCTTACAAAATTTCTGGATGCGGTAAGATTGCTACTGCATTCTGTTCCAGAACCGATAGCACCTTTATGTCAGGTAAACTTGGATACACAACGCAGAGCTTTTGGCAATAAAGCATGGCTATCTAAAGGCAACAATTAACATTTGAGATTTAAAGAGTGAATGCCTTTTTTTCTGAATTCTGATCTAACACAAAGGATCAGATTTCTGTGCGTGCTTTCATTCTGGAGATTTTAAGTAGGTGTGCTGACAAGCTTTTTAGGAGAGTTCAGGTATCCTCTGCTGAAGTCCAGTGGCCTTAAAGAAAGGCTGGAACTTGAGAGATGCACTTTCAACTCCCTGACTTGCCCAGATTTTCAATGTATCCTTGGATAAACCACTGAATACTCTTGTCATTCCATTTCCCACGAGTAACATGGCTACGATAACAGCGTCTTTCCTCACAAGACAGTTGGTAAGGTATTTATAATGTAAAGTGGTGAAGCAAAGACTGTGCTGAAGGGCTGGAATGACCGGTGAAAGGGGAGCAGGGGAATGTTCCCAGTCTCATCCTAAAATGACAGAAATGAGGCAGAGCCCAAAGGACACATCATGTGTGCCTATGACTAATGTGTCTGTGCCCAATATGCTCTAAAAACTAAATTAAAGGCCACAGGAACACAACTGGCATTGTCTTATTCTTTGTTCTTCAGCTGTATTTCTTACCCTCTTAAGTGTTTCTGTGGTATTATCTAAAAATTAGGAACACATAAACATTACCACTTCAGCACAAATGCAAACGAACCCCTTCTTTCCGCCAGTTACAGCTTGTGGCACTACCAAAAGGGATTTTTTAACTCAAAGTTGTCTCTGGCGAAGTATTGTCCTGAAACTGCCTCAGGATGGATGGACAGCTGTAGTGTTTTACTCCTCTTGCTGTTTTTCTCTACTGTGTTTGTAAAGATCTTTACTAGAGAGACAGTATTCCTGTTATTATTAGTGAAGTATTCCTAGCAGTGCGCCAAGCATGTTAAGCATCTTCCAGAGACAAACATTCACTCAGCAAGGTCCATTCTTACATTTCCAAGTGAATCAATGGCAGAGCAATCCCTCCTTGCAGGAGCTCACTGCCAATGAGCACATCAACTCTCGGCAGGAGTGAGGAGTTGTGAATAGGAAGATGAGGCCAATCACCCGACTGCAGACCCCTTCAACACCAGGCAAGAAACACAGGGCTGCAACCCTCCTCTGCAGCTTGAGCTCCAGAAAGACTTTCAGCAGAACAGTGCTAATGCAGACTATAATTATAATCAATTGGTGCTGGCAAAAGCTAGGCCATACAGATGATGATTAGCAATGCTAACATGTTCCAACACACAGCCACAAGGCTTGTGCTCAGTGTCACCAACTTCGAGGCCCTCTGTGTTCCCTGCCCAACCCAGGTCTTCGCTGCGCTTTCTCTTCTATGTGCCCTGAGCCTCTTCCTGATGCAAAGGATGGTCATCTACCTCTGCCTCTTACACAAACGCTTCCAGGAAGACTGCTAGTCTGCTGGGTCTTCTAGATTCAGGCCTTGATTTAGCCTTCTTTTATGGGAACAGTGAGTTCCCTCCCCAACGGGAAAGGAGAGGCACTGGCGTCTTCTTACTTCTTAGTTTGTCAGGCTGAAAACAAAGCAGCTGCTGCAAAGCTCTAAAACTTTTGTTAACCGCCTTTCTTCAAATCGCAGTGGGCCATGGAAACAGCTACTTCCATGGGCAGATAAGAAGCACTACTTAAGAGCTAGGCATTATTTCAATGATCTACTCCTAGGGAATAATCCTAAGACACCGGTGAAAAATCGAAAATAAAAACCGTGCCAAATTACTGATGCCAAAGAGCACTGAAATAACATTTGAGATTTTCATATAAACTCTTAGTTCCAGAGTTAATATTTGGGAACATCATTACTGTCAGGAAGTTCATATCTGCCCTGACGCTCGATGCTGCAAAGCCTCTATTTTTATATGATGTGATAGTCCTCTATTGTCCAGTGGAGGGCTACAAAGATGATGAGGGGACTGGAGCATCTCTCCTATGAGGAAAGGCTGAGAGACCTGGGTCTGTTCAGCCTGGAGAAGAGAAGGCTGAGAGGGGATCTCATCAATGCTTATCAATATCTAAAGGGTGCGTGTCAAGAGGACAGGGCCAGACTCT
>VZSC01013297.1:301980-350396 GCA_013398225.1 Steatornis caripensis | reverse complement strand
CCTGCTCTGGGGACACCTGCTTTGGCAGGGGGGTTGAACTGGGGGATCTCCAGAGGGCCCTTCCAACCCCTATCATTCTATGATTCTGTGATTCTATTTAAAAGAAAAATCAGGAAAAAAGCCTGAAAATTATGGCCTTTTCAAAATGTTGAACATTCATCAGAGCTGAACTGGATGTCTTGACACTTCCTGACCATACATTGCTTTAATCAGGATCCCTCAACCCTATGAGCCATGACTGGCACAACTGTAAGTTAAACTGCTTAAACCAGTCTAAGCCTTCAGAGCAGTTTAAGATAACTAAGCCACTTAAAACTCATTAGTACTAAGAGTTAAGCAACATCAACATGGTATCAAAGATCCTGTATTACAGCAACCCTAGCACTGCAACTTTCTCAAACACACCCCCTTCCAGCTTCATGAACCCGTTGCAAGTTTTTGAACTTGAGTGAAGCTGAAGATCTGCCTTGTCATCTTGCTTTGATGATCAATCCTGATGTGGTCCACCACACAATTCAAATTTGAAGTTGCTGGGGTTATCCATCTTCTAATACTTATCCCAAGAGCAAACTTCACCAGAAAATAAGGAAAACTGTCTTGCTGGTTTGGTTCATATACTTTAAAAAAGTTAGATGTATATTACTTCTTGACATCACTTGTGTCTGCATGTTTCATAATTTTTTATGTAAGTAAGTGTGTTGCAGAGAGAATTAAAGAGCCTGTACGATGGCGTAAGACTCGTGAGATGGCTTGAGGCTGATACGACTGCATTACTCATGAGTGGCAAAGTCACAGTCAGTTATCTAGTTCGTTCCTAGAATTTAGTGTTCTGCATTTTAGAGGAAAAACTCTTAAATATTTTTAAATAAGTGAAGTCTTTTTCGAGAATCTTATTCTAGTATTTCTTCAGCAGTAACTCCATCTTCCGTTACAGAACAAATTAACTGAGCAGCACAGGTAAAGTTACCATTGCTGCTTGCAGAGGAGAGGTAGGTGTCAGGGCAGAAGGACGGAAGGAAGAAACAGGAGAACAGGGGCCGAATCTGTTGAGACCCTGTCCTCAGGTACTGGGGTCTACGGCAGCTGCCAGGGAAGGACCCTGGCCCCATCTGCAACAGCAACAGCTCCAACAGTAGCCACAGTTTTTGTACTGGCCAAGCAGGCAGTGTGACAATCATCACTCAGCAGCCTGTAGCAGTCTGCTGCACCAGGCAGACCTGTGTTGTCTGTGCTTGCAGCAGACCTGTCTGTAGCTGCTAGGGCTTGTGGCAATATCATAGACCTGCTCCTACAGCTTTTGTCAGAAAAGGAAGAATGTAAATAAAACAGTATATGCACCTCAAAAAACCCCACTTTTGCCTTTTCTTTCTGACACCTAGTTATTATGATGAAAAGTCTCCCATCTTGCCATAACCCTTGCTTTTAGCCACATATATGCTCTTTATTCACAGTGCAGTAATAATTTCATTAACATAAGCCAGAGGGAGACGAGATGAGAGGGAGAAGCCTGACATAAAGAAAACGGCGATACTTTGACGCTCCTTAAGGAAGAGTCAGTAAGTCCCAGAGGAAATAATTTAATGAGCAAGTCATTAGGTGGACGCAGCTCTCCACTTGGTCACCTTGACATCATAATTTCTCAAGTGTTTCTCTATACTCTCCATACCATTCTCATGCCATAAAGTGGGGCTGAATTCTGTTGCAAGGACCGTCCCAGCTTCTGAATGGCTGCAATGTTAATGGCGTCGTGTGAATTACATTCCACAATGCTTCTGAAGTATTAAAAGAAAACTAAACAACAGCAACATCAAAATTTCACCTTCGTCCTCACAAGGTTTATCATGTGCAGCTGGAACATGGTCTCCTCATCAGCCTTTCCCCACTTGAGATCAGAGAAACTACTCATGGTGGAAAACTCATATCCATAGACATACCCTAAGAACACCCCCAAGTACCCAGTTTGCCAGGGAATTTCAAAATTTTGTGCTGAACATGAACAACAGACACAGACCCAAGTTCTGCATCTGGAGAGGAAAATCCTCTGCCTGTGGCTGACCCTCTTCTCTCTGGTGCCTGTGCTCTTTGCCTGGGGCCAGGCAGGTGCTGCCACTGCTGTGACACTTCAGGCTACGTTGGTTTCCGTGAGACAGGCTGGCACATTTTTACAGATTTTAGTTTCCAAACTCCAGGTCACTTCTAACCGAGCACAGCCTGAGTGCTTCAGCCCTACACTTTTTTTCAGGTTTCAAGAAATACCACAGTAATGACAAAGGCATTTCTAAAAAGCAGGGCAGCTTTGTATTGACCTCCAAACAAGGCGAAGGAGTGAATGCACCAGGGCTTTTCAATTGACAGTAAGATTTCTAATGTGGGTGGATGTACACATTTTGCATCATCTTATTCTCAGAAATGGGTGATATTTAAGTGGTTTTGTTTTAAATTAAGCAAAAGAGGCCTGAGGTAAACACCCAGCATGGAAAAATTCAGCCTGAATGATAGAGTTTAGCAAAGTTGCAAGCAACTTTGGGGAAAAAAAAAAAGGAAAAAAACCCCCTGACTCTTGTAATGGAAACAATTGTGCAACCTTAACTGTGGGTGAAGGTAGCTATCACTGCCTAGGACGCGTACATTTGAGAAGCTACCTTCTCATATAAAAGCTGCAGAGCAGTGATAGGGCATTGTTTGGCGCTGCATTCTTGAATAGCTTTAGCAAACACAGATGACCAAAGACTAGGAAAACCAAGGTAGATAAAAAGCAAAACAAAACAAAGGCCTACAGTAAGTTCAGAGAGCACTTGTATTTTCCATACAAACTGTATGACTGGATGTTATAATTTCTGGAGCAGATGCAGGGCTATGTTTCTGGTTTTCATGCAGAATGGTTATAAAATTGGAGTGTCTGAGTTTCTAGGTCATAATGCAAGCTGTCATATATTCCTCCTTCCACCTTTCAAAGTGTGATGACTCTCCAGTTTCACCGAAGTTTTACTGAACTCCTTTTAACTCTCTGGGCACGCTCTTCATCTGGGTTGAGTAAGTGCAATACTGCTAGTCCTACTTACCATTCTCTTCACCGATTGATAGTTTACAAATAAAATCTGGAGTTTAAGTCACTTGATATGCACAGTCTATCAGTCTCCATCCATGTTGCCATAACAGCATAATTAAACAGGACTGGAGATTAAAATGTACTTGAATTAAAAGGTTTGGACTCTTTGCTACAGTTTTGTCATTAAATGACTCATCTACCATTGATCAAGGCCTGCAATGATTATAATACTTTTCCCTAAGACATAAAAAAAGATGGATAATTGGTCACCCCAGATATGAGTGCTGCGCTTAAAACGTTTAAAATTATGTAATCTCTGTTGTGTGTGTGCAGTAGGGTTTGGATTTGTCTTAATTTTTTTCCAGTAGCTACACATACGTGTTAGTTCTTTGTATTTCTGTTTTTAACTCCCTCTCTCAGAAACACATGTACTCCTCTTCAAGCTTCTCATTCTAATGGAAATCCTGACATGTTAAAGTAAATTAAATAACATTGTACCTTCTACACAAAGAAACCAAACATTTTTGTGTTTCCATAGAGCACATCCACTTCTAGAAGTCAGATGCTATTTAAGGCTTGAACTTGCTAATCTTACTTCAGCAAAAGTTCTGTTCGACCTGCCTAGCTAGGTTTACAGCCAAGTTGTTTCACAGCAGCCACAAGTGAAGTGAAGGTCTGAGTGAAGTCACGAGGCAAAATGACTTTATTGTGGGCTGTGCTCCTGTGAGCTGGGAGGGCTGCTTGCCGGTCCAGCCCTGGAGAACATGTAGCAAAGCAATAAAGTCCATTGTGGATCACAAAAGGTGGGATTCAGGAAAGAGCAGGTCTCGGCTTGCATTGCCATCAAGACTAACTTTGTATATATCTGAAGAGAGGTGGAACAATTCCTCTTTGCTCTGTGCCTGCCCAGGGAAAGATTTGTTTCTTGTGCAGTGTTTTTCTGTACCTGAGCGGTGATCTGAAAGACCTTCCAAGTAGACTAGAGAAGCAACAGCACAGAAAAGAAGGTGCTGCACAAGGATTTTGCTTGCATGGTATGTGTGTCCCCAGCAATAAGCTGCAGTGACTCTAAGGGGACAGTGGTGCCACCTTGAAGAAACATGGCCTGTGAAGGCCACGTAACTTTGGGGAACTCTGCATGCGTGGTGGATACTGATGGAATTTTGGCTTGTCAACTCCTAAATCAAAGCTATATACGCTACAATTCAGTAGACCACTTCACTCATGCTTAGATCTGATGCATTCCTACATCTCTGTAAAGGGAAAGCTTTTTCAATCAGATTGTATTTCCTTGCCTCAAGATTTGTGAAGGATGTGCACTTGGTTTAGTGGCCTCTGAGGACTTCCACAAGCATGCAAAGAAACTGGAGGGTACAACTCTGGTATTTCATTCCTTCTGTGCCCTTGTTTTCTTTACGAAACCTGGGGCACCTAGGATGCTTGTACAAGACACTTGAAGCCACCAGTGCACTGGCTCCATTTGCCCTGGGACTAGTTCATCACTGGCACAGCTGCCATGAGTGAGCTGTGAGGTATCACTGCATATGCTCCAGCATTCACTGCTGTCCTCCATCCAGCGACGCAGCACAGCCAAAGGACCATGCACTCAGCACAACCCATCTGTGTGTCAAGTAATCTAAGATTGTCCCTGGCTTTTTAATCATCCTCTGCACTGCCGCCCAGTTTGTCCATGGCTCTTGAAAACACACCACTTCTTTATTCTTTGTGAAAGTAAGCAAGCTTTTGAACTTTGGTACGTTAATCCTGAAAGACAAAAGAAGATACACGACCAGCCACCTGCAGAAATGTAAGCCACAGCCTGTCACGGAGATCAATATGGGTTTAGGTGCCTGCATTCCTTCTTGGACTTGGCCATTTGCCTGACAGCGCTTACCATCAGACTTAGCTTTTCACCAACTGTTTCCTGCAGCTCACAGTGAAAGCAAACTCCCACAGACTTCCACAAGGGTTCTGCCAGCGTAAGGTCATCCTTTTTCAGAGCAATCCTCCAGCAATGGTAAGAAGAGATTTAGTAGAAAGCCTAGGCTGAGGAATTTCTTCCTTGAATAATTAGATATTTGCAATAGCATTCTTAGTGGTGTTATTAAAATGCCATGTCTCTCATATAGCTGTGAGAATGTTAAGGACCTGATTTATTTTTCTGTTAGTAGAGTTGATTTGTGTGCTTGGGATTTTCTCTTTGCAGGGTCAGGACAATTCAGAGTCTGTATCTTCACCATTTGCCTCTAGCCAGGTTAACTTTTTGCTCTCCACAGCAATAGAAAGGTTTTAAATTACACATAACATACTGAAATCAAGAAGGAAAGCATACTGGATTTTCTTTGTTTTCAGGGTCTTAGCTAAACTACAGTGAAGTTTTGATCTTGTATTTAGGATAGTTCTGGAAACAAATGGGTGGACACATGCATGATCTTAGCAAACAGCTGCTTTAAATATATTTTGGGCCTCAGTGTGACATTGTGGGGTGCTGACTGGCTTGTCAAAAACTGGATTACCTGAATCAGCACTCATTTGCAAATTCAGAACCTGAGACCTGATCCTTAAGGGCTCTCTTTCACTGGTGAGCACATAATTTATTTTTTTAAACTGACACAAATTTTCCTGTATCAAATAACGCATTTTATCTCAGAAGACATATTAGGTCAATGGTTTGGGCTGATGAGAGATTGAAATAGTAACGTGTTCTAACTAATATAATACAAACCTGAAAAAGCTTGGTATGGAGGAAAAACCAACCAACCAAAACCCAGCCACACTTAGCAAAAAGATCACCCTAGCTGTAACAGCTTAACTCCTTTTTTTCCCAGGAAAAATGTGATTCTTCTCTGTCCCACTGGTACAGAAAAAAGGTGATTCTGGCTGATTTGCAGTATCCCGGCTGACCACAGGAGAACATAATTTGAACCTTTCACAATTCAAATGCCAGAAGAGCATGGCAATACCATTAAGCCTTATGAATGAGGAGCCAGCGAGATTTCAAGGAGTATGGGATGGGTCTTTTCGTCTCTTCCTTTACCAGTTTCACGTCATTTCTCTGCCTTCCTAAGATCAAGCCGCCCTGTCCTTTAGTGAGCCTGCTGCCCTTCCTAGTCTTTTGCAATCACCTGCAGTGACAAGCATATAGCCACTTGGTGCTCCACCTTGTGTGTTAATATAGTCAATAGTGGTTAACCCAGCAGTGACATTTCTAGACCAATTCCATTTGATACCACTGGTACTGCTTCCCAGCCTGAGCAACAAATGGCACTGTGTGCAGACTCAGTGCCAGCCGTTTTCTGTAGCCAAAACTCACAGAAACCTGATAGAAGTGCCGAAGTCCCCACTGCTGCCTGCACAGCCACCTGTGCAACAGCAGACAGAATTGGGGTGAAGAGGCTCATCTTGCAAACACTCGGACTCCTTCACCCTCCCCTTTGCCCCTTCCCCAAACCCACCCACCCACCACTGAAGGTCCGCTTCCCCTATTCACTCCCCCAGTCAATCTTCATCAGCTCGGTATACCTTCAAGGAGATCCCAGTTCCTTCTGGTCTCCCTGTGCTGGGTCAGTGCTTATGCACACCCCTGTGAGAACCCCCGGCGCATTCCCCAGAACCAAGCAGGACTCAAGACCTTGCCCCTAACCTGGCATTCAGTCTCTGCTGCTTCTTCGAAAAGATCAAGGTAGGTACACATAAAACTGCAGCAAGGGCATCAGCTACAAGACTTTGTTCTGTCATTTCATATGAGTAAGAGCTTCCTTTCCTCTTGCCACAAATCTGAGCTTAGTTTGTTGCAAGCTGTTAGACAGTAACCACGACTGATTGCTGCAATTGCTCCATATCAGAGGTGGGTACGTGAATGTTTACCAAATACTGGTACTTCGGAGTTTGCACAATATTATTAAATAGATCAGCATAATAAAGCACTTAGGGATCCTTTGATCTAAAGGCTGTGCATATATTTCAGATCTGAAATGTCCATGGTACCAGAATATTTGCTTATGTGCACAATTCCAGATTACCATGTATGATGGCACATGTTCTTCCTGGCTTTCCTTTCAGCTCTAAGTCAGACATTTTAGAATTCAGTGTCACCTGGCTTTGCCCTACACATTGCCACCATCTATCAGTGAAGAAAAAGGCCTACTAACTTTTTGCTTAAATAACAGACTCGAATTTAAGAAAAGCAGCATTTCTAGCAACACCACGTACAGTACCGATCTTCAAGGATTTTTAATGTACTTGCTTCAAGGTGATCACAGTTGGTCTCAGAGAGGAACTTCTATGTAGACTATAATATTACACATCGCCAGGTATATTACCTTTGAACCAGGTTGGATCTGCTGTTACTGGAAATAAGTAGTTGAACTAACTGGATAGCTAGTTCCCAGAATAGCCATTTTATAACCGGGGAGAGTACTCAGACTGCAGCCTTTCAAAGCTCTGAATATATAATAACTTAACTACTTGACAGCATTCACAGGACAAAAAAAAAAGCCCTTGAGAGCCAGCTTAATGAGTTCTTTACTAGCAATACAAATATTTGGGCTTCTGGACAAAAGACGATTATAGGTTAAATGATATTTGGATAGCATCATGTGGCTGATTAAAAATGGAATAAACTGCTAATGCAGTGAAGAATGCATCTGTTTACAGCTCTGAATTGACTTCTAAAACAATAGGAGAAAAATTTCTAAAATGTTTTCTCTTTTTATGTACTACTGCGTACAAGTGACATGTATGGTTTCCATTAGGCATTTTTCCAAAGGAAAAGGAAAGGAAATGAGACAATAAAGGTGAAATGCATCTTACTTTAAACCCAGGGATTATTAGTAGGGTTGGGGTTTTTTTTGGAATTGCAGTTCTAGTCTGCTAAACTGTTATGCAAAACTACTACTAACTCAACAGAACTGCTGCCATGGAAATGGTTCTCCAGCAACTCTTCTCGCTTCAGTGAAATGCAGCAAGGTTTATCGCTCCCCCATCCCTTCTGCCCTTGCCTGCATTTATTCGGCGCCATGAAGGCAATATAATGGAATTCCCTCCTTGGGCATCGTCACTGTGGTGTTTGCCTTCCAAACCAGCCATAATGTCTGAGGCCCACCAAAATCTATAGCAAAAAGCATCAAGGAGGCAGGACTTGATTTGCAAAGCCTTTAAGAAGGTTTATGTGTAAGACTAGATTCAGATCCTCTAAGGGTTTGAGAGGACTGTAGGACTGTCTTTTTTTTTTTTTTTAAAGATACTTTTCACCTTCATATAACCTTCAGCGACAGAGGCCAATGCAGCTGTGCTCTCAAACTGATATCCCAGAAATCAATCTGACATGATGTTACTCTTGGCACAAGGTGACAGACTGAGACCTCTGGCAAAGAGGAAAGCTCTGCTCACTGGTGGGGCCAGGCACAGTGCAGTGCAAAGGGGCTCCTCCTTTATTCCTGTCCCGCAGGATGCAGCACTGGATAACACAGGAAGAGAAGATGGTGTGGAGCACCCAGGAGCGTTGTTTAGTCTCTGGTCTGCCATTTCTTTCACAACCCAAGTCATGTCTTCAACCTCAGCCTGCACAGACACAACACTGGCCAACAAAGCTACAGAAAAAGGCATAGCTACCCAAGGACTTACTGTCAGTGCCAGAGCAGGCACCAGGCTGATGGAATTGTACTACTGAGTACCCTGCTGCCTCATCTAAAAGTGGCCTACGTCCATCTCTATGAGCCAGCGTTCTCAGCTTGGGAATAGCCCCACCATTGTGTTGTGGAGCAAATGTCCCCTTTATCTCTCTGTCTTTCCATTTCTCATTCATAAATCAAGTACCTTATCTACTAACACCACTGTGAAGAAAAATGCTTGAAACAGGTAATGTACCTTGGATGGGGGAACACCTGGCACCTAGCTGACCTGAAAGGTAAGCAAGTTCTGTCCTTTAGTCCTTTACTCTTACTGACTTTCAAGTGCTCATTTTTTGATATGCTCTCCCACCTTTTTCCCCACAAAAGAGAAAAACAGAGTGACATTTCCCACCCTTCCACTCTCCAAACTGACAGCAGTTCACTTCTGTAGTGACTTTTTTTCCGCTCATCAGCTGACAAGTACTTTACAAACAACAGAGTATGTGTTCTGGACAAGTGATGGACAAGTGCCACAATGGTCAGGGGAAGCATCCGAAACTCTAGATACCATTCTGAGCTTCAGGGGGCATCCATTTCTCTTTGTAGCAAAAATAGGCCAGAAATACAGTAAGAATAGACCTCTCTCATGGGGTTCTGGTACAGCAGCTCCTGTTTGAGGCCAGAGCTGCTTGAAAATTTGGAAGGGAAGGTTAAAAGAAATTTTGGTGCCTATAGAAGAAGTGATTAAAAAAAGAAGGAGAAGGAGAAAGAAGGAGAAAGAGAAGGAGAAGGAGAAGGAGAAGGAGAAGGAGAAGGAGGAGAAAAGTGAAAAATAGGAAGAAAGGAAGAAAGGGAAAGGGAAAGGAAGAAAAGAGCTTGATGTTTTAAAGAAGGATTCAATTTATTTTCTTTGGATTAATTTGTTCCTGCCTAAGAGCTAGTAAGACTCAGTGATCAGGACAAGCACTTCCCAAGGCCCAAGCAATCCTCCTCCTCACTGCCCTGCATCACATGCAGTCCCCTACAGAAACAGTGTGCAAAGGCGTTGTGAAATACTATGAAATCAGAATGGCAGGACCTTGTACTCCCTGTGTTCTTATGCTGCAGCAAAAGGATTAGACACAGCACAGGGAAATGAGACATAAATCTCCTCTAGCCTCAACACAGAAGATCCCTGCTGGGGGATCTGATGCTGCCGTTCGCAAAAAGTGTCAGCACCCAGTGAAACTGGTGGGAGTTTAGGGCATGCAAAACAAAAGAAATGTAGGACTGGCCCTGAACAGACTCATGTAGAGCCCTTTGAGAACAGTGGGAATCCCTTCTGGGGTTCAGCTGTTCCAGACCAGATTGGAAATGCCAGCCAGAAAACTAAGCAAAGAGATGCTATTATTGCCCTTCGTTTATTCAGCCTTATTGTAGTGTAAACAGACATGAAACCCGAGAAAGCAAAAGCTCAGAGCACACCTTATGCTTTGGGGATGTTTACAAATTGCCAGCCCTTTATGAAAAGAATAAGCAGGCATTAGGAAAAAAAAATCCCTTGAAGGTATTTCCTGGTTCCTGCTTAAGCATGTGAAGGAAGAAAGAAGGCTTACTCAATTTGGACCAGTTCCAGTTACACACTGTCACCTCCACATGGGGCTTTGCTTTTGGTAATGCTTGTATCTGCGTTTGCCACTCAAACTGACAGAGCCATGAACAGCAGCAGCAAGCCAAAAGAAAAGGTTGTCTAGTGCAGATGGTGGAAAACCAGGCTTGGCAGCTAGTGGGCTACGAACAGCCCTGAGCAGTGCACGTGAGGTGCAAAGGGAAGAGGAGGATTCACCAAGATGGCTTGGTGGCATGTGCCCTCAACCAGAGCTGATAATAGAGCTGTCTGTTTCTCTGCCTTTTGTCAGCTTTTTGATAGAGAAAAACCAGCTCTTACCCAAAATCTATTTGGGGCTGGTCTGCAAAGTCAACAGCTCTTTACGAAAATCTGCCATTCACTCAACAGCATGGTATTTACAGGAGGTTCCTATTTCAATATGCTTTCCTCATGCTTGCGGTGCTGTAAATCTGACTGCACAAGAGGGCAGGAATTTCCAAGCAGACGGTTCGACACACCACAGGATCTACTAGGCCAGGTCGCATTAGCAACCACCAAGTCTAGTATCTTGTCATCAGGCAATGCCTGCTTCTCAAGAGGCAAATTCAGAATGCCATGGATGGTGCAGTTCTGGCTGTAAAGGAGAAAGATCCCTTTCTTTTAAATAAATCAAATACCCGGTGTCCCAGGACTATTGCCGTTAAACTCCATTTTCTCTTCTGCTTTGTGCTTCACATACCCTTCCCCAATCACATGATGGGTTTCCTTTCCAAGTCTTGGGCGAACTCTGTCTCATGGGAGCCCACACTCTTTCTAAAAGGAACTACCAAATCACTTAGCCTTGGCAGGCCACACGTCACAGGGCACAGCCCAACAGTTCATACCAAACTGCAGCCAGAAGCCAGGCATGTTCAGCCACCCTGGGGAGAAAGCAGGTGAGGGAATGGCTACTCCTCGTGACCTATTTACAATTCAACCAGGATCTGAAATGTTGCAGGACCTTCCAAACAAGTGAATGTAACCCTTCATGAAGGCGATGAGGAGCAAGGCAATTTGACTTGTGAATAGCACAAAGCAGGAGACAGAAATGCTTTGATGGCTTCTACGGTGGTATAATGGACTACGTAAACATATCACAACTGATTTTCCAGATGAACCCAGGCTGATGAAATCAGTGACAGCTGTCCAAGTCCTGTCCCACTGGAATAATGTAATTCAGCAATTTTTCAGCATTTCATTCCTATCCAGTTATTTTCCTTCTGATTCATCTACATTAAAAATTTATGATGTGAGCCCAGAAAATACCCACTACATGCAAAGTTGGGGTTAAGAATAGCCAAGAAAGAGGGATCAATTTGCGTAAATGCCTTATAGAAAGACATCCAGCGCACATCGCACTTTAGTTTCTCATTCATGGTGAGAAATGGCAGGGCCTGTGCTGCTCATTCCTGGCCCTGGCAAAGGGCTAATATTAAAGGGCTGAAGAACTAAAAAGCAAGTCTGGAGACTTGGCAGCCCCTTCTGCTCACAGATTCCCCCACTTTTCCTGGGGCTGGTGTGACATAACCACCAGCTGGTGCAGCTGACTCTTGACTGCCCTCTAGTGCAGGGATCAAACTTGCTGAATAGTTGAAAAGATGGGTATAGCTACAAATGGAACAGACACCCACAGCTGAATGGTGAGCCAGAGCTTGCTCAAGTATCGGAGGGCTATGGCCAGCAAGGACACTCCCAAGTTGTATTCCAGGCGGCACACCGGCCATGATATGAGGCACGGATCTGCTTTAACAGTGCAGAGCAACCAGTTATCTCTTCTGCTGCCGCAGACAGAAATTGTCATGCAAACCACAGGTAAATCAGTAAAGTATCACCAAAACAGAAGCATCGCATTACAATGTGACATTTTAGAAGTGTCAGAAATGGCTTCTGGGAGTGATGTGTTTAAGACAACACTTGGCTATTTCAGTCTCTGTCTCACATGTCGGCGGTTGACTACTGAACCAATTCATGAACCTTCTCACCTTACAGGAGGTTTTAGAACTTCTTTTCCATAAAAGAAGACAATATAGTTTTGAACTACTGAAATGCATGAAAGCCCAAGAAAAATGTCCTTTCTGTGCAACAGTGGAATCATTCATTACAATTTCAAATATTCTTGATTTTCCTCATTGCTTCAGGCTTTAGAGACATTGTTAAGACAGAAAACAGAACAACCTCATCATTAGATTCAGCAACTACCCGCAATTAGATACAGCAAGATAAAATTACATTACTGGAGGGAAAAGATCTATTTACAGTAGTTTCAAATAGACATCTGAACTATTTATCTTCTGTACACCTGGGGTATTCTGGCTATGCTTTTTATTGTGAAGTTAGCAAATCTGAATGAGCTGGGTCAGAATGACCATATGCTTGGGATCCATTTGATAGCTTCCTGTTGAAAAGAGGCATTAGAATGAGATGAGTTTAATAATGTGAAAGATTCAGAAGAATGACAATGGAGTACAGAGCCTTTTATAAGTTTTTTGTAGCAGATCATTTCACATAAGATAATCCACCCCACGGTCATTTCTCTATGAGGGGCGAAGCTCTGGGCAAAATACAAGAAATGGTATAAGCTTGTCCTGTAATCCGTAATAGACAGAACTTATTTCAAAAGCATGGTGCAAGTGAAGCACCATTAGACAGTCAGTGGTAATGAGTGCCTTGGCTCTGTGGCTGCATTTAACTCACATGAGATATGTTAATAGCCCCTGCCTGCCTTTAGCTCCCCAGAACACCTGCATACTTGCACAGATTGGCCAGCCTCCTGACCATCCACATACCTTTGGCTATATCCTTGTGAATCTCAGTTTTATAAATGTTTCTTGCTCTCAGCACTACATGGCCAGATTTTCAAGTTAACAGCAGCAACATCTGCACACAGATAGTGTAACTTCCCAGCAACAAAGACGTGCCAGCTCCTCAGAGTTAGTTCCCACTGGCTGAAAAGAGCTGGGGACGTGTTCACAGCATGGAGGTGAATGTTTACCACTGGGGCAGCAAACTGAGACCCTGACTGACAGCAGACAAGTAAGGGGAATTCTTTAAGCAGTTATTTCTTAGAATGAATCTCTTTCCAAACTCAGAGGTCTGGGTAAACTTTTGCAGAATGAGGCAGAAGGATCTTCAACTAACACTGCCATTTTCAAACTTAATTGGCTTATTCCCTCAGTTCCCTTGTGAGGAGTGTCAGCGTGCAAAGTGATGTGTACAGGCATACTTGCTCTTCCTCTCTCTTCCAGAGGTATTCTTAGTAAATATCTGCCGCTGCTGCCACTGGTCCTGCCACTGAGAGAGAGAGATCATTTCAGACCTATTGGGCTTTTTGCCCCTATAAATGCAGCCATACAGCAGCATAACAAATGCAGGAGTTGTGTAACAAGTCAGTGTATTTGACAACAGCTGGAGGAGGAAGAGCATCTGAAAGGACAAACCACCAAAAATGCCACCTCCCTTAGAAAAAAAGAGAGGTCCCACTGTAAACAGAGTTGCAACAGGCCGATTTGTACATCTGAGAGAACGGTCTTAAGTGTAATATTGACCACAGCTGTACAAGTTTCTCTTAAGCCCACCTCCAATGTTGCATTTCAACTCTTCCTGTACTGACACTTTCTAAGAAGCATGCATAAATTTCATGCCAAAATATGGCTCTATCCAGCTTCAGATCAGAGTCATGGAAAAGACTCATTGGCTTCAGCAGAGTTAGCCCAAGCCCTCCATCTAACCTAACTTAACCTACTGCTGATAGCTACTTGTGTCCCTACCTGTGCCCAGACGTCCCACACTGATAGCACATGAACATGTCATGCTGATCATAGCATGGAGCAATAACTCCACTGTTATTAAACTACGCAGAGATAATAACTAGGAATGTAGAGATAAGCACAGCACGTGGTACTTTCACAAGGGTCTGAGGGAGCTTCAAGAGCTAGTGGGTACCATCCCCACTCCTCTATGTCCCGTTGAAAACCCCAGCCTGTGGGTCTCAGATTGATCTCCTTTAATCTCAGGACCAGGCATTGCTGTTCCGAAGTCAGTGCAGTGCTACCACGGCACAAACACAAGAATAAGTTAGTATTACCTATTTTCTCAATTACATGCTCTTATGCAGCAGTAAATAAAAGCTTGAAGTAGCTTATGCTTAGTGAAAAGGGAGCAAGCTGGTGGAAACTTACTGTAAGGTCAGAGTATGCACACAGGCTGGTTCTTCTCCTGGTAGCAAAAGAGCTCCTTCCCTAGCTACCCTGCAATAACATCTGCGTGTTTCTAGAGACAAGCAAGGAAACAGCCTACTATCATTACTATTTCAGAACAACAAAAGTAAATATAACAAGACAAGACTTTTCAATTACAATTACTGTTTTACAGCATTGTGCAAGACAAATGCTCTCCCTCCCTCCCTCCACTTACCTAATACAATATTTGTTAAGACTAAGATTGAGATTTAGTAAATCATACAATCTTAAATTCAGTTTTCCACAGCAATATTAACCCTGCCTAGCAGGACTAGTCAGACAGCAGGATGCCTGATTATAATGCCAGACTATAAATCTGGCAAATAATTTAACACAGTACTGCTATTTTGCCTTTCGCTTTAGGAGTACACTCACATTTATGCCAATGGGAACACAAAAGCAGAACTCAAAGGAGAATTCTCTAAGGTAACTGTTTAAAATATTGATTAATACTACTGATTAATTTATAATTAGTCTTTACAAGCCCAGTTACATGGATCCCATGAACCAATACCTTCCATCAAATGTATTTGCATTTACGTATTTACTACAGAATTGCTTTCATGTAACAGTAGGCTCTAGCAGTTCTTACTCCCCCATGTTTTAATCACTTAGCCATCACCGAGATTTTTAATATAGTACATTGTGACTTTAAAGATGTCTCAGTCACATTGTAGTTACAGTGCAAGTATGCTGTGATGGTGAACAGCGTAGTCACAAACTTTAAGCGCTCCTCTGCCAGGCTAGGAACTATGCTTTCAAAATCCATGCTACATTATTGCCCTGAAACTGTCCTGGAGTTCCACCTCCTCCAATATCTTGTAACTAAAAATGGAGCTCTCAGCTCATCCCCAAGAGGTCACTAATTAAAAAAGGTATTTTTAGACTCTAGGTATACTCAGATACACTAAAAGTGATACTATAAATATTTTGTGATTTTATTTTGGCATGCATTTAGTCTCTAGATAAAGGACAGAAATTTTACCTTCACTGCAATGACAGCCCAACTTATGAAAATATCTACTGGATATAAAATAGAGGAAAGGATAAATCAGAAGGCATTCAGTAGTTAGCCTTTCAACTACATTAGTGGGTGATGGCAGAAACAAACAACTGCAAAGCAGCAATGGAGCAGCTGAATTTACTGCATCACCGGCTCCAACTATATTTTAAAGATAGGTTTATTTTCCCACCTTTTACCTTCCCTTTTTATCTTTCGCCCCAACCAAGAAAGCATTCTTTGCTATCTCAGCTAAGGCTAGATAGAGGCTTCAGGAAAAAGGAGACAAAGGTATCTGCAATTTCATCAAGTTCCTAAAATCTTCAAGCGAGAAACATATTCATAACTTGAAACACTTTGGGGTTCCTACAGCAGACTTGGCGGGCAGAGACATCAGGGGGAATTTCCTGTCCCCCCACGGGTCTGCGTAACACTTTCTCACCACCTCCTCACCATGTCCTGATGCCATGTACCCCTCGTGTACGGCACAGAAGGCACACTTGAGTCACCTTCTGGACTGGGAAGGAACCTGAAAGGACTACAGAAGGCTACAGAAATTCTAAAATGCTGGGAATCAGTGGAAGGGAAAAATCACACTAAATCATTTCTAAGACTCATAGTTTTTACTATGGCATATGGAAAAAACGGTTTGTTCGATACATTGCTTACATTACTGGCTTACACAGCTGTATGGCACCTAGACATTTTCTTGATGCTAGTGCATCCACTTTCATAAGACTTCTCAAAGAGAAAGGCTACAGCTGCTAAAAGTGTTTTACAGATGGGGAATAGAGCGACTGAGATTGCATGACAGCTAAGAACTGAATACAGGTCTTTGAATCCTGGATAATGCTTAAATTATTGTACCTTTCCTCCCTTTTCATCCATAATTCTGGTTGTTAAGCATCTACTGTGACACAGAGTAGCCTAAGAAATGCATTAAGATTTAGATCCGTGCGCTTCCTGCTGTTCTACTCTCCTAAATTCACCAAACATCAGAACAAGCTTGAGTAAGAAGGGGCCACTGGATAGACAATTTCAATGCAA
The DNA here is from genome assembly GCA_013398225.1 of Steatornis caripensis. Taxonomy (NCBI): domain Eukaryota; kingdom Metazoa; phylum Chordata; class Aves; order Caprimulgiformes; family Steatornithidae; genus Steatornis; species Steatornis caripensis. The sequence goes on along the minus strand of VZSC01013297.1, from coordinate 333,823 downwards.
GATCTTTGACACTGGAATTCATTTTCTGCAACGGACCCTGGTTTTGTGCATTTCACACAATGAGGTTTCATATTCAATGCTCCAGGAGGGCTGACCTACTCTCTGAAGAAGGAAGATGCAGTAAAGAGAACTAAAGAAGAAAATAAGTAGAAATTCATATCGATCAATTAGGAAGCCCTTGATAGCCATTCTAAGCTGTAGTAAGAAGTGTATTTTGCTTCACTGTAGTTTTGCAGAGAGGATAGGTGCTTCTATAGGGATGAATACAGAAATATTTCAGATGATGAGTTGCTTATTTTGTGGACTTCAATTTTCCTAGTGCAAGCAAGAGAGCTGCTCTTAAACTTAACAATTATAGCAGCTGACTGTCGTTCAGAAAGCTGTAACCCTTGACAGGAGCAGGTCTGGTTTCATTACAGGGAATAAACTGAGACACATATGCTACAGGCAAATACAGCAATTCTTTGTGGGAGAGTTAAACTATATTCCTTTTCCTGCATGTAGGTTACTGAGCTACACAGATCTTCGTTATTCAATATAAAGCTACAATAATGTACAGTTATTGGCTTCTGCAGTCAGACTAATACATAACAGCTTTTTAAGTTACACAGGCTAGAGGAGAGACTCGGATAAATTTAGTAGCATTACTGTAAACTGGTTGCAACTTTGCTAAAGTAATATAGGTTTAAGGGAGATGATAAAATTTAGTGACTATTTAGTAAGTTCATGTAATTGTAGGCTTTATAAAAGGTGAAGAAACATTGTGGAGAAGCAACACTGAAACTCTTTGTTCATCTGTTAACCAGACAAGGAAACTGGCAGTCAGGCAGTCAAAGCTTCCCTTTCAGAATAGCAGCAACTGCACCAGCAGAATTATCTATTTGGAGACCTCTACCCCATCTACTCATGAAGCAGGATTCAGTCACTCAGCCAGTCACTCATTCGATTTTTTTCCCCCTCCTGTAGGAGGTCCTTGGGGTACATTATTCTTTTCCATGGCATCTAACTCTGTGACATCTATTTGTAGGAGATACCTCCTCTGCACCCCTACATGATGGCATGGTAAAGTCCCTTGCTGTCACTGCTGTCTAGAGTAATGTTTTCGGAATTTAATTTGGAATGAGGCAAATTAAGTCAATTCAGGCTAAACTAGGAATCTCCTGATACTCCACTATCAGCTGATACTCCACGGAAGTGGAGCCCAAGCCCAAGTCCAGATAAGTACTTACAGAAAGGTAAATACCTCTACAAAGTCACCCCATTTATCACCATAAAAGTTGTTTCAGTTCAGAAGATCTGAGAAAATCAGGGAACTTGAGCAAAACTGTTAACAACATTCAACCTGAAATCCACTCCTATGTGAATTATCAAAGCTTATATATCTAGTTGCCAATAACAAATTCCAGACCCGTGGCTGCTGAGGGGCTTGAAGGCATAACTATCTATCTCAGCTGGGGTGCAGGTTTTGGGGTTTTTTTTCCACATACAGAAATTGTACTGGCGTCAAACACCTTTATACAAATGCAATGTTCACTCACAGCAAAGGAGAGATCACAGAGCTTGAACTCCATCAGGATATTTAAAGCCACTGCAATTTCTCTGTGTAGACAAACCTCATAATTTCCAACACTTGGAGATTCATCTATCGCAGCTCTTGAGATCTGGCTTGTCACAGTATTTGAGATCTTCCCAAAACTCGCTGTCCTGAAATATTGTCACAATACGCAGGATCCTTCCCTGCAGTCCTACTTCATAAAAGCAGGCAGATGTCACACCCAGGAGCCACCAGCCTTCGAAGTCTACAGCCTTTTGTTTCTCTTCCACAAAGCTGACCTTGAAATATACTTGCTGCAGCTATTTTCTCTCCCTCTGCTCTTGCACTGAAGAGCTTGCTCTGCTCTGCCTGAAGCTCCTGAGTCATTATCTATGGCTTTAATATCCATCTCTGAGTGTCTCATGTGCAAGTTAAATGACAGAAATAAAAAGCTCCACTCTTAACAATGTTTCTTAGCAAAAAAGATCCAAAACTGTGCCCTATCAGGCGTCTCTTACGGACTTGTGTTTTCTGTCTTGAGAAGCTGAATGCATTATATCAGGTTTCAAAGACCTGACTGCCTGTGGAGGATGCTAAAATCTCCTCTCAGCAAAGAGAGTATTACACTAATTTGCAGCATTATCAACTGTTTTGGAACAAACGGTCAGCGAAACCAGTGAAACTAATGGCTCAAAACTGCTCCCACGTGCTCTGATCCTTCAGCCCTGGTCCTAGCGATGGCACTTCTTCCGCCTCTGTCTGCTGAGGAGTCCTTTCCACAGACTCGAGGAGGAGCTTGGCTAGGACAAATGCTGAAAGCAGGTGGGCAGTAAATGAGTTGGGATGAGCTCGGAAGCATCTGCTCCCGCCAGCTCTTCATTAACCATGGGGGAGACGCGTGAGCCACAGCCACCTCTCTCCACAGCAGCCAGAGCAACAGTTACTGTCACATTCCTTCACTTTTCTGCTGGGACTCACCTTATCAATCTTCCCTGCTTTATTGCTACAAGCTGACAGCTAGGACCACAAGGATAACTTGAAGCTGAGCAATTCCAAAGACAGGAAATCACCTCCATGCATCTCCCCTAAAGGTCACAGAAAAGATTTAGGAATCAAAAGAAATAACTTCTCCTCTTGACTACTGGTATATATCTAACAACATTTCTGTTGTCTCTTTTTCTTAAAAAAAAAAAAAAAACAACTAGACTCTCCTATCAGTGTGTTCTTGAAATGCATAATCTCCCCACCTAGTTTTGCCAGATCTGGACCTGAAAAAAAACCCCAACTGTGCCTTAGAGCTCATCCTATCCAAAAGTTTCTGGCTAAGGAAAGAGGAATCCCATAAGGGCAGGAGGTAAGGGTAAGACCTGCCCCAGCAGAAGTGTGAGGACAGAGGTGCACTGGGACCTTAAGACCTTCAGAGGCAGAAAAACACGTGCTGCCTGCTATAATGAAGCAACGCCCCAAAAGCCTTCTGCTTGTCCTTCTCCTCTTGAGAGGCAACCACTGTGCAGTGGCACTTTCCTGAAACCCACGACTGGCATCCTCAGGCTACATGATCCATTTGTAAACCAGAACCAAGAACATTATCGTCCTGAGGAGGGACACAAGAAACAGTGGAGATTTACAAAGACGCTAAAACATTAGAAGATGGAGCCATGGGAGTTTGATAAAACACTCCCATAGTCATATCGAGTGTTGCAATAGCCTCCAGAAATGCACTGCAGAGATGTCCCACAGGGCACTGTATCAGGCTCTGAGGACAGCACCTGCTGACCCTCCACTGGGCACTTTGACTTCAGCCAACAAGCCACATTTGGGAAGACAACAACCATCTTTGGTGATACAATAAAGGCACTGCTCACAAACCGAGAAATCTAACAGCTGCAGAACTGTAGGCCTGGCACCAATTGCTTAGGAACCTGATTTTGCATGTAAATGGCAATTAGGGTCTTAGATCACTCAGGTTAGAAAATTTCACAGTGGACCATCTGTAATGCACAGGAGCAGTAGACCTAAGCCACAGACTTTTTTTGCTCATCTGTAGAAACTCAACTGTCTGGGAGCAGGGTGTCCCTTGCTACTCTATAGGGAGAAGCTGCTTGTGACCTCACATACCAGTGATAATCTCGGGCTGGCTCTATACCAGTGACTTCTGTGGAATTATTCCCGGTTTACCACACTGCAGAAAGGAGAATCTGGCTCACTGAGATGAATGTGTGAAAACTGGCAACCCTGAGAAGATGCCACCATGCCCTGCCACCTGCCTCTCCTACGCCTGAGAGACAAGCCCTGAAGGGGAATACCTGCCAAAGAGCCTCCACCTCACGTTACGTACCATAATAAAAAACCCTGGTGTTTTATTTATGTTGCCAAATTAACAGAAATGCTCATCAAAAAACTGTCTTGGCAGTGTCTAATAATAAGCTTTTTAGAGGCCTATTTTTTTCCATAGCTGCAACTCTTCAAAAATGTAATGCTTTGTTTTGACTTGACTAAGGGCTGGGGTGGGTAGGTGGGTGGTCTGAAATCCATATGGGCCGCTTTAATTACCTTAGTCACACCAGCAGCTTCAAGTTACCACAGCATCCTCTCTGTTTTTTCCTGTTAGTAATGAGAGAACCTTAAATTGAAAAAAAAAAAAAAAAATTTTTTTCAGTTTAATTAGTGACAAACCACTTTTGCACCACGTTTTCCTCTCTAGAGGTCCTCAGCTTATGAGGTGTTTGCTGCCTGGTGACTGGTTTCTCTGACTAAGTTTTTAGAAATAAAGAAGTCAGTATATTTTGTTTAATTATTCTCTCACTGACTTGAAAAGATACTTATTTATTCCACTTGTCTGTGGTCTTGCTTGTTCATTCTTATTGAGTTACACCTGTCAGTACTTGGATGGGAGACCTTAAAGAAAAGCCTGCTCAAGAGTTGATCCAATACCCCCACATGGTATCATGCAGTCTTACACTTCTGAAGATGTTCTCTGATGCACCGTAAAAGCAACAACAGACTGACTCTTTAAGGATGCCTTTTCTAGAGGGTCACTATTGGTAATGGTGTTCCTCAATCAAAATTTCCAGGGCTTCCTCCCACCATGAATGTCCTAGCAGCATCTGCTTGACAGTTTTCCATTTCCTGAACTGATTTAGTACATCATGGTGTCATGCAGCACCCAATAGCTGCTGTTCAAGCCAGAAGGAGCTACAGCTCCACAATGGGTGAAATTTGTTTTGTGCAGCCCTGGAATCTCCACATTCTTGCAGTCTTGAACGGCGTTTCCCATCCTACAGGATTAATCACTTCCTTTTCATTACTGAAGTCAAACTTCTGCGAGGCAGGTACCATTTTAAGATTCCAGGACTGCACAAACAACACTTGGGAATGCTTAAGAACAAAATATTATTTACTTGGGTACAGTACAGCCACATTATTCACGCAAATCCACTGCCAAGAGAGTCTTGTCATAATACACAGCCTATGTAGGAACAATGAAACGAGGAAAAGAGTCCACCCTTCTCATAACTGGTGGGACATCATAAGTGCTGGGTTCCAAGAGCTTCAGCCCTACACTGTAGCGCTGCCAATTTCTTTATGCCTTCTCTCTCTTTACTGAGGCTTCTGTATTCCCACTAGGTGCTGTTGCTGTCTCCACCTCTCCAGGCTTGGATGGCACCCCCAAATGCACCAAGAGGAGCCAGAAAAACACCAGAATGGGCCTAGATGAGCACCAGTAGGAAAGCAGTGTGGATGGCTGTCGGGCTTGAGTCAAGCACATACCAAGATGACTATTTAGATCTGTACTCATATCCCCTTCAGGCTGCAAATCAGCTTTGTCTCACTGGTAGAACTTTTTTACCATTTTGTCCTCTGCTGGTGGTCCTTTTACTAAGGTTGGAGACAATGTGAAGTGAAAGAGATGCTGTTATTACAGCATTGCAGCCTGCGAGGTGTGGAAAGAAGGCACCATGACTGCTTGGTCCTGACTACAGCTTATGTGGATGTTGTTGTAATGGAGATTGCACATGGTGCCAGCCAACCTGGGGAATAGTGCCCAGCGGGTGAACCCCTCAAACTTCAGGCTGGCAAAGTGGATTTTCCATGTGCTTTGTCACAAGGAACCACTCTGTCTAAGAGGTCACCAGTCAGCCAGGTCCTTCGTACACCTCCTTCAGCCAGCTCCAAGTCATATATTAAATTCAGTACACTGAATTATGAAGACAGCTCACAGAGCAACGGGAAGCTGGGGGACTTAAGTTTCTTTGGAAGAATACTTTAGCCCATGGGCTGAAGCAGAAAAACCCCCATGAAACTTCTTTGTTGACCTGCATATATTTTAGCACAGTATAAATAATTGTTTGAGTGCATATCTATTGGGCAGAGTTGGTGGGGTGGAGGTTGCAGGGTGCCCTGTGTGGGATGAGATCAGGGACTGCCCAGTGCCAATCCTAGCTGGTCCAGCCTACTCAGCAACGAGGGACACCAGCCCACCATGTCCCAGTGCCACAGCCAGTCAGAAGAGGATATGGAGCCTCTGTGAAAATATATTTAAGAAAGGGCAGTAGCTATTCCTGGAGCAGGAGATACCAGAGAGGGAGAAGGAGGCACAAGTGAAGGTGTACCAGGAAACACCCATGCAAGAGCACAAGACACTCGTGCAGGGGTAGAGCAAGAGACATGCCAGAGCAAAAGATGTACAAAAGGGGACATGCCTCTAGAGGGACTGCAGCCCACGGAGAAACCCATGCTGGAGCAGTTGAGTAAGAAATAGGAAGCAGCAAAAGCAAAGGAACCACAATATGCCAACTCCAACCTCCTGTGCTGCCCCTCATCGCACTGAAGGGGCTGAGCGGAGCGTGTGGCTAGGGGACTGGAGACCAGCAAGGAGGAGGAGGGGGAGCCAGAGGGAAGCTGGAATATGTTCCTTAAGCACTTACATTTGTCTTCTTTATTTCTCAATTCCAGAAACAGTAATTAAAAGTTTATGTCAATTGGCAATATTTGTTGTTAAATTTCCCAACACAAGACTGTTTTTGCCCACAACAGCATGCCACTTCACAATAGCTATGTTTATGTGTATGTGTACACACAAGTGAACATGTGATTGTGAGCTGTAGGACACACACTTGCACATGGCATATACACATAAGGTTTTGATACATGGACATGATGTTGAAGATAAATGCTCTTAATTTCAATAATCTTTCAGTTCTTCCTTGCTAGTGGGTTTAGTCTTCTAGCTGAGCAACTATATCTATTTTTGCTGCCCTGTGGGTTTAATTTCTAGTTTTGCAGACTGCACAAGAGCCATAGGCTATGAGTTCTTGGTAGATAGATGTGGAGTATTTGACATGGTGCCTGACCATCTACAGTGACCTCTGCACAAGCAGTGAAACAAGAGAGATCGCTGTCTTGACTATATTGTGGAACAGGAGAGGGTCACAGGGAAAACAGGCACATAGGACAGATTATTTTCACACCCCTGCTGTTCTGGGCAGTCCCCTCTGTTGCATGTATTACCATACACTTCATGTTACAGCGCAGGAGGAAGCACCAGGTTTCACCAGCCTTGCATTCAGAGACTGGTATGTTTTTATCAGGAGTCAGATGGAAGTGGAAGAGTAACCTTTGAGTACCTACATGCAGGGGAACTAGCAACACAGCATCAAGGGCAGCTAACCTCTCCTGATTGTGTCAGCAAAATAAGAAAGACTCTGCTAGGCCAAGCTCCCTGGCACCGCAACACTCCAGCTCCGTGCCTCCTCCACCACCAAGCAACTGCCCCGGCTGACAGTGCTCCTGCCCCAGGGCTCATGGCTGAGCACAGTAGCATCAATAGGAGAACTGCCTCTGGGCACCCAGCAGGTTGCAGGCAGGTCAGGAGCTACTGGCTGGCTGCTCCTTGGGGCTCAGCGGGACTGCTGATGTGTCTGTGGGGTGAGACCATGCGAGTTCCTAGATGCTGTCTGGATTTGCAGATTGGATATGCTAGGCACAGCGGATAGAGCTGTGACTCAAGCGATGTGCAAGATTGTTGTTCTGCAATTGTATTTCCGTAATCTGTGGTGTAGCCTGTACCAGCCAGTGGGGTGCTTTGATAGAGAAGGCTCGTAAGAGTTACTAACAAAATATGCTGTGGTAAAAGCAACAGTAAATAAATAGAAGTTGCTAATTCAGTCAAGGAGGTGATTTTAGGGTCTGACTGGTTTTGCTACCACAGTCAAAGATTAAATTCAGGAACTGGGGTTGGGCATTGTTGTTTGTCTGGAAGGTCAAGCAAAATGCCTGGATGTGTCGAGGAATATTGTTTTGCATTACCAGGGAACTCTGCAGGAACCAGAGGCAAGGGTGCTCCCAAGGCTGGGCAGCACAATTTTTGACACACTGTCGCAGCATACCAGAATGTTTTAAGGCTTGTTTAAAGGCGGGAGGTATGCCGATGGAAATGCCAGAACACATGTGCAATCCCAATGTGATCCATTCTGACAACTTTATAATGTAGTTTTTATCTATGCAGATTGCCTAATGCTAAGAAGCCCTCAGCTTCACTTCCATTAGTGAGTTACTTTTGTGAAGTTTCGCACTCGTTTTGGCCACTCTGTTTCAGAAGGAACAACTTTTGGGAAGAAAATACACAGAAAGAAATTAACCTGACAGTTTGTATCGCACATTTCTTGCCTGAGCTATCTTAAAATCCTGCAGAAAATTTATTAGACAAATAGACTAGCTACCATCTCCTTTTACCTTTTCAGAATCTCTGAAAAACTCAATCTGTTAAAAAATCACAAATGAGGCAATGAGTAATGATGACGTTCATGTAAAAACTGTTTTTTCAAAATCAGGAATGCTTTTAATTCTTTTTCCTAGTTTTTAAACCTCTGACTTTCACCTTTTAAAGCTCTTCTTAGGGAAACATACTATAACTAAATAAAAAGGAAGCTGACCCTTGGTTAAGCCCATAACTCTGGCACAAAACCTTTGACTGCTGAGAAACTCCCGACAAAACAAGGAAAGCTGGCTATAATTGCCATAGAGAGCTCTTGAGGAATCAGTGACTGGCTGGTCTGGGAGAAGGGCTGAAGCACAGATAACTTCATACTAGATCTAAGCCAGCACTGAGTCTCAAACTGTCCTATCAAAATAACAGGAAGAGCTTGTAAAGCTATTTCCTGACGAAAGGAGACCTTGTCCTTCAGGGCCTAGGATATCTCTGTAAAATTGTCTCATTCCCTAAATCTGCCTTTGCTGTCAGCAAGACATACCTGAAATCACATGGCTTTATAGGGATTATTCAAATCAGAGACAAGAGTTTAAGGCATTCCAGGCACTGGATACATGTCACTCTATAAGCATGTTTGGGAGAACAGGTTGGTTTTAGCTTGCTCTGATACTCGGGGATCCTAAAGAAGAGGTCTGAGCCTCAGTAATATCTCCCCATCCAGATCAAAAGGTAAGATGAAAGTATAAGCCATTCCTCTCCAAGGCCTACCAGGAGGGCCACAGATACATCATTCAAGGTGTGCTCCAAGGTACACCTGGCTTAACAAATACATCGCCACACACCCACTAAAAATCTTCTGTCTTTTCACCTCCTCTCCATTTTCTTTCATCTTTTCCTTTTCTTTCCCAACTGCTCACTAACTCCCCCATTTCATTCCTTCACCCCGTTCTCTCAAACCTCCTCATCCCTATTCCTGCTTTCCATCCCTTTTCTTAACAAGATTGTTCTGTGTTGTCGTCCCTTCAATTTTTCCCTCACAATTCACCTTGTCCCAACCTACAGCTCTTATTCTGCTCAAGGTGTAAAAGAGTTGACCCAGGTTTGCATTCTGAAGCAGGATCTTAGAGGATCACATCCTTAAACTAGTTTTTTTTCTGGTGCCCATTTATACAGGGCTTTACCCTCCCTTTGATTTCTGGTGACATCAAGTCATTCTCAGTACCTGATTGAAGTTGGGATCATGTGGCCCAATAAAAGAGCTTACCAAAAGATATGTTCTACTAAGGAAATGTCTCTTCTGCATGGGCACATAGGCACATATTCTCCCTTCGTCTCCCACCTGATTTCTGTGTGCTGTCTGTCTTGTGGAAGTGGCTTCCATTTTTCAGACATCCCCCTATACAGTTATAGGCATTTTACATATTATTTCCAAAACAGCCATTGCTTTGCTGCAGTCATCTCCTTTCCAAATATTGTCAGGCCTTTGGCACTTCTGTGGCCTTCTAAATGATGGCACATAAGCCCACATGACAGATCATGAGGGTTATGTAGCTTGATTTAGCTTTTTTCCTCAAGTCTCTGTCAGCAGAACTGAGAGCACATCTTAAGATCCTGCATGAGGTACCCAAAGTAGGTTAACTGCCTGCCTTCACTTACAATGCAGCATCTGACAGCGAACGCTTAGCATCTGGTGTTTATCCATTTGAGGCTGTGGCAGTTATTTGTAGCTCAGACCAAAGGGTTCATGCTCTGTGACAGCCTTTGCTGAGTCAAAATGTGCCAAGAGAACAGGACCAGCAAGAATCTGTTGGGATCAGTGCATTGCCCAGGCATGCGCTAGGCTCCACTCCTGTGGGATGTCGTAATAGCACCTAAAGGCTCACCCAGCGTGAAGGGCTAACCGTGCTAGATGACACACAAACATACTGTTGAGGACAGTCCGTGGCACAAAAAGTTGAGGACTGACACAGGTTAGACAAACGAAAAAGAAAGCATTATCTTCCCCAGATCACAGATGGGAGCTGAAACAGTAACTGTGACTTGTCAAGGTCACTCAAGAATTGAGCAACAGAGATGAGAACAGAAATTTTTATTTTTCTGAGTCACAGCTCAGTGCCTCAGTCACAAGACCATCATTCATCTCTCACTCTCACCCCAAGGGAAGAACATGTCATTCCTATTTGCTTACCTAGCAGCAGTCCTATCTACAGGCCATAGGGTCCTTCTAAGAAAGCAGGGTACCAGCAAGAGCAGACTCTGAAGTAACAGGGACACATGAGAGCTTGCCTCCCTGCTGCAGGCACATGACACGGCTGGTGTGCATTAGAAAGACCGCCTGATTCCTGCAGCACCCTCAGATTTCGTGTCTCATGAAGTCGACGCAGACAAGGAGAATTCGCAGCCCGATCCCCCTCAGATTAGGTTTCTGAACGTTTCCTTTATGGCATGTGGAGAGAATCTGAAGGAGAGCTCAACAGCACAGATATTTTCCTGGCAAGGGGACGGACCTTTGAAGCTCTCAAGTGGTCCCAGAATAAACTTCATGACTTGGGAATGAACACTATGTGCTGACAACGTCATCAGTTCACAGCTTTAAAGGCAACCTTCAGGGCAGCTTTTCCTGTGCCCACTGCAGTGCTGTGATCCCGCCAGAATTTCTGGAAGGAATGCAAACGGTTGGGTGGGATGTCTCTGTGGGATGCCTCCGTGGGTGTGCACAGTGGTGGGGACATCAGCTGGGGCATCAAGGGATGGGGGGGCACTCACCCTTGAGAGGCAGATGTGAGTTGGAGCTTTCTGGTAGGCATAATCCTCCTGGTTTTAGTCCCTCTGGATGGGTTTAGAAACCTGGAATCTCACTGCAAGGGGAATGGAGGGGTAAGGAAATCATCGGGACACAATATGGGAGAGGAATTGCAACAAACACAGTGACCTGGTTTAGGCTGGTATAGCATCACCAGACAGATTATGGAAGGCCTTACGGATATCTAAAATAACTGCATAATGAAAAAGCAGTAACTCGTATCAACCGATTCTTTGCAGAAGACAACCAGGGATTTAAATGAGAAGGCAGCACTGGTCAGACAGATGGTTTGGGACGCATGCTGGCTAATGAGCAGTGTGGAGGATTAAAAAAAAGTTATTCTGGTGAAAGTAGATGTGGAGGCAAAATCCTGGCTTTACTGAAATCCAAGACAGAGAAAGACTTCACTGGAGTCTGGGTTCGACTGTGAAGATCTACTGTGCCTGTAGGCCTGCAGGAACTGTTTTTGCTCATAGTCTTAGCATGGTGGATGTACCATACTGTCATGTACCATTATGCCATCTAGATCTGTTTATGAGGAAAATTTTTGCTAGCCAGAAAGTACAAACTTCTAGTTACATCATACACCCCATCTCCAAAACCTCTGCACCCTTGGAGGAGTTCTTGACTTCAGACAGAAAAGCTGAACAAGCACAGCTTCCCCTATTCCTCCCTGTGGTCCTGTGAACAGTCTCTTAAATATCTTGCAACAAAGCTTTTCTCTACATGAGGACAGGCACCAGCCCATTCAAGACCAAGTTTCACAATCCACACCTCTACTGTAATGGAAGTTTTGCTTCACACTCCTAGCACGTCCCCAGGCAGAGGCTGTGCAGCAGGAGGAATAACAAGAACTATTGGCTTGGGGAAGAGTGGCTAGAAAGCTGCCTGGTGGAAAAGGACCTGGTCGTATTGGTCAACAGCTAGTTGAATATGAGCCAGCAGTGTGCCAGGGTGGCTAAGGCAGCCAGCGGCATCCTGGCTTGTATCAGAAATAGTGTGGCCAGCAGGACTAAGCAAAGTGATTGTCCCCCTGTGCTCGGCACTGGTGAGGCCACACCTCAGATACTGTGTTCAGTTTTGGGCCCCTCGCTACAAGAAAGACATTGAGGTGCCAGAGCATGTCCAAAGGAGAGCAACGAAGCTGATGAAGTGTCTAGAGCACAAGTCTTACGAGAAGCAGCTGAGGGAAAGGGGATTGTTCAGCCTGGAGAAAAGGAGGCTGAGTGGAGACCTTACCGCTCTCTACAGCTACTTGAAAGGACGCTGTAACAAGGTGGGGGTCAGTCTCTTCTCCCAAGTAACAAGCAACAGAACAAGGGGAAATGGCCTCAAGTTGTGCCAGGGGAGGTTTACGTTGAATATTGGGAAAAAATTCTTCACTGAAAGGGTTGCCCAGCCTTAGAAGAGGCTGCCCAAGGAAGTGGTTGAGTCACCACCCCTGGAGGTATTTAAAAGACATGTAGATGTGGTGCTTAAGGACATGAGTTAGTGGTGGACTTGGCAGTGCTAGGTCAAAGGTTGGACTTGGTGAACCTGAAGGTCTTTTCCACTTAGATGATTCCATGATTCTAACTAGTGTCTGTCTGCAGCGATTTTTCTGGGCTCAGGACATTTTCTGACAGTGGGAGAGCAGAAGCAGCCACAGAGCAAGACAGTCTTTCTTCAACAGTGAGCCTCGCTCAGCTCCTGGCCTTGCCCAGTTGGATCTCCAAGTTCATGGCGATTTTTCCTTCGTACAAGGGGAAGAGGAGTAAAGGCATTATTACTGTCTTACTCACACCTGCCCCCAGTTTTAGGAACAGATCAGTAATTGTGATCAAAGCTACAAGCAAAAAGCTAGTGACAGATGAGCTAGGTAGGGTTTGTAATTGACAGAGAAATCCTGGGGTTTCCCCACTGAGATTAGCTTTTATCCTTGCAGATTCTCCCACCTGGTGGAAAGCAGTGTAGGAAAGCATGACAGAGGAGCTGTACGTAATTACAGACAAACACATACAGATGTTGTGGCCGCCTGTCACGGCATCCTTGAGCAGACACAACCTTTGCTGGAGTTTAGTTCACTGTTTGTTCCCTTCTTCTTTTTTATGCTGTGTCCCCATACTGCAAGGTGACATACTCATTAAAGCCTGTGATGACAGTCCTCAGAGCCAGTGAACTCCCACAGCTACTTTAATCATAGGTCAGAGAAGGGGTAGCAGGAAATCAGCAGCTGGAAATCACTGACAGAGAAGGGGATGTGACAGTTAGGCAGCCTGATGAAAGAGGCCAAGCAGGAACACACATGCAGGGAAGAGACGATCACGTCACGGGATCACCGTTTTCAGCCACTGGACCACAGGTTTAGAATCTCTTGCTGCTATCACAATGTGATGCCTCAGATAAAAGGGGATGAGCCCACATCAGTCATTTCGCTAACAGGGAAGAAGAATCCTTCTGAACAAAGCAGAAAGCTTTGTGTGAAGCTTTGCAAAGGAGCAGCTGATGTACAAAGTGGGCTTCCCCTTAATTATCTTGCCAATAAAGAAAGCGATAACTCTCCAGGGGGTAAGACTGAGGCATGGTAGTGGAGATAGCGAGATCTGAGCCCTCAAGTCTTCACTGTAGTGTGTGAACTCCTTAGCTGAGAGGGGGGACAGAGAGAAAAGGGAGAGAGTGGGACAGATCTGTGGTCCCAGCTTTGTCAGAATGTCTGTGGCACAAAGCAGGCAGAAACCTGATCAAAAGGATTGTGCTGAGGCACAGTGTAGCAGTGTTTCCTAGCAATCCAGTCTTTATGAAAAAAAAAAGACATATCTCACTGCTTTCCTTTATAATCAACTAAAAATCAGACTAAAATTTTGTACATGCCTTTATTTTTTCCTTCTTCTGTTTACAGAAATTAAATAGCATTTTCTTTCTCCCTTTCCTTTTTGTTGTTGCTTGCAGGCAGGAATGTAGGTGTGCATTTTCTTTCAGTGTGTACTTGTACATTGTTTTGTAGAAAACCTTTAATGTCTTACCAACGACCTGTGGTCTTTGGACAACAAGTCCATAAGCACTGACGTGAAACACACAGCTTTATGTCTCCTGCTTCGCTTGCTATTTAGGAGCAGATAGGGGAGAGCACGTCTAAATCTCCAGCTACTATAGCAGTCTCCAATGGACGTATACCTGTGGCACAGGTAGCAGAAACCCTGAACTCCTTTTAATAACACTCGCTTTGGATCCTTTTTAATCTTTCTGCAGGGTGAGGGTTGGCTGAGTAAAATGTTAGCTTATGTCACCTTGCCCTGCACACTTTTCTCTGAAACAAATATTAACTTGATTCATCTGAAGGTCCCATCCATTATGATTAATAATTTCTGAAGACACTTATGGCACTGACAGCATTTATACATAACTAAGTCATTTTCCTTGTAAGCAATTGCTGCAATTGCACCAAAAGTTACATCCATGTAAATGGGACAGTGATAGGAAGATTGTGAGAGGCAAGAATCTCTGTAACTGGCTGTATAATCAGATACTATGTTCACCATATCACAGTTGCTTTTGAGACTCCCTGCTTGGAGAGACACACATATGATGAGAAAAGTCTCCATTCTTATCACGACTTAAACACATAAAAGTTCTGCTCACCCAAAGTCCTGCAGTGGCATTGACAGACCGTTCCAACACTGCAAGTAAATTTTGTTTCTGGAGACAGAATAATTACAGTAGAGTGCGAATGATATATAATTAGCTGGTTTTCCAAATCAAAGCACAAGTAGAGAAGAGCTGCAGCTCACTCTGCCTGTTGAAGGATATGCACATGTGAGCTTCCTTGCATTATAGATACCCCCAGAATAGTAATTTCAGATCTTTTCAACAGNAGCTGGTTTTCCAAATCAAAGCACAAGTAGAGAAGAGCTGCAGCTCACTCTGCCTGTTGAAGGATATGCACATGTGAGCTTCCTTGCATTATAGATACCCCCAGAATAGTAATTTCAGATCTTTTGAACAGTCTTGCATAGCAACTGCACTATCCAGTGCCTTTGCTTTCTTGGGTGCCAACGCATTTTCTCTTCCATGCATTATACCAATGGGAGTTGCATGTAGCCCCATCGGCTCACACAACAGCACCAGAGGTTTGTGTCCTGCTCTGTGGCACCCCTGTCCCCCTAGACGGTCTTCAGTGGATCACAGATTACACTCACCAGGTGTGCCTGACATGGTGGTGGGGGCACAGGGGAGACTGAGCTTGAAATGTTGCAGAGAAAACACAGAGCAGAAGTTGCCTGCTGAGGGAAGCACAAGGTGGGAGTTAATTGCATGAGTTTTACCCTTGATGAACGAGATCTGGCAAGTCTGTCGTATTAGCTTCTATCCACTGTATAAGCCAAGAAACCTGCACAGGGCTCTCCCAAAGCCCTGCTTCCCATTTGTACATGCATATTACCTCAGCTGGAGTCACAATAACTCATTTCTTTCGTGTTCATTCTAACCACCCCTGTGCTGTTGCTGTGGCTGTCCACAACTGTGAGAGCTGTTGAGAGCGATGGATGGAGCAAACAGAGAACCATGAGAAATCAGAGGGCAGAGGCTTGCAGCAGGGCACTCGAGCCATGGGTTTCAGCTGGCAAGAAGAAGGGAGTGAAGAGGACATGAGTGAGCTTGACAGAAGCAGCAGGAAGGGGAAAATGAAACAAGGAAGAAAGGGTAACAGAGACACTGGCTTTGTGGTTAGACAGGGAGTAGGGACTTGGTAGATTATCTGTTCTACTGCGGACTTTCCAAGCGACTTTAGGCAAGTCATCCCATTGGCTTGAACATCAGTTCCTCTTCTGTAAAAAGCTTCTGTAAGAGGAAATGTCACAAAATGTCGCGAGGAACATAAATACAGCATGGCAACCACCTTGCAAGTGACAAAAGCCAGGCTGAACAACACCCAGAAAAAAGAAGGCTTTCACCTGAACAGCCTCAACAAAGTCACATTTCATGGGGAAAAGCAAACAGAAACAGACTGGGAGAGAGTTGGGGCTGTTTCTGTCTCCAGGATGGGTCTATACACAATGTATGCAGTTACTATACTTTCAGGGAGCTCTTTTTGGCTCATCTATTGGCATCAGGATCACGGGGCTGTATCCCCAATTTGCAAATGTGGCGTTATCTCACGTCCCTCAGTACCAGGGAAGGATAAGGGCTTTCTGCTGAAACAGTATTTTCCTTTCCCTGCTGTCGTTCTCTCCCCACCAAGTGTTTTTCAGTGAATCGTTGTTTTAAATCCTGAGTTATACTGGTGTGGCTGAAAGCATAGACTTTATTTCAGGTGAAGTGGGGACCTCCTGGATATGAATGCTGCCAAAATGATTTGTGATTAAGCAAATATAGCCCTAGAAACCTCTTGGTCACTGAGTGCTACTACAAGAAGCCACAGCATGAAATGTCTTTCATTTGAGTGAAATCCTCTGAAAGCATGCTGGCCTCCTTTCCTTGCCTCTCCCATTAGAGACTGTTCCGGAATCTAATTGGTCTGGTGGCTAGAAGCTTTCTTTTAATTTCCAGGCTAAATTCCTTTATGGTCAGTTTATACCCACTTGTTCTGGGGATACAATTGTTCTTCAGCTTTAATAACTTACTCTTCTTCTGAGTTTTAAATACATTCATAGAGAGGAAATATAGCCTCTCTCATCCTTAACTTTGCCGGCTGTAAAAGCCAGTCTCTCTCAGTCTCTCCACATAGGCTAGGAGTCTCCCTGCTCCTGGTATCATCTGCTCGCTCTTCTCTTCACCTGTTCCCGTTGGCAAACATATTTCTAGTAAGAAGGCAACAAGAATTGCACTCCATTTTTCAGATGAGATCTCTGCATGCCACGATTCACTCTTCCTTCTCTCTCTGGACACGTTGTAGGGTATTATTGGCCTTCTCACAACAGCAACATGTTGGGGCTCACAGTCACCGTGTGATGACAGTGTAATGTATTACTAAGTGCAGGCTTTTGTCCTTCTCTGGCATTTCCAGCTGTTCAGCCATCACAGTGTTGCTGTTACAGATGTCGATACATTTCTGCATATTAAAGCTAATGCACTAGCAAAGCCAGTTACTGAATTCCATTCTTCCAACCCGATACCTTCCCTTTCCATACAGCCTACCTTTGTCTCCCCATCAGCTAGCTATTTATCTGCCTTCTAACTTTTTAATAACTTCTATTTTAGCTATTAGTTTCACATATGGCACTGTGTCAAGTACTTTATTGTAGTATGGACAGATAAGATCTATATAATTTCCCCTATCCAAAATAGTTGTCTAATCAAAGAGAAATATCAAGTTATTGTGGCATGCTCTGCCTTCAATGAACTCATACGGCATTGTATCTCACTGTTGATTTGCCTCATATTTTTTAATGATTCTCTCCTACAGATTGGCTCTAAAGATGTGTGCACTGTGGTGGTCAGAAGAATGGGTCTGCATTTCCTTCGATTACACCTTTTTCCTTTTCTTAGAGATAACAGAAGTACTTCATTTGTTATTCTGCAGTCAGACAGTGCCACCACCAAATTGATAGGTTAATTAAAAATCTGCCCTGGAAGACCTGCCATTTCATATGTCAGCTATCTCAATACTCGGAGATATTCTGGTCCCTGTAACTGGAGCTGATCAAGATGCTTATGTTCTTGTTTCGTTTCGAATGCAGTCATTTCCTTTTCTATATACACAGTGCTTGCTCTGTGTTCTCCATTGTCAGAATTACTGTAAATTAAAGTGTTACTCGTTTAATTCATGATGTCCTTGGGTCACACCTACAATCCCCTCATTACTTTCCCCAAGCATGCACAGGTCCTTTGCACATCATGACACAAAGGAATCATTTGTTGTTTCTTTTATTTGCCTTGGCAAGGTCTATCTCAGGTTGGCCTTTGATAATCCTTAATTAATCCTTACAGTTTTAGCCCCCTTGCCCCCCAACACACAGCAACCACCGCTGTGACCTACTGCTTACTTCCTGTGCAATCTGTGCTTTCTGGGCTCAGATCACTCTAAATGTACCAGCGACAGCATTGATTTGGAGCCAATATAAAAGAGATGTCACAGGGGCTTGCATGGGTTTAACATTAGCAATGTTCTAAACTATTAAAAACTAAACTTGTGCAACAAGTGTATGAAGATACACCGTAAATCCTTCACTGAGATTTAAATGAAAGCATTTCATGCCCATGACCCAGTTGCTCTGGGTCAGGGAGAAAGAAGCATTTTCTCTTCTCGACTGTTCTACACGTTAACTTATTTTGTAATTGTCTCTTTTGTATTTTTAGAAATGGATGTTGCTAAGGCAACGAAACTAGCTGAACATTTTGTTTCCCTAAGAACAATGCGTGTTTAAATATTCAGGCAATTTTCCATTGTTTGGCAGGAATGGTGAGATCAGTCAGATTATCCAGACCAAATGAGGGAAGTTTAGGTTGGTTTTCTATTATACTTAAAAGCCTTCAGTGTGCTGACAGCCATTCAACAGCTCTGTCCAAGGGGGAACAATATACAGCAGACACATAGACTACCCTCAATAAATGGCAGAAATGTTTAGTTTTATTCCCCTCTGTTACACTCCCCACAATAAACCAAAGCACATATGTATTTCCAGGTAGCCAAGCTACGCTCATGCATGTGCTGAGGCTGACACAAGGCCTGCTCATGCTTGGAAAGCACCGCTTCAGATAATGATAGCATCATACAGGTCAGAAGGGGCAAATAAAAGATCTATCCAATTTATCACACCCTTTCCTCTTGCCTAGTCTGTGGCTTTCAGGCACGTGTTTCAAGCATCTGGAAAAGATTCAGAATATTCCTGCAGAGCCAGCTGCTTGCTGGTACCCCCAAAACTGGTCTGGCAATGTGACTGCAAACGACTCTCACCTACCTGTAGAAAACTCACCATTCTGGCTTCCGGACTGACTTTGCACTGCAGCAGATTAAGAGGGGCTGGCACAGCACATCCCATCCCACTGGCTTATCCTTGACGGCAGGAACTGCCACCTCATGAGAGGCCTGGAGCAATGCACGGTGCCCATGCCCTGCAAGAGAACCAGAACCATGCACTGAGACTCAGATAGCTTAAAGTCTGCTTCTGGTTTTGACACGAACATTTTCTGGGACGATCACTAAGTGTGCTTAGCTTCACTTTCCCCACCTGCATTGTGAGATGGCTAAAACTCTAAGAACCTGAAGAAAATATGATTATGGCTTAAAAATGCTTTTTAAGAAGTCCTAGATACTATTATAACGCTGAAAAGAGCAGAGGGGGTCAGGGGAGGGAAAAAACAAAGGAGATTAAAAGTGTGAAAGTGGTCAGCACAAGAGACTGCAAAAGGCATAGAGGCACAAAAAGTATGGCACAACCAAGAAAGGCGATGTACTCCTCGAACTGGTCTCTAATCCAGAAGCAGGGAGCAGCCTGGTACTAAAGCATGGAAGGTGCACAGGAGAGTCACGATGGGATGATAACTGAGGAATACATGACTGAAGCTACTGTCAGCATCATCAGAGATGCTGTGCAGTGGAGCAGGCACTCCTCCACTGAGTGACACACAGCATACACCTGACTGGCTAGTGTTACTGTGGGATGGAGCTATTTATCTTTTCCAATACACCTAGCTCTGGAAATGTGCAACTCCCTCTTCCTGCTAAATATCTTTTCTGGAGACGTGAACAATACACTGTTAACGCTGGATTGCAAGCTCTCAATCTGAAAAGAGAACTTTAGAAACCTCTTTGGTTTTTATCATTTGGCACTTTCTGTGTGTATATTTGTGCTGTTCCCTGTCTTTCTCTTTTTAAAAGAGAAGGACATCACCTAAAGCATTTGAATACCCTAGCCTAACAGCTAACAAGAGCAAAGAAGGTTGCGCTGTTCCAAGAGCTATAGCAAGGTCTCCTAGTTTATCTAGGCCAGACCCAAGCATACCAAACAGTAATGAGAGGTGTCCTAGGATTGCCAAAGATACTGGGTTGAAATGGCAGTGTTGGCAGGGAGAATTAGTCTTCAGGAAACTAACTGGTTCCTAGGATGATGGATAGCTAGGCAAAGTCTGAATAACTAGAAAAGTCAATGAATCATGGGTTAGCCTGACATAGCCACGCGAGCCACAAAAGAGCCATACGAGCCGTAGAAGTCCTAGCCTCAACACAAGGTAATCTGTTTGTCTCTTTTCCACCCCATCATTTTTTCCTGAAAGACACAAAGATCTGGCAGATTAGATGTGGCCCAGAATGGGTACACATTACTTCACGAGTAATTAAACTGCTGCCAAAAATATAATTTGGGATGATTTCCATCACCCTCACTCTCCCTGCAGGCTGGACTGTCTACCTGACCAGTCTCAGGCTCAGGGCCTGGCCAAGCTGTAAGACTAGGAGGAAGGTCAAAGTCCAAAACTGGGCTCATGGGTGAGAATGTTCTTTAGTCAGAGACAGAGGTCTAGTAGAAGCTTAGACCTAGGAAAACAGAAAGAAGAAATTGTGCAGAAAAGAGTTACTTGGAGGTCTAGGAATGAGGCAGATTGGTCTAACCAGCCTTCCCAGTTAGAAAAGGTTGGGGGGAGTCCTGATTCATCGCACTGCAATACATCTGACTGCAAAAAAGGTGACAGTTTCAACTTTTGCCCATGGTCTACTGAAACCTCTGTGCAACCAGGGCATGGAGCACGAGCTTCAGGCTCCCATGAGGCAGCCAGTTGTAGAGAGTGAAAGAAGGAAGAAAGAAGTGGAAATTTCAGACTGGAGTAGATTGGGAGGGGGTACCAAACGGACAAGAGGCAGAGGGGAAATACAAGATGTGCTTGCTCTCAGTGCAGCCTATTCTTGGAGCATCATCAAACGACAAAGCCTTTGTTTCATCCTTACTGACTCTTTAAATGTCAGTGTCTCTGCTCCTGCCAGGTGGTACCTATAAATTATTCAGTCACCCAACTATATCAAGTGCCAAAACAGGGAAGACTGAGCTGAACAGGACCAAAACCCAGAAGGGATTATTTTAATTTAAGAAAGAGCAACTATTTTGTAAAGAATCAGCTACTTTCTCACCATAGACACCCTCAGGCAAAAGAAAGGGGAAGCTCCCCCAGCAGTACTTGTCAGAGCCAAGACAGTGGTGCAACCACCACGTCAGCCACATCAGTCATCTGCAGTGAGTCTCTCTGGGGCACGAGTGGGCAGCCCAGGGATGTTGCAGTTCAGTGTGTTGCACAGAACCTGGCCTAAGCAAGGCTTAGTTTCAAGACTGGACATTGGCAGTTATATTACCCATACCACTTTGAGCAATTCACTTGCCCTCCACCTGTCTCGTTTTTTTCACAAGTGAAACAGAGCCTGATAGTGGCTTTGCAATGCGTGACTGCTTTTCTGGCCCTGGCTTCTCCGCCTGCTCTACAGCTGCTGGCACGGCAGTCTGCTTTTCAGTCTGTAACCTTAAGAGAGGCAGCTTTCACTGTGGGAGATCACGGTTGTATGAATACATGAACAGTGCAGTCAGTGCTACTATGATTATTACAGACAGCAGTAGTGGCTGATACAACCCCTCAGAAAAGGTGATTATGGCCCAGAGAAGGCAGATGCTGCAGACACGCAAGACATGCATGCCTACCACTTTCAAATACTGTTTGCATTCATATATGTGAACTCACTGCAAAGCGGTTTACCCCCACCTTTCAGTTAGCCAGGTAAAATCCCCTCTGAATATGACACAAAAATATCTGAATGGTCCTCTTGTGACCATTCCCCACTATTCCTGCCCTATGACCAGGCTCTGTGGCCCCTGCATCTGGTGGTGAATGCTCCATCTAACCTGGGAGAACCACCTCTGTACGCACAGCAGAAAGGACACTTTCCATAAAGGAGCAACCAGAAACTGCACTGAGAACAGACATTGCTCTGCACTAGCAGTGAGCCTCCCAAATGATTTTTATTATCAGTTTTCTGAGGACAGCAGCTTTCTATTCAGTTGATACAAGAAACACAGCCATGGGCTATGGGGTTTGTATGGATGACATTACGTCTTTGTCTTTTTTACACACTTGTTCTTCCAATTGCTGTTCTTAATAAGCATTTAGGGAACAGGAGGAAAGGGACTAGGAGAAGAGGGGATGAAACATCCAAGCTGAAGGCAGAGGCTCATGTTAGGCTTGTAAAGCAGCTGATCAGACTTTCTTTCTGCACAGTAACTTGAATTTTGCAATGCAAAAGCAAGAAGTTAAAAATAAAGCTGTGACTTTATTGTTCCCAATAGAGCCAACAGAGCAAGCTATCTGCAAATCAGTTTAAAAAGAAAAAAGTTGCAAACTCGAACATGAATGAAAAGGTTTTCAAGAGCAAACAAAAGGGAGGTTTGGATTCTACTCTGAATTTCACTAGTTCCTCACTACGCGGACATACTCCTGATTTCAGTGCCATGAGTAAGAGGTGTTACATAACTATGCAAAATGCCAGAGATGTGGGGGCAAGAATCCTGTCGGGGCTCAGGTATTAGACTGGGACTCTGAAAATATTGCCATGATTTCCATCGCAAATCCACTGAGTCACAGAAATGTAAGGGATTATTCACGCTGTGGGAGGAGCCAAGGGAACACAGATCTGGAAGGAGACCTTTCGCACAAGCTAGCTTCTGCTTAAGCAGGGAGCACTTACCGGTCTATCTGCAAACAGCCTAAACGTCCTTCAACTATTGCATACCACAAACCAAGGTTTTCACACACATACCCCCTCTCTATCCTACATACCTGTGTACAAGGATTCCTTTGGTATCACCCCAAAATATTCGACCAGTTTGGCTCTCCTAGAGCATTTTTATAGTACACTGATGCAAAGAATTGGTAACAGATTTACCGTCACATTGGCCAACCAGACTGGAACTTCTCGACAGCAGGCCCAGGGCTGAGGACACAGAGATGAGAGAGGAGGATCTCCATACTTTAGGGGATCTCCACACAGGCTTGGACAAGCAGCCCTTGCTTTGATTTCAGAGCAATAATAATCTCCTCTTTAAAATGACAGCTTAGGACTCAGCTGCTCCAACACTGGTTTTGGAATCAAATTACTAGAAAGGTCAAAATCATTAACGTGCGCTTTAGGAAGAGGGAAAATACCAGGCAAAACCTGTAGGCTTCCACTGCTGAAAGATGCCCCCTGGACTAGCAGATGCTATTATTTGCTTCATTTCACTGTAGGCAGAAGGGTGTTCTCTCACCAAGTGAGCAGAGAAGGAGGTCATTCTGCTTGGAGGTCTTTCAAAAATGTGCATAGCAGGAGGAGCCTCTTGTGACTTTGTAGAATTTAAAAGGCACAAAACAGTGTTAAAGGGAGTGAATGAATAGATTATGTCCCTCTTACCTCGCACATCCCTAACCTGTACACTCTCCATAGGGCCCCTTTAGCATTCTGCACTGTTAGGGATGGTTGTCCCAGTGTTTAAAACGTATGGACTTACTCTTGCTCCCTCATCCAGCAGGAGAAAGTGAATATGGAGTTGGTGCTACATCCAAAGGACAAGACCTAAGAAGAGAATTTTGCTTGTGCCTTGATTACATGGGTTGGGGCATAAGCATAATAAAGATTACACCACAGTTCTCCAAAACGAAGTGTTAATAAATAAGAGAAAAAAGAGCAGACAAAGGCTTCCACAACGTCTGAGCTATAGCTTTGTCTGTCTTGTTTACCAGACACCTCTGTGAGGCCACCTGAAGTCACACCTAGCACCTCAGCAGTGCATTAGTCATCAAGGCAGCCAGCAGATCAGGACAATGTATTTCCCTTTTGAGAGCATTCAAATGAAAGGTTAAAACACCTATCAACAAATAGGGTAGAGTTCCTACAAGGAGCCCTATTTTGGGTGCTTCATGCGCCATTTGCCTCTTTGAGCTGAGCCTCACTACATAAAAGCCAACCCTACATTCTCCAAAATATGGCTAAGACAACACTGAACACAAGACAGAAACAATCTCTACCCTAAACTTTTAAAGTTTAACAAGACAAGCAGTATACTTACAGGCTCCTCTCCCACTGATGCATTTAACCATCTCCTCCCATGTAAGTAAGCTGCCTCTACATTTCATACCCTGGTGGTGCTCTCATATTTGTCATGCGTACTCCTGGATGGATAATAGGATTCATCTTGATGCGATAGGTAAAGTAATCTGGCCCATGAAAAATCTTTCTAATCCTTGAGAATGTCATGTGTATTAGCTGCAGCCTTTCTGGTATGAATCCTCTAGAGCAGATTCCTTTTCACACAAGTCCTAGCAAGACGGACCATTCCAGGCTATGAATTCATACCCCCTACAGCCTCTACTCTTCAGAGAGGCAAGCAGCCTCTGCTTTTCCCATAGGAACTACCTTTAAACCTATATATATAATTTTTCCTTCCCAGAGCACGGAGGTTCAGTCTGGGAATTTGGAGGTCAAATGCTTTGGACTGTCTTGCCCTAATATCTCCCTTTCGTATTTGTACACCTTTTTGTGCAGCACTGCATGTTCACACTCAGTGTCCACCTTCACCTGAAGCATTAAGTTAAGCTTTTCCACAGCATTTTTCCTTATCCATTTCCCCTTGACCCACAAAACCTATCGCCTGAGTTTAATGAGCCGTTCAACTTGGCTCAGGCTCAGGTTGTTAGCCACTGTGTTCAAAACTGCTAGTCTTCCAGTGCTTTTCCATAACTTCCTTTGGGCTGTGTATTCTTGGTCAGCTACCTACTCACTACTTCTACATCAGGAATGACCCCTCACTAAGACAGTATACACCAGGTTTACTTCCACGTGGAATCTGATGGGCACGCGATATTTTTAGTATTTTTACAGAAACAACCAGACCAGCTTCCAGCTACTCAGTAGAAAATGTACCCCCGGGGTACTGCAGGGCTGAGGACCTGGCAAGTGATTGCAGAAGTCCTACAGCCTCACCTGAGTGAGCACACCTTTTCAAAGGACACGCTCCGGTACAGCTTGGCACACTTGTATTTGCTTGGCCTAGCTTAATCTGACTCAAGGTCAAGCAACAGCAAAAATGTGCCCTTCATGCAGTGTACCCTTGCGAGCATTCACCTCTGCTGTATGCTTTGCATGCTCCTCGTTGCCATTGCCACATGATTATTCTCACATTCATCGCAGACCACTGTGGCACAGTATGATCTTTTCTGGTTTTTACTACCGCTTTGCATTGCATTGTGTTGGCTATAATACTGCCACTGCAATCAAGTATTTTGGTTCGCAACAGAATAAATGTTTGAAGATACGAATAATTACCCTAATTTACCCTATCAACCCTGTACACAAAACTTGAAGGCTCTTGCAAGCACCTCCACTGGAGAAAAGATGTCAGAAACAGAAAATATTAGGGAAGATGTCTCTCTGTGCTCAGGAAAGGCAATTCAGGAAGGTTGTCTAGAGGTCACGTTTAGTTTGCCTTTAATGTTTTGGAAGGGGAGAGTGTTTTAAACTTTCAGAAGCAGGTAGCTGCCTCAGGACAGCTCTCTCCAGTGGAGACCCCTCACTCTTTAGACCCGGACAGTTGTTTGGGCTAGAGTGAAACAAGTGCTGTCATGACCTTGCTCCCACCTTTCCCTGTTACTACGGATTTCTTTGACAGCTAGTACTTTTGGGGGCGCGAGGGTAGTGGAAGGATTGTGTTCACCTGACAATGAGGAACGTAACAGATGTAGTGAAAACACAAGTCCTCTGCTCCTCTGTTCTCTCTGGTTACTCAGGTGTCCAGCACCTCCATGCAGAATTTCCTCAAGGGATGGGACGGGCTCAAAAATGAAAGAACTGGCTTTAGGCCAGCACTCGGTCCTTTGCTTCTTCAGGCAGGCTCCTGAGATGCCCTATATGTGAATTGAATTGCAGACCTCTGCCTCTGAGAGAATTAGAGTCAATATATTAATGTTCTCACAGGGAAAAAAAAAAAAAAGCCATGCAGGCATTTTGAGCAGCCTTACTGCTGCGCTGTGTATTTCCTTAACGCGGTTTCAGGAGAGATGGTTGTTAGGGAGAGGGAGTAGGATCCCATTTTGTATGCAGATTTTAGTGCTGAATTGAAGGTCTTACAGTCTCATGATGCCAGGGCAACAGTAGCAGTACCTGGCCATTCCTTTTGCAGTAATCATGAGATGACCTTGAGATTTACCCAACTGGGGCAGTACAGTTTCTATAAATATACCATTTTCCAGGATGTGTTTTTAGCTGTATCAGAGACGATTCTAGTGACGAATCAATTCAGTTGGGCAAACCCTCCCTTCTCTCTCACCATTCCTACCCCCCACCCCCAGCCGTCCCTTACTCTGGGTTGTAAAAAGAAGCCTCTGAGATTTCTCGTTTAGCACTGACCTTCTGAGCTATCTAATGATGAAGATAGGAAGAGGCTGCAACCAGACAGTGAAAAAGGAAAAGCCTTTTGCTAGCAGGGAAATGTGTGAGTAATACACACACTGTTGGACAGCGGCCAAATCACTCTAGTAACGGCTGTTAGTTCCCCTTACCAAGAAAAAGATCAAATGAGAAAGAGAAGCTGCAGTCGGGTGTCAGAAGTGCTGAGTTGCAACAGGGGAGTGCCGCATCCGATGGAAATTTACCCAGGAGCCAGAGACCTTCACACGCTGGCGACGAGGACCAAGGGCTTGCAGGGATATCCTGCCCTCACTCACACACTGCTGTACTACCTCCATGTCACCACCCAGGCAGAGCACACTCCGAAAAAGGAGGCCAGGAGATGAGCTCAGGAGCCGTGCAAGCTTCAAGACAGAGTGGGCTGCCAGGACAGCCTCCATGGCACGAAACAGGGTACGGCTTACACGTCAGGCAAGGATGGCTGCCTAGTCTATGGTGATTATTTGCCTCAGGTGATTACTTGCTGCTCATCTGGCCCTTGCCCTGCTACTTTGGACACATGGTCTCGAAAAGAGACAGCTGGGTCCAGCTGACCCATGCCTGGGTCTACCCCACCTGGAGACAGCAGGTAGCAAAGGTGATTTCACAGCTCCCTGCTTTTAGGGCTGATGGACTGTGCCTTGTGCCGGGCTAGAGTTTCCCCACGGGCTGCTTCCATGCATGCCCTGTGGCCATTTTCACAATGTTTCAGGCACTTAAAATAAGCAGAGTGCAGGAATACTCTGGTTTCACTCCTGTCAAAGGGTCTGAGGTTTGGGATAGCACCAGAACACCTGCCTTTCTCTGTACTCCCAGGTACTGGGGATGTAGTCGACGGCTTTCCCTGCAAGTTTGCAGCCTCTCCCTGAAAGACGATGCGGAGTGGAGGAGGATGGGCAGTAATGCCAGAGGATAAAGGATACAAGGCAGTAAATAAGAATTGTAGCTGAAAATAAAGGGCAACTACTTGCATCGAGATGGAAGATGGAAAGAAAAAGGGAGAAAGAGGTAGCTGGTGATGCAATGATGGGGATGCTGGCTAGATGGTGCTAGCACATACTCCTGTGCTTTTGTCAGGGACTACTACAACATTATTACTGCTTTTCCATTAGACAGAGGTTTCATTTCCATTGCAAGAGACAGAGAAACTACTGTCTGTTGACGGTACTGCTAATAGAGAACTGGTAGTCCCCAGTGAAGTTCTTGTCAGTCCCCAGTGAAGTTCTTGTCCCTTTCAAAGATGAAGGGCTTCTGAAATACAAGAAAGATAACGCTCTCTTTGCAGCGCGGTGGAATGGTAGGTAGCCAACTGTCTAAATCCAGTACTCCTGTGTTGGCTAAACATGACACAAAATACGATATCTGCCTCATGTCATCCTTGAAATCACCCCTTCTCGCGCTGTGCTGCAGGGACTCATTGTTAATCCTTTGGACTACACTGGATTAGGCTCTCCTGGTTTTGCTAAAAGAGCCAGCTCCAGTCACCAAGGCAACAGCAGGCTCCCCAGCCCCTGAAAGGAGCGTATCCGCATCGTGAGGTGAAGATCGTGGCTCAAGCACACCCAGTCCCACAATCCACACGCTTTCCTTTTGTACACTGTGCTTTAGTTTGGCTGTATCCTGCTTGTGGCACAGCATCCACACCGCCCTTCAGAAGAGCCAAGTCCAGGTATGAGAGATCCTGCGCCTTCTGTGGTGAGAAACCAACGGGCTTCTGGGACACCTGCTGGTGGCCCAGTGCTTGACACACTAGGTCGTGTGAAGTTCAGGCCTGCAAAAGGACTAGACCCAAACTCCAGAGCTTGGATTAAATGTTTCCTAGCCCCCTTAGTGAATATCTGTGGTGAACAATATATAGCTTGAGGGTAAATTAGATCTTGAAAGTAGGC
The DNA here is from genome assembly GCA_013398225.1 of Steatornis caripensis. Taxonomy (NCBI): domain Eukaryota; kingdom Metazoa; phylum Chordata; class Aves; order Caprimulgiformes; family Steatornithidae; genus Steatornis; species Steatornis caripensis. Next base: position 305,518 of record VZSC01013297.1, on the reverse strand, counting down.
TCAGACCTAAAACAAACTCCCTACACAGCTTACAGAGAGCCCAGCCACCACTAGAGGGAACAGAAGGCCACAATGAATGACAAAATTGTAAGAGTGCTCTCTAAAATGAATGCAGTCCACCAGAAAATACTAGCAGACATTCTCCATTAAAACTGAAAAAACATGCCTGAAACACAGACATCTCCTAATCTGGTAAGAGGAGGAAGTGGAGACTGGAAATGGAGAGCAAGCAGGAATTTCGTATCTTTGTCCATCCTCCAAGCCCCATCACCAACTCTTCCTACAGACAGAGGAATAAAAGGGGACACCTTACATCCAAGTCTCCCTGAAGCTGTTGATAGGAGGCCAGAGTCAGTGAAGAACTAGGCCAGAGAAGGCTAATCAGTGTTGTGGAGGGGCACAACACCACAGCGCCAATGGGTTCCCACCAAGTTCTGGGCTCCTAGGAAATTAGGCAAAGCTACAGCCTAGGACAATGTATATTTGGGGGAGTAGAAGATACTGTCTCTGTCATCTGTATCGAAACGATCCTACAAGCATCCCAAACTCTCTCCTTGCAGTGGGCATAAGATGTTGTACATGGAAGTAGAATCAGCTGTGTTTGCTGTCCTGGGCTCACTCCTGGGTGCTCTGCAGACACGCAGCTCTGCTCTGGGCTGCACTGTCCAGTCAGCCTTGCCATGTGCAACAGTGGGAAAAGAAAGCACCAATGTGACCAGCTAGAAAGTGGAAGTAAAATTTCCCCAAGAAATTTCCCTAAGGAAGCCCAAGAGGTTAGAAATAACCTTGGCTTCAGCAGCCAGTTATCCAGCACTGAGAGAAACAGGGGCAAACAATGAGATTACACAGTACAAATGCCTGTGAGACCTTGCCCGTCCTCAGGGCTAGCAAGGAAAGGGCTTCACCAGTCCCTGCTGCTGAACGCTCCTTCAGAGCTATTCACAATGCCACAGGCACACTTTGGCTCATGCTGGGACAAGAGCGGGGTGCCTTGCTGGGTACCCTGATGCCAGGCACTTCATATGAGCCCTGCTGCTGGCTGATGGTGCAGAGCAGCCAGGAGCCAAAGCCGATACAGGGGCAGAGCAGTCCTCACACAGTAATTCTCCCCTAAAGATCAAGGTTGGCTGAACAGTGCTGTGGGAAGAAATTGCACTCCTACCGCCTCTAGCGCCAGTCATTTCAGCATGTCTTTAAGTCTTCAGGGCTGTCCCTTTCCTGGCTGATGGGTTTACGTGTCTTCATCCTCCGTTTCACCGTGTCAGGACAACTGCACTGACTTCAACAGATTAACTTCTGATTCACGCTGCTAAAATCAAGAGGAGAGGCAGGCCTGCACGTTACTGTTCCCAGGAATGAATGCTGAAGGTCTCTTTTGATCTGTGCGACAGCTACAAGGAAATTTGTAGCAGAAACAGCCCCATTACTGCCCTTTGTCCGTATGACTCGTCTTGATCCCGTTGTTAACCGCTACTAATGTAATTCCTAAGAAATGCACTTTTTTGGCTTTAGGCTGCCAGTTTTAGTTCCACCTCCTTCTTATGCGCAAGTTTTCCTCCAATTCCTGTTGGTGCTACCCTGCCTGGCACGGAGTGAACCATTTCTCCTCACTCACACAAGCAAATCCTGTGCAGCCCTGTGCAGTGGGTATGGAGCACCCACCGGTCATAATGCAGTGAGAAACTCGGTTCAGAGGCCCCTGACAGAACACGAGCTATAGCGCAGCTCTGAAGATGGTTAATATATGTGGTTCTTTTCTGGCCCCTCTCCTGCCCTGGAGAAAGAGGAAAATCTTGGGTTAAATATAGCTGTGGTCATTGTGGCTGCACAGCACAGAAGTCAATAGAATGGCACAGTGTCAATACAGTCCAGTCCCCATCACAGCACTTTTTAGGTCTGAATTTGCCTTTACCCTTTCCTCCCACCCTCAGGGCCAGTCCAGCTACCCCTGTTTTCTGACAAGAACAGCAGCAGTTCTGCTTTCAGCTGCTTACCCACGGATTCGCTCACACGTGTACACACACAAGCATACTGACACTCGCACTCGTGGCCTGTCTGTGCTTTTCTTCTTCAAACGTCAGTCTCACAGATGCACTGGGGCAGACTCACTCCAAGGTTACATGCTTTGGCCTCCCCGTGACCTGCACGTCTGAGCAATCCTCCCAGGCCAACGTTATCTCAGAGCTTGGCTGTGGGTGGGAATGATGTGTTGGGGAAGAAAGCACAACTCCTTTGTGCTTTCGTGGACAGGGAGGCCTCTGTGTCTCCTTTGACCTAATGCTGCTGGTGAGACGGGCTGATGCCACAAAACACAGTAGTGGGAACAAGTCGAGGGTGAGGGAAATGCCAGCCTGCAATTTCAGGTCTTCTATAAGGAAAGAATGACCATTTGCTTCTATTTGTATCCCAGTTCAGGCTTGCAATTTGAACCCTAAAAAAACAGCAGGGTAGCTGAATCCAGGATCTGGAACTGGGTTCCTCCCTAGTGTTTTCAGACTTGTGCTTACTGCCATTTTTCCATGAGTCCTCACGCTGCCCAAAGAAGAGCATTATGGCCTCATCCCATATAGCCGTAGACTCTCTTATCAAGTGTGTGGCTATGATCCCCTCCTGACCTGGTCACCAGGGGAAGACTGTTTTTAAAGCAAAATGTATTTTCACAGCAAACTAAGCTAAGAAAAAAGTCTTCTGTACAGCAGCCTATGAGCAGCTTAGAGAAATCTGGTCCATCTAGACTTCAGCCATTTCTAGAAGGTTCAGTTTTGTAATACTTTGGCCCTACAGATCTCACTGGGACCTTTGCTCCTCAGAAACCAAAAGCACTTCATACATTCTGTGCACATAGGCCTTACCTACCCATTCAGGGAAATGCTATCTCTCTGGGATGACCATGGGCTGACAAGACATCCACAGGCATATAAAATCACCATGACAAGGCTCTAATTTTTCTGAAAATTTTTGCCTCCAAGACCTGTGCAAATTAAGCATTTCACCTTCCCTTCCTCTGGTGGAAAATAGGCTGAATCAAGAGAGGAATTACAAATAGGACTTGGCAAAGTGTGTAATTCTTCAGAACAATTAGGGCCACAGCATGAGATAAGAGCTGCGCACTTCACCACTCTTCCCTGTGTTCACATCTTAACATCCGCTTGAGAAGTTTGCCACAGCCCTACAAACAAGATACGGCTGGAGCACTTGGAAGTACGCAAAGGCCAAAGGAAAAATGAACTGTCTCACAAGCCAGCTCTGTAGATCTTAAGCCAACTCTCTTTCCCTGGACGCAACCTGGTGCCAAGTCTTCCTCGCCATACCTTCGGCTGGAAGTCACACACGAAGAAAGGAGGGGACAAGTGAAACAGTTAAGCCACACATCACCTTGGCATAACCCTACTTATGCAGGTAAGCCTTAGGGATGTGGGGAGCCCACGCCTTGCAGTACGGAGAGAAACTTGCCATGTGCCCAAGGGCCTCACATCAAAATGGTCCACTTCAATATCTGCAGATGATCACTGACAGTCCCTAATTTTGAAAGCGTATA
>VZSC01013297.1:271528-301856 GCA_013398225.1 Steatornis caripensis | reverse complement strand
ATATATATATATATATATATATATATATATATATGTAGGAAGGAGCATATATAAAGAGGGAGGGATATACAAATATACATGGCATTTTACTAAAAAAATAACTTTTTGCACACCTGTTACCTCATGAGCATATCTTTACCTACAATGGGATAAGAGTTGTGGTAGCTGTCAGTTCGAAAGGTCCAGTAAGGAGTGCTTCTGTTAGACAACTTCTCATTCTGATGTTACAAACACAAGGCTGCTCTGGGTTGCATGGTGACAGTGGACCTCAGCAAACCATGAGATAGCTCAAGAATTGCTGATTGCTGATTAAGCATTAACAGACATCAGTTGAATATACTGCAAAAGAGGACATAAGAGAGCAGCAAAACAAGGTCCTGCTACAAAGCTACAGCGAGGTACGCAAAACGTCACATCTACATGGCAAGCCCCTTTCTGTTCCTACTCTCAGCAAATCCTGCCACCTCTGCAAAAGAGTTCTCTTTGCAAACAACCAACAGGGGCAAGGTTTAGACAAGGGGAAAAACAAATTGCCTTCTTGAGCATGAAATGCAAAAGACAACATCAGCCTGAAAAGTCCAGCAATCCATTAACATAAGCTTACATGAGCCACATTTTCCATGTTTCTAAAACACAACCGAAGTAGCTAACATCTCTTACATGGCAGGAATCCAAAGAAAGCAGCAAGCCAAAGCGAGACTGGGCAGTCCTCCAGCAGAGTGGTTTAGCTTCAAAAGCTGAAGTGCGCTTAAAACTTTAAGGGGGAACAAGAGGCCAACTTTAGATGCTGTTTCGCCAACCATACATGGATTTCCAACCTGATGAGAAGTTCCTCTCCAGATTAATATTCCACCATTAGACTGTAATTTATTATGTATGAATGACGCCATTTAAGCAGCTGGGACAAGTTTCATCATTCCATCAATTTGCATAGCTGACATTGGCCATTTCCAGTATACTCTCTGCTCTGAGTACAGGGCAAATTTCCCCCCAACACAGTAACACTTCTTGCAGTTATTTAACATTTATTTAGCAGCAGCCCAGGGCAGAAAGTAGGGAGGATTGCTTTTGCAAATGAAGAGTGCTTGGGAAATTCTGAGTAAGGCAGAATGTAACTAGCGTCTAGCAAAAAGTGGCACATACATGTATGGTTGAGTAATCGCATGTTTAGATAAGGCTGTGACAGCCTCTACTCTTGGGGAAAACAGCATAGCAGGGAGCTCATTTTTTGTCCCATCTGAAAATTGCCATTTCCACCAGGACCAGAGCATCCAACGCAAGGACGCTGATCACCTCGGTATTGGTGGAATCCCTTGAGAATCTCCCATCCGTGTTGTCACTCCACTCACTGATGCTCTTCTTGGGTAGAGCTAATTGGAACACGCTGCAAAGTCAGATTAGCTGGTAGCCAGCTTTACAGCATGGGGCTACTCTTTCTTATGGCTGTTTTGCCTTGCCTTGTTCATACAGATAACTAGTATAAAGCTGTTATATAAAACAAGTCAGAAGAAAAACAGATCTTTAAAATCAACATTTTTTCCTCTGAGCACACTCAGATGAAATACACGGTTTCAGAGGTCTTGCGGTGCTTTTAGGAGAGAGACAGGGGTTGAAGTAATTTTAGGGAGGATATGTACAGCCAAATAATCTCAGCCCTAGTGATCTGCAGTGTGCATGTTGCATTGAGCGGGCTAAAGTGGAAGGAGGCTACAACCCTGCTTATATCAACCCAGCGCACAGAGAAAAGCTACCCACAACACAAAACACTCTCATGACACATAACTGCTCTGCTGACAGCCTTAGTGAAGAGAGCAAGAATTGATTCAGTCTGTAGACTGAACTCCTACCTCTATCCAGGAGTGAATGTGAAGGAGTAAAAGCACTGGAAGAGAGTAGAGGAGTGGAACGGAAAAAAATTTGCTCTTCTCTTATTGAAATTGGCAGCCAGCTTCCCTGGTGTCCTTACACTGGCAAAGAGCCTCCCCTCTTCCTTAGCGGCTGCCCCTTGTTTCAATGCATTAAAAACAAGATAACATTTACACAGTGCCTAAAATACAAAGAGTGCCCACGTCAATAGAAATCAGAGTTTTGAATTGGCTATTCTTACTTCACAGAGTCCACTGCCCAGAGATTTTGCAATAACCATATGCAGAAGCTACGTTATTTTTTAGGAAGGGTGAAAAAAAAACCCCAACCCAAAAAAACTCACTCAAACCCTAAACACTTCTCTTTATCAAGCTGCATCATACACAGATGATTGTCTTTTTGAGGTGGACTGTAGGGCAAACACTGAAAATTTCATCCAGGAAGCATCTGGGGGGTTTTTTTGGTGTGAAAATAACAGACAGAAAATTTGTAACAGGAATCTCTTTTGAAATACAGGCTGGGAAAAGATGGCCCTCATCCCCATATACTGCCGCAGATAGTCATACGACAGATACCGAGTCCAGAAGGGCCCAGGTCACACTGCTCTTCAAGTCGAAACACACTGAAGGCTCCACAACATTTCAGAATGATCTATTTATAAAGCAAAATACTAATGGCTGATAACACAAAGTTAAATGCCAGCACTATAATGGGCCACAGGAAAAAAGCAGGAGCAATGAGAATTAGTGCCAGTGTCTGAGGTCCCTGAAATAGCTGGGAATTTGCGATGGAAATTCCTAGCCGTTAGCATGTAAAAGAGAAGCAAGAGTGGCAGTGTGAGTGCTGCATGGCATACGCATACATGAAAGGAGTGGTTGGCAATCAGATACGGATTCATAAACCTGGAAAATGAATCCCACTTTTAGGGATAAGATCTGCTGAAAGAGAGGATAACACAGTGGCAAAATGATAGCAGGAAAAGAAGACAGGAGGGAGATCAGGCACAAAGAAAGGGAACAGCTAAAAACAGGGGAAGAAATGGTGGTGACCTGTTTTTTTTGCCAGTTTTGCTATAAACTCAGTGCATTACCTTGATGACAAGTAGACCTTACCACGCTTTTCCTATTTCCCACGTTTGTAAAATAGATGTAACATTTCTGTACTTCAATAGATATAAATGCCTGAAGATCCTTAAATGGAAAGTGCTCTAAAATATTACGGTATGAAAAAGCATCAGATAGGCATAAAAGAGAAAAGCTAACTCAGAAAATAATCATTGGCATCTGTAGAAAAATGTCATTTTGGGTGCCATATAGAGCTAAGCCATTTATATTCTTAAAAGGAGGCACGGCTGAGAAAAGCAGTGCTCTATCCTTATTACCACTATGGTTCCCAGCAGGGCTTCCTAGTGAAAAAACAGACAGTGTAACCAAATGAACGCTGATGTGATGGTGACAGTGACTGATGAAGAAAGATCAGGATCCCATTGTGTTCAGCATTGTGAACAACTAAGGATCCTTACCTGAGAGTCCCATATTTAGACTGTAAGCAAGAGTCAACAATGGACAGAGTAAGCTGCTAAGAGACGTACATACTGCAATGAAATTGATTTTCTATTTGGGTTTCATCTTGGGGAAATGATAAGCGATCCCATCATCCCAGCCTCACGTTTATGGGAATCTGGATCTGTTTGTTGTGTACGAAGGCAGCCAGCAGTTCTCTGCTGTGGAGGGCAGAGACTGTATCAGGTGATCGTAGAGCAGTAAGTATATGCAAATTATTTTCTCTGCAGTGGATGACAGCAAAGAAGGAATTTTTGGCAACACCCTCTCCTGGTTTTTCGCTGTTCCCCAGGGAATCCCTGCCTAAGTGAAGGGCACCTACAAGGTACATTATTTCCCTATTCTTGCAGCTTGGGCATTATTTTGCCTGCAGTGCTGCAGGAATCTCAGCATGCAGCTTTAGACTTTGCCAGTCAGCTCACTGGAGTACTGAAGCAAAGCAATGAAGCCAATGCAGCAAAACCGCTGATTGTACTACAGTCCAGAAGTGCTATTCATATTCAACTCACGGCAAAGCCACTTACAACGTCATAAATCCTCCATCACAGCAAGAACGAGACAAAGGCGAGAAGCTTGCTGTCTCTGCTTTTCTCGCACCACCTATTCTCAGCACTGCGCATCATGTCCATCACTTCTGCTCAGTTCAGGCAGACTCTGAGACCTGGGTTTGCAGGGTTATGAGTTAGCAAAGGCCTTTTCCACCATGACTCAAAGGCCACAAAAGCCAGGGAGTTTCTTGCTGTCGATCCCCATGTTTGTGCTCTGAGTAAATTTGACATAAGAAATACGGAGCCCCCACGGTGCCAACATTAACAACAATTTTCAGAGTACAACAGCACTTTAAGTGGGGAAAAAAAGAGACAAGGCTCTTGGAAGAAATAAAAGCAGCTGTAAATGTCAAATTTATTTAATGTCAGGAAATTAGAGAGAGAGAGACAGGCCCATAGTTGTTACTGTAACTGCTGGGTAAGAATCAATTTTTCGTTTTCTCCTGAATAGTTGGAAGCTTTTTTCCTCATCTTCTTCCACAACAGGATAAGTTAGAGACTCTTGTGAGTTTTCCTGTGAAAAGACAGAGAGCAAGAAGCAAGAAAAAATAGTTAATAGCTGGGGAATGTGGGCATTTGTTTGAGGTTGCAGGACATCGATTGTCAAATCCATAGTAAGAGAGAGTAACTTAACCAAGCTTACACCATCGGCCAGACAGACCAAAAATGAGCAGAAGGCCAAACAGGAACATGAAGAGGCATAGGAATTTGCTACAGGATACAGAACAGTCTAGTGGCAGAGCCAGCTTGGCTGTGACTAAACCCAGTGTGTCAGGATTTATTAACCCAGGATTTACTAAACCAGGACCTCCCACTGAACTGCTGATATTCTAAAGCTTAGGTTTAAATACACAAAAATACTGTTGGAATGAAGATATAGAAACAGTTTCAAGCAATTAGCACAGTTCTTTTATTGGGTGCAAGGTTGCCAGGGCAGGCAGAGAGCTGCAGCACTACTGGACTCGGGAGAGCGATAGTTCCGCATGCAATTGGTCTAATCCATTGCTGACACACAAGAACATTGATGAATTCTTTTTAGCTGCTGGGTTTTGCATTCTTCACAAAAATAAGCAGGTGAGAGCCGGCAAACGTGCCTAATATAGGCTGAGAAACAGTCTTTGACTTTCACTACACGTGTGGCATGCATCTGCATCCGTGCTGCTAAATATTCTAAGGTCACAGAGGCAGGACATGCCTCCTAAAGTGAAAAATATGTCATTTTCAATATAACACTTTGAAGGGAATAGTGATAAAGACAGTCACAGAGCAGAGGAGTGCACAAGTAGCAGCATAACAGCAGCTCTGATTCTGTTACCAAGTTCCTCTGGTCACAAAGATATTACATTTCCATGCACTGTAACTTATACTTTCTGTTTGTGGGTGGAAAAATGAGAGACTGTGCATTCTCCATCCTTGGGGTTTTCAAGACTGGATAAAGCTGTGAGCAATCTGGTCAGATCTTCAGCCAATCCTGATTTGAACAAGAGGTTGAACCAGAAAACCAGAAACTTTCAGAGGTGCCTTCAAACCCGAACTACGCTGTGTCCATTGCAGCACAAGGAAGGTGAGGTGTTGGTGCCCATGGTTAGCACAGCAGTGACTCCTGGTCCTTATTTCCTTCAGCTGGTGGCAAGCATTTGATGGTGACTGAAATCAAATCCATCCATTTTCCATGCTTCACCAGAAAGCGTCACTGGGTACAGCTACAGAGGCAGCTTAACTTCGTAGCGCAAGACTTATCCACACACATTTCTAGTTAGTGTAGATCATGAGCTCCAGAACCAATGGGTGCTGACACTTTGCATTGCGCTGCATGGACATAAAATTTAGCAAGGCATTTAAGTAATGAGCAGAAATTTCTTTTAATGATGTCATATTCCCTTGAAGGCAGCCACAAAATGCAAGCACAAACTATTCCACTAGTGCCTGTCATGCTTGCTTTTCTAATGACTCACCTTATGAACAACCCAAACACATAACTTTGATCCCAGAGATTTTTTAGAGTTCTGCTGATTCTTCTTCATTCTTTCCATTCTGTCTTTACACTCACTGGCAACTATTTTCTCTTAATTTATCCATATAAAGCAAATCATAACACAAAGGTTATGCACAGTGTTCTCTGATGATGAGCAATGTCTATAAATATGCTAAAGATGGGAAGAGAAACAGAGAGTCTGCTGCCCTAATAAAGCAGTTGGAGGTCTCAATGCAATAAAATAACCTAGAACATCGCACAAAGCAAAGGATGGATTATTCTGTAGATGTAGTTGACAAGCCCCCAGAATTTGATGTGATTAGAAAAGCTAAATGCAATAATAGCTACGTAGGCATTTTCCTGCTTCTTGGTGAACACAGTTACTGCTGGGATCTAGCATGGTGTCAGGCACATCAGCAAAATACAGGAGTGCTCTTACAAAAGTGGCCTGCCATGTGGATGGGCATAAAGCATGATAAGCTGTGTGGTGCAAAGGCAAATCTGCATTATTGAAAGCTGAGAGCAGGCTCAAGGAACTTTATGGCTCAGGTATGTAAAGACCAGACACCGAAATCATGTTTCAGGGAGTCTCAGTTACACTTCTTGAGGTGATGAGGAGGAGCTGATCTGCCCCAGACCCACAGAGAAGCTGAAGTAGGAAACAGGCGGGGGGGGGGGGGGGGGGAGGGGAGGGAGCGAAGCACATCTTGGATCAGAACTAATTACGGCAGTGTAAAACTACTGCAAAAAAGCATATGGCCCTATTTTAAAGGACTATGGGTACCAGTTTTTATGAACTTGAGACTAAAAAAATCCTGTACCTATATAGGAGGGTGCAGAATAGGTCAAGCAAATATATTTTTGGTTTTACGCAAACTCTATCAGAATGGCATCTGAGCCAGGACAGTGTCAAACGTGCCTCTTCACACACACTGAAATAGTTCAACACCCAGCTCAACTGCAGGACTATCGGGATCTTTGTTACCTGATTGCGCACTATTTGTTTGAACAGATACAGTGACTACAGGGACTGGGTGTCAGATATTGTTGCGCTCTCCATATTCCAACTTTTTGTTTGAAACCCCAGATATTTTCCAGGGGAAGGCAACCTTCCTTTGAGCTGTCACTGTGCTGTCACCTCAGCACAGCAGGTGAGCAGGAGCTGCTCCTAATTAGCCAAACAGAGTAGCAACAAGGATGACTTCCAGCCACTCCCTGCTTACAAGATAATGAAGTAAGATTTGTAAATGCCGTGTAATGAGGGCCTTGACAACAGCCTTTGCCGGTCACACTTGAAGAAAGTCTTATAATCCCTTTACAAAGGTGAGGAACTTGTAGCCTGAGAAGGCAGATCTCACCTAGCTTTCATCCAGCCGGCTGAGGTATCCACCGCGGCAAAGATGGCGAGTCTTTGACAGCAGCATGAGCCAACAGCCACGTAAACTGGCAGGGACCCAGGTGGTTTTGTACCCTGCGGTGCTCGCACAGCAGGAGGAGAAGTCCCAGGCAGAGGGGAAGGGGAAGCGAGACACACGCAGAGCAGCAGGGTTTTTTCCAAAGCCAGTCAGACAGACCTCATTTGGCACAGCCACGGAAAGCCACGTTTATCATCTACCCGCACAGACTCTGGGACTGTCGGCTTGAGCACTCTCATTTGCAGCTTCACTTCTCATAGCCAGGAAAGAGGGGTGGCATATGGGGAGGAAGGAGGGTGAAGCAGCCCTGGGAGCTGGGAGGACCCAAGGAGAAAGCAGGGTGAGATAAGGGAGGTGGATTACAACAGCAGGAGCATGGGACTGTCTCAGTGTGAATGCCAAGGAGCTACTTCTGGAGCAGGACAATCTGTACTGCAGTGACAGGGTTAATTTTAAATTGGCAGAGAGCTTCTCGGACTTTTCCACTCCCACCCTCAAATCTCTGGGGCTGGCAGCTCCTAATTACAATAATGTGAGGTGACAGTCACATGAGGAGTGGTGGACGGCTGAGCGGAGCTGCAAATCCAGAAGGTTGGATCGCAATGAATTATAGTGACAGGAGGCAGAGGCCTCTTCCCCAAATTTTCTCTTCCTCTCCCCCCCTTCTTCTCCCCACCATCTGCAGCACCACAAAAGCAAAAAAGTAAAGAAAAGAGAAATCATTCTTATTACTAGAATGCAAATAGAGGGAGGGTGCCTGGAGCTGCGTTTCAGTGGCTCTGCTGTCACTCCAGTTGCCGAAATTCACAAACCATATGCCAAAAGGGCCTAACTAAGCATCTCTTTTCATTTCCCACGTAACATGGGCTGCCAGATAGCACCCAGCTTTAGTGACTGTTAAAACAAGATCATTCTGAACTCTTTAAGATTTTGTTTTGACACAAAGAAGCCTGCACAAAGAAAGTACAAAACCAGTATAAAACAACACAAGCTCTGAGTGTTCCTACTCCGCATTCGCTTTGTGCTGACCTGAATGGTCATGCAGAGATAGGGTCCTTTGCATGTAAAACTGAGACACTCTTAAGCCACATTCTCACCACTTCTCTCCCTTACCTAGCTCAGAGAAAACTGGTTTTGGCTCAGTCCCATTCCCATGACCAGCAAGTGAATTACAGCTACTGCCATTCTCCCATCAAAGATCAGTTCAGCCCTGACCTCAGACTTACCCCGTGGGTCTGTGCAGAGTTATTATGAGTGATTAGTTCAGATTTTCCTCTCCAGCATTTCACGGTGATTTTATGATCTGTAGGTCACAGTCTATGCTGGAGAAAGCTATGTGAGAACTTTCTAATGATACAAAAATCCCTTGAAGGAGAAACCTGCTCACCATCCACAACGGCTGGTTTCCATGACGAGGATCACAGCTGACTGACCTCTTAATGCTGTTCAGTCAGATGGCTACAGTCACACCCCTGGAAAAGGGTGGCCCGTATTAAGCCCCAGGTCAGTAGTCCATGGATTTTGACAATGCTACAGCTGGCTGCTGTGGCCTTTTTTAAAAGGTTTCCCATGGATTAAACTGAAAGAAAAGGCAACTGAGCCACACATGGAAACAAGCTTTGTGCGAGACTTACTTACAAAATAAACAAAACAGGACTTCCGCCTCTTTTGTATCTCTTCTCAGCTTACAAAGAATACCTCAAAATTACTTTGACTGCTTTTTCTAACTTCTTTTGCATTAGAATTTAACATTTTTCCTCCCCACTTTATCACAATGGACTTTCTCAATGCTTCAAGAATCAGCTGAAGCTACCACATTTTGAGCCCAAACTTAAAACAAGTTGAGAGAGGGAGAAGGTAATTTTTCATAGATCTATTCAAAACTTCTTATGCATTAGGTTTAGCACCAATTTCACTCAAGTGTCCAGGGAGCCCACTGGAGAAGAAATCTCTTTCTGAAGGAGTCATATAAAGTTTTAGAACATTTCTGCCTCTAATGACCTGGTGATGACTGCTCTTCCACGAAAGCTCTCTGGCTATATCAAGTAAGAACCACCAACTTCTAGAAAGCACAGAGATAGCCAAGATTGAATTTAGCCCAAAGACTAAACATAAAGCTGTTACATTAAAAAAAAGATGAGGAGATCTTCGATGAGAAGGAGGTTTTGGTTACTCAGCTTATATATAAAAAGGTTCTGGTAAAATGCTGCCTGATAAATCTGTGAGGGGGTTCAGCACTGGCTCAGTCTGAAGCATTTGGCTCTCTTCTGAATCAATGCCACCTGAATTTCCTGTAGCCTCGAGGCTTTTTTCTTTTTTTTTTTTGGCACCTTCACCTTCAAGCACTGCACCCTGCCTGACTAGGCTTAACATGGGACTGTAGCTAGAGACCTGTTACGGATTTTAAGCATACATGCTGAAAGAAATACTTGTAACAACAACAGCTACAGCAATAAGAAAAGACTGTTTTAGCAAAGAGCACTAGGAAAAAACACCTAGCTTTCAGCAGTGACATGTAATGGGAAAAATACCATGCCGTGTCCTGACATTTGAAACTGTAATTGCAAACACTCATCAAATTGGTTTTTCCTCATTGTAATGATCCTGGAAGAGTCAGTCTAATTGCAACACCTCTGTAATTTGCAACAACTTCAGGGAATGAATTTATTAGCACAAATGGTACGAGTTACTAGAACAGGACAACTTTTACAGCCTGATGTGCAGAGTGGGGAGGAGCAGTTATATCACCGCTCTGACTAAAGCCTGTATTACTATGATTAAACCATGCAGGAGGTGCAAGAGCAGGAATCATCTAACTTCTTCAATACTAGTGGACCTGAACAAAAAATGCATCATTTTCTGTTCATAAGCTGTGCATGACTTCTTACTATACGTAAATAACAGTCAAGTTACACAGTTCCTCATGCCCAGATTTGTGGAATAGCTCTATCAGAACTGGTTAAATATCCCCTAGTAAAATCTATTTGAAATTATTTCTGGGGAGAGATCTATGCATGTCAGTAATGATGTCAATAGGCTCCTGGGTTATTTAATGGCAGAATACTCTGTGTAGACATTCTAGGACGCAGTTGATAAGGACGTCTCCCCTTTCACAATTCCGNGGTTATTTAATGGCAGAATACTCTGTGTAGACATTCTAGGATGTCTGCACAAACTCTGCAGTTGATAAGGACGTCTCCCCTTTCACAATTCCGCTCTTTTCCTCTCTCCACCTTTTCCCTGCTCAAAGCTTTGCACACACAGGCAAAAGTTTGTCACAAATGTTTGTAACTGTCACTTTTGTACCCAGTAAGAGGGGGTAATCTGATCTAGGAACAGCGATCAATCTATGAAACAGTTGTTCACCGATTACTTGAAAACTACATTTTCAAAATATCAGATTACAGAGTTGCAGATGGAAAAGATTTATCCCAGCATCTAGCTGGTTCCCCAGACAAGGAAAATTTGTTTCCGTTGCTTCTTTACTAATGTTTCAGTGCAGCTTCCTTACCCTTTCCTCAGAGACTTTATGACTTTAAGTTTTGCATTTCCTGTTTGCTTCTATTACTTAACCCATGATTTAATACTACACATGAAGGCAGGACGCTATTACAAAAGTAATCCAAAAGGCTTACGATAACCTTGGAAAAACAGCACCGCAGCTAGTGCTTTTTTTCTCCAGTATTCCAGGTGGTAGCATATCAGAGTTTTCCACAGCTACTTGCAAAGAGAAAAGAGCTTTGCAATATCCTCTGGTATCACAGGATCTTAAGTAGTAGCTTCCCTTTTACAAAGAGCGAGCGACGCAAAGAAGAAGCTGAACCAGCATCTCTGTAGGGAAGCAAGAGGAAGAAGGGGTTGAGAAAATGTGTGCTTTCCCAGGGCTGGATTCTGATGCTGACAGTCTAGATCCTGCAGTTTAAAATCTGCTTCTAGCTCTGAGGTACTGGTGGACATTGGGCGGATCACTGGATCTACTGTGTAAAGTAAAGGGTTTTTAACTTTTCAAGAAGGTGATTGAACTTAATCAAAGTACTTTAAGAATATCAAGTGAAAAGTGCTAGAAAAAATATCATTAACAGTAGGAAGCCTTGGCAAATGAACTCCAGACTTCACCATATACATTACTCTGAAAGAAGGTAGTAACTTTGAGCTAAAAATTTGACAAGGATAATCTTTGTCCCTTGTGAAGTACAGCTTTCTAGCAGCTTCATCCTTCTCCACATTACCAAGGCTTCTGAAACCTCATTTCAAAAACATAATAAAGGCACGCCAAATACTCATGCTTTTATAAAAACTGACAATGCAAGAAGCTTATTTTAAAAAAAAAAGTCATGCTGCAAAGATGGCACAGAAAAATAATGAGTAATTGAATTCAATTTACAGCTCCCAGATCATGCAGCCTCCCTGACTCATCCAAGTCACTCTGCTTTATCAGAACCGCCAGCATCACTGAGATAGTGTGTAATAAAATATGGAAAATGTGTTCAAAATGCGCAACCTCACTGATGCGATGAGCTGACACGAAAAACGCTTTCTTCTCACTGTGAAATGCCATGATGCAGTTGCATTACCTTGGAAGCAGACATACATTGCTGCTGCTACTGTCACTGCTTCTGCTATACCTGTTTTGTGTACAGAGGACTTCAGGGCTCAGAGGATACACACCCAGCCTCCTTCACCAGCACAAAATGCAAAGATTCACTTCTGGCTATAGCCCTGAGTAATATGGGATGGAATCACCCTTGTGCATCTAAAGGATGAAGCGCTGTGAGATAACACCCTTATAGGCTCCTTCTGCCCTCACAGTGGGGCAAAAAAATGATTGCCCACGAGTCAGACCTTTGCAGACACAGGAACTTCAGCAGCACGGCTACTCCAATAAAACCAGATGAGACTACTATCATGCAACCCAGTTTTGTAGACACAGGTCTAGTTGTACATGTCACTGATCAAGTCTGAATCCTTGCTGTTCTCATTGCAGCTCTCGTGTCTCTGTGTTTGCCAAATAATAAATAAAGCTTTTCTGTTCTTTCTCCTATTTTAGTATAGAGCTTGGGTGCTAAAATAAAACCCATTAGGCTGGCTACTGATATTAATTTCAATACTACTACTGTGCCTATGATTTTAGTTCAAAGCACTGCAATCTCTCCACGTTCCATGGCTGTAAAATGGCATGGCAAGAGAATACTGCAGCATTTCTCTTAATGGCTCCAATGCACTAATAATGCCTGCAGCACTGAGTAATGCTGCAACTAGTATTGCAGCAGAAGAGAAACACAGAATAATTCAGGTTGGAAGGGACATCTCTCCTAAAGCCTCTAGTCCAAACTGTGCTCAAAGTAGAACTAACTTTGAAGTTAGGCTGGTGTGGTGGGGTATCAAGAATAATCACTTTCACCTGCCATCATTGGGCAAGACAGAAATTAAATACTGGTTTGTGTGGATTAAATGAAGCACTTCTAAGAACTGATAAGGAATAAAATTACCAGCCAATGTAATAGATTCCACAGCAAGGAACTGATAATGAAAGTTTGGCCCTAGCACCTCGTATGTGCTACTGCATTGATGCTTTCTGCTTTTCCAAAGATTGGATGTGCAAGACAGGCAGCTGACGTTTTTAAAGTCCAATTAAAGGGTAAGTAAGTTCAAAGAGGGACTGATTTTTAAATATCATTTAGTTTTCTCCTAGTGCAAACTCCAGCTAAAGTCAACCAAAGTCACCAAGCTGCAGACTAGTTTGCAGCTCTTTTAGCCACTGGCTTTGGAACTGCTATGTTTGATTGACTGGCAAGAACAGAATAAGGCATAGTGGTTAACATGTCAGTGAGTCAATGGAAACACAGCTAAAATTGCAACTCAGCACTGCCAACATCAGTGGAATTATCTTGGTTGGAGCAATGGTGTGAAATGTGAAATGTTAGTGAGACAAGTTGCATGTAGCCTCAGCTTTGCTCCATGAACCAAGCAACTGTGAAATGCAGAGCTGAATGAGCGTTACTCAGAAACAATATTCATGTATATACACTGTTCTCTTTTTTTAACCTCTACAGGAATTTTCAAATCACAGTTCCTCCCACTCACAAATACCACTCTTGTCCAAGGTGACTAAAAACCATCATGTCACTCCTGTAAGAAATTCTGCTGTCTTTTGTTTTTATTCAGTATGAGAAAGAAGCATAAAATTTAATATTAAAAGTTCACAGAAAGCACTGGCTCCAGAAACACAGAACAGTTGACTTTCAGGCAGTCCCTGGTCAGGATACGTCTGCACTGCCATGACTGCTACAGGGAGTTGTAGTTCCACATCTCTCATGTTCACTATCTTCCCTGCACAGCTTTTCCCCAAAGGCAAACCACTTCTTGACCACAGTGCAGCATGGAAGTGCCACCCTATCCACTAACAGGGACCAGGCAGGGTAGACTGTATGTAGGAAGTGACCACAGACACCTCGAAGCTTCACATGCATGTCAAAGGTAGGCAAAGGAAAACTGTGCCCTACTCTCCCTTCTCATGCCCTCTTGCCCCTGATTCTGTGTGGGTTACATGAGGACTTCCTTCCAAGGAATGGTGCTTATAAAGGGTTATGTGAGGTGAGGATCATATATATATGATAATGTGGCACTTCCTGCTAAAACGTCTTCCAGAATGCCTCTCAGGCATACACAGCAGCGTGCAGCACTCCCAGATGTTGACTACGTGTCTAAGGAAATACAGAGGGAAAAAACATACGCGATCGAGTTAGCTGAAAAACTCATGTGAGTTCGCACAGTTCAAGCCTGCACTCTGGTGCCCAGTGGATAACTATGGGGTTTTTAATCTTAAATTTCCTCTCTCTTTAGACTTCGGCTACATGCGTTCCCTACTGTTACCTAAGATCTAGAGGAGGGCAGCTCCAAGGAAAGGGCTGTTCTGTGCTGCCTCCATAGCCCTCTCCCCCAGGCATCTGGGGCTGCTACAGCTGGAGGTGAGGCACTGAGCTAGATTAGCAGCTCTCAGCTGCCAGGTTCATGTGGATCTGCTCTGGCTGTGAGCGTGGACAACTGAGCTACTGCTGCACTGTGCTCCTGGCAAAGAGCACAACCCTCACTTACAGTTTGGTCAAACAAGGCTCTGCTACAAAAAAACCATTAGCTAGAGGCACAAAAGCACCTGGTTGACGTGGCTGAAGGCAGAATTTGATATCTGGGCTGGTTAGTAAAGGCACTCGCCTCCTGGGATGCTTATGCTCCTGTAAAGCAATGACCAGGCATGATGGGTTTGGAGTTCCCTAGGGAAGAGCAAGTTCACTCTTACCCATCACGGATCTTCCTTCCGATAACATTAGCGACAGAATAAAAGCTCATACACCTTTTTTTTTTTTTCTTGTGCATGGCTCGAATGGGGAAGAGGTGTAGTGAAAAGAGCAGCGGAGAAACTTGTAGCAAGAAACAATCTCTGGATCCTTTGCAGTGACTTCACTGAAAGTGACAGTATCTGAATCTGGAACCATTCCATGGGTCACACATCTCACTAGTAACACAGCATAGGCAACATACACATATGTAGACAATGTTAGATGATTGATTTTGGACTGTCTTACTTATCAAAACATGCTCAAGTCCCACAGTTTTCTATGGATCAAGTACACAGTTAAGCACACCATTCCACACTTTCCCCAATAGGGTGCTTTCCTTATAAAGAAACACAGCAGTTATAAAGAAGCACAGCAGTTTCTCAGCTGTAGCCCCATGTTTCTAGCCCATGATAGATGCAAGGTAGCTTAAAGGGCCTTGCTCAAAAATTTCAATGCGCTATGGTGACGTATAAAGCTCATCTCATCGTAACTTTCTTATGTGCTTTTATCCTCACATTAAAACATCTGCTGAGTCCACAGTTTTACAGTGCTCACTCACAGTCGTAGCAGAATCAGTTCTGCATGGAAGAAGCCGATGCCTTGCTTCTCAGGGTGGGCTGTTCCCATGCCAAGCCAGAGTCTCAGTCATTCTAGCTGCACCTCCCCTCCAACCAACCCAACCCAACCCAAAATGTCTAAAGGATTTTTTACAACAGGAGCAATGAAATCCCCCACCTTGCCCAATTCCTTTCTTTCTAGGGACTGGCAGAATCATGTCACACCTATTTAGGGAAATGAGGGTGGGGAGACACACACACGATCACATTTTGTTGCATGTTACTATTGATGGAAAACGGCAACTTCAAACAGAGCTTTAATTTCAAATAAAGTCGTTTTCAAACTTAACTGCTGTCTTGAGGATAGAAGTGGGATGTCTGTGACAGCTGTACTACAACGTGTATCTTGCTCTATACAGTAGCTCTGCAGCAAGGGATCACAGATGGTTTGCGGTGGCAGGAAGACCCTGCTCTTAGGGCCTGCAGCCTTACCGTACTTGCAGAATTCCACCTTAAAAGTAATTGGACGTGTCTGTAACTCAGAGAAGGTTTGCTAAGCAATGACACATTGCACTTGGATCTGGAAGCACAACATCTGGAAGCCAAATGTTCGAGGCGATATAAAAGGGCCAGCCCAAAAAAACAGTGGGGCATTTGTAAGCCAGGAAGATCCTCAGGATGGACCTCGTCCTTCTCTGTGTATTCCTGCCTCTGGTGACCGTGGCATGGGGCCAGTACGGTGACTATAACTATGGCCCCTATAACTACGGAGATAATGATGAATGGGTCAATGTGTACCGCCAGGGTTTCAACTTCCAGTGCCCACACGGGCAGGTGATTGTGGCCGTCAGGAGTGTTTTCAGCAAGAAGGAAGGCTCCGACAGACTGTGGAACTACGCCTGCATGCCGGCGGCCCAGAGCCTCGGTGAGCCGACAGAATGCTGGTGGGAAGAGATCAACAGGGCAGGAACCGAATGGTAGGATAACCCCAACCATCCCGGGAGGGCGCAGCCCTGATACCCCCTGTGGAGTGCGGGTGCTAATAGTGCGGTCAGAGTAATGCAAATGCGTATTAATGCGATCATAACCAGAGGCTTCACTGCCCGGAACGATTGCCTGAGACTCATTAATCATGATGCATGCATGTGAGGTGATGAGCATCACATTTGCCTTCTCTGTAGCAATTTCTTGCTGGAGGGTCTCAGTGTGCTTTAGAAACACTGTGCCACTTGGTCACTCACGACCTC
This sequence comes from Steatornis caripensis, assembly GCA_013398225.1. Taxonomy (NCBI): domain Eukaryota; kingdom Metazoa; phylum Chordata; class Aves; order Caprimulgiformes; family Steatornithidae; genus Steatornis; species Steatornis caripensis. The sequence goes on along the minus strand of VZSC01013297.1, from coordinate 285,349 downwards.
AGCTGCAAAATGATTCGGTCTTACTATTGCTGATTCATAGATGAGGAGAGGATAAAGACCCTCTTGAAAGGCCATACACCAAATCAGTGACTAAACTGGGGAACAAACTGTAAAACTCTTCACTCCAACCTCCTGCTCTTATCACTAGAAAAAAAAAATTCTTCTCTGTATTGCACTGGCTTTTCTCTTTGTGTTTTTGTTACTAAGGTTTTTGGCTTAAGCCCAGTCAAAGGCTGTTTTCTAGTCATGCTGGTATAACAGGAGCCAAAAATCCACACTAACAAGTGATGATGATAGCATATATATGCATGATAACGATAGCAGAAGATCATATTCATTCTCTAATACAGTCAGTTTTGGTTAAATGTTTCGTTTTCCATCAACCTTAGAGGCAAAGGTGATCACATTTTATGACCCCAATAATTTCTGGAAATATGCATAGTGCTTGATGTTTAGGCAGCATATATCCAGTAGTTAATTATCTTCTCATTTTTTCATGACATGTGAAACACAGGTTTGGAAAACTCTGAGTTTGAAATATTCTTTGCACAGAGTGAAATGAATGCAAGAATATTTTCAAATAGTTGAAATGGTTTTGGTCCAGAAATTGCAATGCGATTTTTGTAGATTTCATGTTATATAGGAACAGGTTAACAATGAAATGTGAAGCTTCCTCTTTTTAAATGATTCAGAATTTTTTTCTGAATTATTCATAATCTTTCATTTACCACGTGATACGTTCCTATGGCTGATGCAATTGCTAAGGAAAAAAAGATTGACCCTATACTTAATTTTGGAACAAGAATTTAAAAGAAAACGGGAGGGCTGCAAAACAGGCAGAAAGAAGACACTGTGATAATACTGGATGACTTCCTCAGTTTTCATACATTGATGCAATTTCTACTTACTCAACAGTAATTTTGAATTAGACCTTCCTATTTTTCAAAATAAAATGATTATTCTCTTTCTAAAAAATCCCTGGCAGCAATTGCTCAAGTTCACTTCTCACAAACAGGATACTGCATAAGCTTATACAGAACGTTTTCTTCTGCTGTCTAACCATGGGGCCACATTCATCACTATGCTCCATATGCTAAGCGTGACTACATCCACAGCGTAATATCTGTCTATCATTTCCTTCACCTCTTAAAAAACCCTTTCCACTTTCTCCTCCTTCTTGCTAACATTTTTTCCTATGGCACACCCTACCTTTTCTCCAAATGTTTTTCTTTTCCAACCCCTCTTTAATGTGTTTAACACTGTTTCCTAGCTTTTGGACTTATTTTAGTTACTTCTTCCCTAGTTCATCTTTCCAGTCCAAGATTCTTACATCTATGTGCCTTCCCTGCATAGATCTCCTTCTTTCTTCTATCTGTTTCTGGGCTGGGGGGAATACACCAAAGTGATTAAGGAACACATATCCCTTTGCAAAGGTGAACTTGTGCTCCTAATCACTTGGGCTATTCCCATACATCTTAGCTAGCTGCGCCTAGTCGTGTTCTGCAGTTTTCCACCTCCCGGGCTGAGCTGGTTGCATCTACAGTGCTTCATGGAGAGACGCTTGTTGTAAGCCAGAATGTCCCTCACTCTGCCCAGACACTGCTGCCCAAGAACGCAGCAGGCTCATCCCAGACTGGAGTGAAAGTGTGGGCCAGCAGGCAGGCAGCCTAGAGTGTCTGAGTACAAACCCAAACCTCAAATTAATGTGATGGCACAGACGTAGCCTGTGGGGCTTTTGACAATCCCACAACTTCTCTCTTGGCAGCCTTACTTCTCACAGCTGCCTCTCTTTTCTCTGTCTCTTCCATGCCCAGCTCAGTGCTATTTGGAGCCATCTCCAATTCTAAAGAGATTCACTGAGTAATGAAGTGGGACCACAAATACGAGTCACAATCTGTACCATTAGTTCCTGTTTGGCCACCTCTGTTCCCCTGTTGATCTCCTGACGAACCAGTATGTTGGTGAGCAATACATCACCCTCATGCCAGCTGACACAGCACTCGGCTGGACTTGCTAGTCCATTCCCCATCCTAGTAGGATGGACTGTAATATTGCTTCTTCGGCTCTGCATCACAGGGTATTTCGTTTCACTTTGCACATCGCATCCAGGGAGATTCAATGCCTTGTACCACAAATAACTACAAACCTGCCAAGTTTTTCTTAAAATGTAAGCCGCATTTCCTCTGCTGTAATTGAGGCTTTTCATTTCTTGTTCTATGTTCGCTGAGTAATGAGAACAGGCACACTGAATCCTTTGTACAATCTCTTTAACTTATTAATAAGTAGCAGCTATGCCTTTCCCTCACTTGCGCACCTTCACCCATGCTTTTGCTTTCAGGCTGAACACGTCTCCATTCTTCTAGTTCTGCTTTGGAAGTTTTATAGTCCAACACTCCTAAGCAAGCACTGACCATAAGTACAGATGTCCTCTGAAGTCCCTCCAGTTCCTCAGCCATGTCCCAGAAACTCTAGTCTGGCAGAAACTCTAAAAAATTACCTCTGACAAATGATGTCTATGGCATTTCACAAATGACCATTCCTGACTGTTGTGCAGCTGCACAACAGACAAACCCAAGAGAGGTTTCTTTAGAAAAGACAACAAACCAAGAAAAGCTTTAGAGAGAAAATAAAGTGGGACTATAAAGCAGAGAGAAGAAAGAGTCTCCAACTCACTATTTTCTTTGGCCGTTAATGCTGTGGGGGGAATGGCAGAAATGGATGTGGGGAACCTAGGGATGGGAGAGTTGGGGGGACTGGAGGGCAGCAGGGAACCACTGGCAGAGCTGGTTTAGGTAAGTTTGCTTCCTACACTAAGTATTATACGGACTTCTAGGATTAAACCCATAAGACTTTGCATCTTACAGATACGAAAATCTTATTCAACAGAAAGAGGGCAACAATACAAATCCACATTAGGCACCTAATCACAATGCCTAATTTATGACCTCTGCCCCCTTCCAGAGTCAATGGAGAGAAACAGGTACTCTAAAAACTGCCCGCTGGGGCACCCCATCTCTCCCCAGAAGCAGACTCATGAAGAACAATCACCTCTGACAGTTGCCTAGAATTACCTACTGGCATTTGACGATACACCTAACTATAAGTGCTTTGCTTAATAAATACATCTCTGAAGTTAAACGTACGTGTACATGCACCTCTGAAGACAGCATGTTCATTTATGTTTTGCTGAGTGGACACAAGAAACCTGTGAACATGTTATAAGACTTACAGGGAAAATTCTGGCAAGAGATTGGATGAGATGATCAGTGATGCCTTCTCAGCTTCATTAATCTGTGTATATATTTAAACTTAAGTATATGTACAAAGGCTTTACTGAATCTGTCACAACACTTTACTCCAGGTCCTACTGCCTCTGCAAAGGCTATCTGTTAACCGAGATGCTACTCGATACTGGGACAAGAATTTGTTCCTGGACAATTCAGAAATACTCATGTCTGGAGCAGGGATAAGTCTTCAGGACATCCCCTGATTCTATACACTCCTAATTATTTATATGCTGTGACATCTCAAGGAATCTGCCTTTCAGGCATAAAGCTTATGTTTTTAGCTCCATTTGTACTGTAGGAAGTTTGACCTTGGGTAAATATTTCACCACCTAAGAAAAGGTAAGGTCTGAGTGATTGCTGGTGAGACTGTTCACTGCGTTGCTGAATACTACAGAGTTGTCTCTACAGACTGGTCTTTGAACATGGTACATAAGAAAAACTATTTTTCTTGCCTGGAAGCACCAAAGGACAAGGATCAAACAAACGAATTAATAAAAGCTTACGAGTGAAAGATAAACAACTCTTCCTTCCAGGCAAAAATGTTTGGTTTACACCATGTAATACAGATGGAACCATGCTGTATCTCCAATATACTCCCATGTACCCATAAGGCACAAAGCAGAACCACTTCCAGCCAAGTGGTATTTAATGCATGTTTATTGCCTCTTTTCCTTGTTTAGACTTCTGAGAAAGTGTTTGGATGGGACTTGGAAAAAACAGGTATCTAGATTCTCCCTCCCTGCTCCCATTCTTTCTCTCCTTTGCCTTCCCTTTAAGGGCACAAACACACACGTGCAGAGCCTTCAAGTAGGCACACAACCCTATTTCCCACAAATGAGGCACAAAGAAAGACTCATGAGCAAAGGAAGTGTCTGCAGGAGCCTCCTGTTCAGGCACCGGCAGCACACCCCGGTACATCTGCAAGGAATTATTTTTGTTCTCAATCTCTGACCAATCCCAAGTTTCAAATCTGAGGCTGTATCACCCAAACCCGATAATCAAGCTGCCCTTTCAAAATGTTCCCATTTGTGCTATCTACATAAACAAGTTAATGTTCTTCAAAGCCCTAGGTTTATGTTAAAGGGATAGTGCTACAAGCTTTTAGCACAGCTGCAATGGACCGAGGCCAGTAGGAGTATCTGAGAAGAGGGGTGTTTCTGTAGGCAGGGAGGCCTCACCCGTGTCTGTCAGGAAGAAATGAACAGGGTGATTAGGGCCTCGTGTTCCCTTTGGGCAGGCAGGAGTAAGAGAGTCATCACTGACCACTAAATGAAAGAAAAAGATAGCTGAAGATGATAGTGAGGTTGCCTTTGGCATGTGGAAGTCACAACATGTCTCAACACCCCACAGCAGATAGTGGAGACTCCTCGTAGAAGTGGCCATTGGAGACTGGCACAGCCTAATCAAACACGGCAAAGTCGCTCCCTTCATCTGAGTGCCAGTGTTTCAAGTGTCCCACGCCTGCTCTCAGCCACTTATCTCTCTGCACCCATCTGTAACAGACTGACCATTAAATTAGCTTTCATCATGAGACTAACCAAACTACACAGAGGAGGACACTCCACAAAAATAACTCTGGACTGCAGGACAGGGCCCGCCCTTCCTGTACCAAAAGGAAATAAAGTTTTGGATATTGAAAGTAACAGGGTTTGGTTAAACAACAGTCCAGGAAAACAGTGTATCTAATGTCTCATTAAAAAATGTGTCCCAGACTCTAAATATGGTCCTACTGGCTGTGTGAGGTTAGGCCACCTCTCTCCGTATGTGCACCGAGGAGGACTGCAGATGAAAGCACACAGTGTTATTTCTGTTGGGTCAGTTTGCCACGTCTGACATATCTCCATAATACACAGATCCATTCTGCTGGGACAGGCTCTAGAGAGATAGCTTTAAAGTAATTCACAATGCAAGTTTTACAGGAGCCATCTGCTCTACAGCAAAACAGTAAGTTTTTTCTGAAGTACACAGAATGACACTCTCAGGTTACCCTGTTATAAGAAACAAATCACCCTTGATGCAGCATGACCCAGTGACTACTGAGCTGTGTGTCAGACTCCACATGTTTCCAGAGAGCTTCAGGGAGCGCTACCCAGTCAGCGTGGCAGGGGCTCAATGCAGGGTCTAACAGCACCCCTTACTGCATTTTGACTTGGGCTTCTCTGAGTGGATTTGTAGTGAACAGGATTCCTCTTTGGGTAGTCATCCTCAGGACAACACACTGCTCAGGCTATTTCCTGAAGTATCTGAGGGACAGAGGGCCTCAGAGACAGGTGTACAACACAGCGCCAGCATTAGATGGGGCACAACGCTCTGTGGCTTTGTCTAGCAAAGAGCAAAAATAAGATGTAGGCGTAATTATGAAGTCTGACCACAATTGCTGCCATTGCTCAAAACAATTATACCGTTGCAAGCAGTATTTGTCTTCAGTCTGGCAGGCAACTGTTGAGTCAATGAGGTACACACTTGGTCACTGAGGCTATATCAATGTTTGCAAATAACGTGGCACAATTTAAGTGGATCTGTAGGGTGAAACAGTTCATGCACGGACCCAAAATCCACATACGCATTTTGAGTGTGTTTGTTTCAAACCAGCTCTAGTTTGGTCTCACAGATAAATGCTCACTGGTGAACAAGGAAAGCAGTTCTGACTTGAACGAAACTGGTAACATGGACGCACACTTTGGTTGCTTGCCATGACAGAACTCAGCTGTACAACACTCATTAACCAGATCAGAAGAAGGTTCAGCAAAGGAGAGACTTTCCACAGCAATTGCAGCAGGACGTGGAAAGTCTCAGCTAGCATATGGCTGTTACTACACAAATCTCCACCCAAAATAAGGCTGTACAGTCTACTTAGTTTGTATGAAACACTGCAGCCATTTCCAATGGATGTAAACGAGGGAAGGGCAACTTCCCATTCAACAGCACCTGACCATCACCATCACCAATCTTTCCCCTCTTCCATCTACCAGCCAGCTCACCTCCTCTTCTCCCAGTACCAGATCCAAAAGACAACTCTTCATGTATTGCAACTTGAGCCAACTAGAAAAAACAAACGACCTATCCATTGCCAAGCTTAATCCCACAGAGCCCCAGCTGGTTTCTGATGCTCTTCTGCATTCACCTAAGAGGTATCTTCCTCTCTTCTTAGCAAGGTCAGGATTTCATGAGTCAGGAGAACACAGTGACTTTAATTCTGTATACTGAATTATCCTCTATAACAAAAGTGTTACAGAGTGGGTCTAGTGAAAAAGGCATTTTTTTTTACTTGGCCATAAATCAAAGTTTTTATTCACCATACTGGTTTGCAGGATTTACTGTGACAGAAGTAGTGAATTCAACAGAGAAAGAAGAAATCCTCATATATTAAGTGTTGTTTTCAGATTAGTGCATAGAGCATCTCACTAAAACAATGTGTGGGGAGGGTTTGTTTGCTTCCCCTAAAGAATTATTTTCTGCTTGTAGTAAAGTGGCCAACTGGGAAAAGGAAAGAGAAGAAAAGATTTTATGTGAGTTTACAAATAAGCACTCCAATTTCTGAGAGCATTTCTTCATTTTTGGAGGAATATCTGGATTTGGCTTGAAAATCAGAAAGATCAGGGAAAAATCTTATCTCAAAGCTAAAGAAAAGTACTTCAATGTTACTATCACCTTTCTTTCGCTGAACTCAATATTGAGCTTGAATAATAGATTGCAGGACTTTGTGTGTATAAAACAGAAGAGGAGAGAGAGAGAAGCGAACATGAGCTTAAAAGCATATTTCAAATTTTACTTTGAATGTTTTTTAAAATAAAGCGGCAATTTAATTATAAGACATGACTTATGTCCAGTTATAGTCTCCATCTAAGAAATTTTTAAGGCAACTCAAAATGGGGATGGGAAATTGCAGGGAAATGCTGAGCCTCTGAGAGGAAGTGCAAAGGAAAAGGAGGAACTAAGTGCTCCCACTATTGCACCTCTGCAAAAGAACTAGAAATTCTCCCAGGGGTGCAAGGACCTGAGCAGTGAAAATGCCTGTAACTGGGAAAGGGGAGAGGCAGAAGAAGATGAAGAGACACAAGTTTGGTTCTTCTTTACACAGATTAGTGCAGAACAGTGCTCATCTTGCAACAGGTACAACCATTCCCTATATTGCTGCTTATCAACCTTTCTTCCATCAGGATAACACCAATCATCTGCAGCTATCCAATATGTTTACACAGAGTTTTAGCCATATGTTCCCATGGCCTATGTGCCAAAAACCAGAACAACTTCCTATCAAAGTCCTGCTGAAATTGTTTGAGTGTGAGCCAAACTGCCTTACTTGGTATGATACCATAGCAACTCAGAGTCCCCATCACTGCTTAACTCTGAAGGTCCTCGAAGAGTCTCACAAAGCACAGCACCTACGTGTGGCCCCGGCAACGTGGGAGATGCGGGGATACAAACAAACGTAAATAATCTTGTCTGAACAACAGAACACGGTGGAAGGGACATGCAGAAGATACCTCTGCTTCAAAGGAGGAAGCTGAAAGTCAGGCAGAGGAATTCTTCCCTGCACTGGTCAAAACTGATCAGTCTTTCAGCTTTTGCACACAAACACTCGATCCTCAGGCTTTTCGAGCACTAACACCTGTATGCACAAGTGAATGACTTTCCAAACAACAAAATCTGCTACACGATGTGTTTCCCCTTCTGGGAACTCCAGGCTCATTAAAATAAACTACGAGGTCACTGAATGAAACTAAGAGGTTTTTTTAATATATACTTGTTAATCATAAAGTTACTTCTGAAAGTGTCTTTTGGATATATCAATGTATTCCGTTTTATGGTATCACAAGAAAGGTTTGCTACAGCTCTAAGCTGTAGCTTAGTTTTCCTCGATGCAGGAAAAACAAAGAAAACGAAATGGAAGAAACTGAATTCCTGTGATTTTCTGCAATAGAAAAACAATGAGGCTAGGAGGGTGCTTGAGAGAATGAGCACTCTACCGCTGAGTTAATGAGCTGTCTGTTTTCATGCTCTCCTAGTCTTTAGTGTCCAAGAAGCAAGCTATTCAAACTGATTATCACTTGAATTGCTTTAGGTATCAGTGTCCAGACGCTTGTAGGGTGTGCAGAAAGAGAAGCATATATCTGCATGCTTAGAGACCATGTCTATTCTATTTGAAGGCAGTGATTTACACCTATGACAGAATTCCTGAGTACATGAAAGCATGAAGCAGCATATTTTTCTTTTGAAAATCCAGTCATAAAAATTATGAGTCTTGTAATTTTGTAACATCTGGGTCTCAGTTTTTCTCATGTGATTGTTATCAAATCATAATTTCATCACAAGCCTATAATGTTTTGAATTAAGAGTGCCTTCTCCTGGACACAGGTAATTGAGAAAGAAATAAAAAAAGAAGTAGCTGAACTTCTCTTATAAAAGATTTTCTAAGGTTTCTTTATTGTAGAGAGGCCGTTGAAAAAATCACTCCAGTGAATCCCAAATGCTCAAATACCAACAAAGATAAAAGTATTAATGGACTATTTTGAAGTCAGTCTCATGATTTGTAAGAAGTTGAGAATGCCAAGACCAGAACAATCTTCTTGCCTGATTAGCATACTAGAATGAGTAAATACTTAAAACCAGTTTAAATAGTTTTAAGTACAATATAAACATTAATGGTTTATTAGTTAACTACTGCTGCTTTTACTCAATACACCACAAGTGCATACAGTGCTTCTCAATACAAAGCCAAAACCCTTAGCTTCCACCTTGAATCGAAATTTTTAATGCTGTTCTCAGAAATGCCTGAAACTATCATGGAACCTAATATTATGTTTTCCTTATGTGTTCTCCTCTTTCTCCTCTTTCCTAGGTATCAAACCTGCTCAAACAATGGGCTGGTGGCTGGTTTCCAGAGTCAGTATTTTCCATCTGTGCTTGACCGTGAATGGCAATTTTACTGCTGCCGCTACAGCCGGAGATGCCCATATTCATGCTGGTGAGTTCAAGCAGAAACCAAACCTGTTCATCTCTTTTCCCCAGCAGTCCCTACAAATGTCTTTGGCCACTTGGCCCTTCAAAAACTTTGTCTGAGAAAAAGTTAACTGTGTTTTATGGGGCTAAGCAAGTTATTTCCAGTCTGGTCACAGCATTCTTGCCGATCCATGGTTAAGGGAAGAGAATGAGGGCAGGATTACACTGAAGACTGCAACGCAGTAGCTAGACCTAAGTGAGCAGGTCTGGGTACCAGCAGCAGCCTAGCTATGCTGGACACTATCACAGAAGTCACCAAAGTGGAACAACATTTCAAAGGTGGTGACATAGCTCCCACTATAAACACAGTACTTTACAGGAGTACATCTCTGCGCTACGCCGTTGTGCCACAATGACTTACAGGAGTGAACTTACTGCCGCTTACCTCAGAAAAAATATCCTCTGGCTCACAACTTGGGATTTTTGTATTTGTATTGCATACAACTTGCTCCCTCTCTCAAGGCTGTTTGAAGACCAAAGTCAAAATGAGCTACTGATCATAGTCCAAACCTAAGAAAAAGGTGGCCTTGGTGCTGGCAACCTCACAGAGGCTAAGGAAAAATGAGCTACACATCCCAAGCTTCCCTGTGTTCCCAGGTGTAGTTTCTCTAAATTGAGATGGAAGCACAGTAGCAGACTGTGTAGAGAAAGCTCATACTGCTCCTGTCCATTCTGTGTAAAAGAACTCATGATTTTACGTTCCAGGGCTATTAATCCAGCTATTCTCACTGATACAAAGAATAACCCAACCACTTTAAAAAAAAAAAAAAAAGGAAGAAAAGAGGGGAAAAATTTCTATGCTTGAATCTTTGCTTCCAGAACTCATCTTTGAAGTAAACTTCCAATTGAGATGCAGACAAACTGTTTACATGCCCGTTGGTCTTACTTGTTTGGCTGGCTACTGGCCAAACAAAACAGCATCGCCTTGCTTTGCATCCCTCAGTCTCCTTGCAGCCAGGAGGAAAATAAATAGGGGTTTATTATTATTTTTAAATATTTTAAATGACAGGAACTCTGTAACAAAGTCTTTGGACATTCTTCTGCTCCCTTTCCAGCCTACACTGTCTATAGATGTTCTCTGCCTGGGGATTTAGTTACATACCTGCCCAGACTCTTCCCTCTGAGGGAAACTCCCTCTAACTTTTAAGCAGTTCTTCCGATCTCTCTTGTTTCTTTAATGTTGCACGTATTTTCAGAGAGACAACAGAGATCTTCTCTGACCTCTTTTGCTGTTGACAGTTCTGCTTCCCTCAGATGTCGTCTTGACAACCGGGAACAGCTTTGCCTGTGCCTTGCAAATTGGCATTCAGAGTAATGCAAATCCTAATGTAAATGTTTGGGGTTACTGATGTCTTGCGTTTCCATCCCAGCTGCACAGAGACTCCTATACTGCCCTTCTATTTCCAACAGTGACAACACACAGTTTTTCATGCTTGGAAAATAATGCCTTATGCAGTTCAGCTGTTACAGTCTTTCCATGCAGAAGAGGCAGCATTTCAAAGGCAGGTGAAGCATTTCTTCCTTTAAGCAGGGTAGAAATCCCATGTGCTCACGTTCTTCTGGGAGGCGAGAGCTGTAAAATCTGTCACCTGGCTTGTGAAAAACTTCTGGTGCATAGTTTGTGATTATGGGTTCATTATAAAACCGTTTGCTACCCTGTATTACCAGGCTCAGTCGCTCCACCTGGAGCCCAGATTGTTCACACTACTGTCCTGCCCTGACACTTCCATATCCACTCTCACCCTGAACAGTCTCTCATACAGTTTTTTCTACTTGAGAGCCTTGTTTGACCTTTGTCTTTTTTTTTTTCTTTTTGTCTTTGTCTCTTTGAAGTGCCTCCTTACAATATATTTCTTCCGATTTCTTTCAAGCTCTTATCCTGCCTTTGTACTTAGCAAGGTAGATACAAGCTCTTTTTACATACGGTTATCCAAATTAGGATATTATGGTCTGGATGGACAGATGACTAGATGGGTAAAAAAACTGGTGTTTTAACAGGCTCAGAGGGAAGTGGTTAAAGGGCGATACTCTGCCCGGGTGCCCATTACGAGCAGAGCACTATAACTAATGGTCTACCCTGCAAACATCAATGACTTCGAGGAGGCAACAGAGCACGCACGCTCTTACCAAATTTGCGTGTGACACCAAACCGGGGGGAACAGCTGATGTGCTTGAGGGCAGGACTGCTGTTCAGCAGGTTATAAAGAAAACCTTTTCCACTATGAGGACAGTGAGGCAGCAAAGCAGGTTGCCTCGTGAGGCTGTGGAGACTCCATCCTTGGAGGTTTTCAAGACTCAACTGAATATAGCCCTAGCAGCCTGGTTCAACCTCATGGCTGACTGTGCTTCGAGGAGGGGCCTCTACCAGAGACCTCTTGAGGTTCCTCTCCACCAGAGTTATCATGCGATCCCAAACAGGAGGACCCCTCTGCTGCAGGGCCTGCTCCATGCAGCTGAACTCCCTCTCCTCTTCAAAACAGCGGTCTCCTGCCTATTGTGTGCTGGGAATGGTTTCTTTGCTGTTTTATTCCCTTTAGCCTGCCTAGACAGCGTCTGGGAGAGTGCTAGTTGTTATGCTAAGATATAAACAACATGAACTGCAATGCAGTAGCACGAAACCCCCATGCCTTGGACCCACTTTTACTACTACAGATGTGACTCGTCTGAATTGTTAAACTTGAGTATACAGCCACTAAACTTCCCGTTCCCTAAGCCCAGGAGATCTCACTCACAACTTCACTTCCATCAGTATTTCCAAGTTATTGTCACAAAACCTTGCTCTCACATCACACTTCTGGTCTGTATCTTGCAATCTGTTTAAGAGGCATTTGACAGAGAGATTGTGTTTGCCAAGCAATCTGCAAAGCAGTTCTGGGCTACCAAGGGTAGGACCTCAAAATGTATATGCATATAAGACACAATAAAAATGTGTGTGCATATACAGTATCATTATTTTTTACAGTTTCTGCCCCAACTTACAATGATACTCATTCTGTTCCAGAAACTAGTGGTCAATATACTGTCTGTGGAGAAATGGCTCTTAACATGCCGCTGACTCCTATTTCTTGGTTGAAGCAGCTTAATTTCATGCAATGGCATTTATTAGAATACGACTATGTGGAAAAGTAATACCAGGAAAATATGTAATGACTGTGCTGCCTCATGGATCATGCATGACACATCGGAAAATCCATATTCAAAGACAATCCACATTGCAGAATTTCTCAGCACCCTTGAATTTTGATGTGCAATAACTCCTTCATTATGAAACCAAATACGAGCAGAAAGGCGTTTTAAGAAAGCTGACAATACTGAGGTGTAACAAAACTCTGGTTTTAAATTAGCTCTCACCTTGAATATTTGATCCCTTCCTCTTACAGTTGTTTCTCTACAGGGCTGTCCGGCAAATATAAAAGCAGTAAGACCGTTGATCCTTATGCATGGTTTCTCTCAGCGTTTCTTCAGTACTATATTCCTCCTGAAATTAGCTGGTCTTCCCTACAATGAATAAACACAGGTTTTCCCCATTTATACGAGCCATGGAAATGGTTTGTTAGAATTTGACACAGTTTTTACATGGGAACATTCCTGTGTTTTTTGATTCCTGCTAATACTTATTGGAATACTAATTTATGGCATCATCATGCTGACTGAAACCCCCACTTCAAAACTTTGCTTAACTTAAGAACATGGTTAAAGCCAAATACATGCTTAAGGACTTTGCTTGGTAGCACCCATATCCTTTCTCTTAGAGCCCTGCAGTTCTGTTTCACAGCTTGTCTTCTCAACATTAATTACCAGTTTACCTGTACAGTAAGCCCATACTGCAAATAAATATACTAATCTTTTCCAGTCTCATAGTTTTGCACTTTTTTTTTTTAGAAGCACTTTGTTTCCTTCCTCACCATGCCAAGTCTTGTAATGGATTCTGCACATTTTTACCATACTGAAAATAATTAACATTCTTCACAGAAGGCAGAAAGGCTCCCATTAGTTTACCTGGCTAGGGAATGCCACCGCAGTAGAATAAACTGTGTGCCGATTCAAACCATAAAGGAAGCAAATCTATCGCAGAGCACAGACAGTGTTATTAAGTCATCCCATTAGAGCTCAGATTTTTCTCTTCGCCAGGAAACTGAAAGCTTGACTCCATACTCTCAAAAGCAAACACATGCCATAGAGCAGCCCCAAGTCTGCACAGACTGTTTATGACGGCTTCCCCTCTCCAAACAACCAACAGTCCAAGTGCCAGAAGGTCTGTCTGGAGCTGTGGCTGCTCTCTGTCACGGTGACATTGTCCAGGCAACAATTACATTTTCCAAGAGTTATGAGGCTGAAAGAACTTATTTGTTTCCTTGACTCAACCTGCCACCAAAGTCATACTGAAACTGATGAGATCCTATGCAGGTTTCTCAGAGATTACCAACAGCAAAGATATAAATCCAGGAGATGAAAGTAGAATAAATGTTGCAAAAACATGCACTTCTGGGCAACTCAGTTCCCCTCCCCTCCTTTCTTTTTTTTTTTTTTT
>VZSC01013297.1:245269-271410 GCA_013398225.1 Steatornis caripensis | reverse complement strand
TTTTTTTTTTTTTTTTTTGGGGGGTGTGTGGTATTTAACTCTTCTTTTTTTTATATCCAAGCAAATACAACCTTAGAGTTCAATCTCCAGGACCATCTTCCAGAGACATCTCAGGAGAAACACATTTGCTTAACACTGGAAAGCTGGCTAATGTTATTTCAGACGTCTTTCTTGAGGAACAAGCATAAGGTGCTCTGAGCTTTCTGCTGCTGCTTGTATCTGTATTGCAGTAGCTCCTGAAGAACTCCAAGAAGAACTGTGGTCCCACTGTGTTGTCCTCATGGCTCCTCAGCCCTGTGAGAGTTTGTGGGTATCCCTACAATAGAATGGAAACAGAAGGGCAGTGATGTGCCTATGTGAATCTATGATCTCAAAGCCTGTAGCCTGAACTCAATCCCATAATGCACATGACATGGCCACATGAGAGAACTGCTCATCTCTAGAGCAGCTCCAGGACACCTCTACTTCCAGTGCAGCCCAGCAATCTGGGATCTATACCGGAAGCATTGGCAGGAATTTCTACAGACAGTTTACTAAGACCTTCTTTGGCTATTCAGCATAGTATGCTTTTAAAAAGACGAAGCCTGCTGTCTTCCAGCTGGAGGAAGAATTGAAATTGATTAAAGAGCATATAACTCTCATGTTCACTGAATGTAACATGCAGGCTCATGGCTCTTGAAACAAAATTCTCCTTTAGGAAAGCCATATTCTTGAAGCACTTATAAATAACATCTGAAACAGTAAGACCATTTAGGGGACACTCCTTGTCCTCAAAGGTCAGAAAGTTAATGTCAAAGCTTATGTTTGCTCTTGAAATGGAACAGCTCCTTCTTTTGGCTGCAGCATTGTTAGAGTTCAGCAGAAAAGCGGGAAATGAAGGTTAAAGAGGAGCCATTCATCTTGTTAGCACTGCAGTTGCACAAGAAGTGAAAAGCGTAAGGCACTCCAAAGCAACGGACTTAATTCCAGGGAGTAAGTATATTCAACATTTGGAGCAGGAAACCATGAGCTCTACCACTTACTGTCTTTGATATTTTAAAAGACTCATTTCTTTCGTCTGCTTGATATCTGAAGGCAAGGCATGCCCACAGTTCCCATTTACTTCTCTAAGGGGCTGACTGTACAACACTAATTAGGCCATTGGTGCGACTTGATCTTCTCACCGGTAAAAAATAGACTAGTGATAACTATTTCTGAAGTCAATCGTTAAAAGAGTGCTAGGGATCACTGTAGAGTAGTACAAAACATTCTTCTCAGTGCTAAATGAGTAACTCTGTTTTCTATTAATCTCTAACATATTAATTCTTCACCATGGAAAATAAACAACATTACTACTCTCAGACTAAAATAATAACAACAGTAATCCTGTTAAAGATTTAGTGTCTTTTTTCAATATGCTTCCTGCCCTGAGCAAGACTTACAAGGATTACAGTAAAGCACGTTAGAAAAACGTGAGGATGGGTGGGGTGATGGAAATCAGTCTGAAGATAAACCATCCCACATCAACTCTATACCAGCTAAAAACCCCATTATGAAAGTATCTTTTTCTGTCAGGTTTTCCTGCTCTCCCACACACATGCCAAACCGCTTACATCCCTTCTCACAAGCTTTTCTTTCCCAGTCTTTAATGTAGAATTACCTGCTTTGACAATGCCATTAGTGCTCCAAGTCTCTTGTGTCCAAACATCATACACCTGATACTAACCTGAAGCGGATTTGCAAAGCCAAATCAGAATTCCTCTCTTTTCTGTATTAATTCTTGCAAATACATCATATGGATTGACAAGACTACCACTTGCTAAAGGTCTCACATTACTATTTTCTCCCCTATCAGTCCTTCCCCAAACTTAACACCTATGTGCATGACTGGGTTTAGTAAACACTCCCACTAAATGCAGCCTGCTAGCCCCTACACAGATCCTCTGCCCCCTCAGGGTTCGTTTGGGACCAAATTACTCAGTGCCTAGGTCCCACAATCAGTATAACACAGGTCTTCTCACAGCTGCTTTGCAAGCCTCTCTTCTAGGGCTTTCCCTCATGTACCCTCTCAGGCACCACAGCTTGGTCCTAGAGGCCTTAGATCACCCCGAACAGCAGCAGTAACTTTGTCTCAGCACTCAGCAATTCTCTAGCTTCTCACTTCTCCCCTAGCCCAGTTTTCTTTGCCAAGAGGTCAATGCCAGAAGTGTTCACAGGGCCCTCACGCAGGTCACTGTGGATGGCTCTTCCCAAATGGGTCTTGCCCTTGGGCTTGGATTCCCTGGGAGTCCAGACTCCCGTGGGCAGGCAAACCAGCACCAACTAGGGCAAAAAGTGTCTCTCGCTTGTTTCATGACTCTTCATGGGTATAAACCATACACTGCCATACGTGGCTCACAAATGCTACCACATTTGTAAATAAATTACTGGTCTGTAGGGTCCTCATAGGTGGTTCACAGTGATACGCAGCTGATACGCATTAGAGAGTAAAACACTCAATATTTTCAGTTAAGCATTTGATAATAAGGATACATACCAAGCTACAACAAATCCTGAGAGAACCACTGTCCTGCGCTGGGCAGACCACTTTGAGAAGAGCCTTAATGGCTGAGTTAAATGACCTTTCTCCCCTCCATGATGAGAAAACCAAGTACTGAATATCCCTATGTATTAAACACTAAAGCGTCTGTCAGTGCAGATAAGTTTTGCGTGACTTATGCCCAAGATTCCAAAAATGGGGATAACGGAGAAGGGCTGGGTAACACCACAGAGCCCTGCTATATGGACAGTCAATTGCACTTCCTTCTAACGGATACAGTGCAATCCAGATGACCTTGAGATGCATGGGCTTAAGGGAACAGTTTCATAAATGACTACAGCAACATCAAAGAGAACTGAATTAGACAGACAGACCACACGGACTCAAACAAGCTCGAACACTGCTATCATAGCTCTATTTATAATTTTTCTCTCCAGAACAAAAGGAGTCAGTAGGCATCTGTCTACGTAATAAGACAAACTTCCGAGCAGCTCAAGTCCCCATACCATTTACTTTCAGTAATTGCATATATTTGCTTTTCAAACGTTTCTTAGCGGAGAAGCCTTAAAAAGCTGAATGGTAATGTGAAGAGTTAGTAGAGAGGGAGGGGAAGATGACAGCAGGCAGAAAGAAAATAGAGGGAATCTAAATGAAGGCTCCCTACTGCATCCATTCACTTCAGAATACCACCGCCTGCTTCTGCAAGAGGTCCGTAAGATCCTTCACAGTAATCCAGGAGCTTGTCATCAGATTTACTTTTAAACTCAAAGGATCAAGAAACAAGTTCAAAGAACTGACTCTCAGTTCTGTCTCTGAGCAGAGCTGAAATCAGCTTTTTAACCTTGTGTTTTGCACAGTCTCGACTGCCCAGCACATAGTGCTGGTCAAGATTACAGAACATTTTCCTTGCTGAATGCCAAACAGCTGTTATGAGGCACATTTGGTGGAAGATATATAAAGACATGCTTCAGTGTTTTCTCATAAGAATAGCCAAAAAAAGCCCCAAAACCTGAAGTTGATGGGGGAATGCAAAATGAAATCCTGATCCATAGCTGGTCTTCATGCCACACGTTTTAAAAACCTGCTGTGGACCAGAAATCTTTGAAGATGCGCTATCATCAGTCATGCTACAAATTAGTAAACTAAATACGGGGACTCTCCTCTAGCAGAGGAAGCAGCTATACTATCAAATTTTCTTACCCTCCAAAACAGAGTGCCCACATTCTGCCTGTTACGAAAGGTACCTACCACATGCTAACTCACAAACTGTGTTTTTGAGGTATCTGGTGAGACTGCACTAGTTGGTCTGGGCTAAAACTGTCCCAGGGATTGTTCTAATAACTCACACATCTAGGCAATGGAGTTATAGTGCCCAGAAACATTGTCTGGTGCTGTTTAATTTAATAGCATAGGTGTAGCCCCAGTTTCTCTTGGCCTCTGGCTATGGATCCAGAAGTTCCCATATTCAGATCCATGGCTTCACTGATGGGAGACTCAGGCATGCAAAAAAGTCCTCCTCAAGGCCTTGATTTCTGTGTAAAGAAAATGGATAAAATACAGACCAGGAAGGAGAGGTCAGGCTTTGTGAATCATACCCTAGGTCTCATTACAGCTCTGGGCACAGAATGCAGGGCCTTGAAATGATCTTTTTGCAAACTGGGGGGCTTTCAGCAAGCTGGCTATACTGAAGAACCAGTATATGCTCAGGTTAAGGTTACTTTAATGGGATCATAAAGGTATATTAGAGATTCAAGTCATAGATTGTCTAGGTAAAGAAGTATTCAAATCTGAGCTGTGAACTGTCTGACACTGACAAATAAATATATATGTGTGAGCACAAGGGGAGATGTCCTGAAAGCAAAAATGTTAATATCAGCCTTCAATCAAAGTAACAGATAAATTAGGTTTGCCGTGGTTTGACAGAAATACATTCAGATGATGACCTTTGGTCTAGGAAAAACCACCAGCTAACTGGTGAGAAGCCACGAGAAACAGCTTTTTGTAATATTTGTATTTATTCTCTTTGTCTGGGTCAGAGCCAGTTCCCTTAAAATCTATAGTGGTCTCATTTTGGACTTTCATAAGGGCTGGACTGAAAACTGCGGCTCTAACTTTGCCACTTGCATACTGATGACTCTACCTATTTACCAATCCTAAGAACTGCCAGCGCACACGGCTGCTTCTATTTCTCCTAGCCTGCAGCAGCTGTCTGCATAACGTGAAATGCTGCTGTTTATTTTTTATCAACAGCACAGCACTGCAAAGGGTCTGTGAATCCACGGGCCCTTGGTCAGAGTTCTCACAACAGATGCTTTGACCAGGCCTGGTCTTCAGCTTCCCCAAACCACTTGGGCACAAGTGTTCTTGTTCTACAACTTGTAATTTGTTTGATGATCGCCATGGCCAAAGAACAGGAGGTACAAGAAAAAGATAACCTTCAAAGAAGCTGGCTGCTGAGACTTAGGGATCTTATAAGGACATGCTTGAGTTTCACACTCAGTCCCATTTTCCATTTGTCAAGGAATAATGATTTGTTAGGAATGATGTTCCAACTGAATCATGTTTTTCTTTCATTTTCAAAAGCTGAAAAATACCTGGAATTAAGTCACATCTGCTTTACAAATAAGATGGAAACAACATAAGAAGAGGGTAAACAACGTAATCAAAAATATATTTAAAATATACAGAGTGGTGGCAATTTCAGAGGATTTTTTTGTTATAGTAAGTAGCTCTAGGAGAAAGCAGCCTAATACTCCAGAGTTCCTCAGTGTTCAGGTAAACTTTCAGTTTCTGACTATTCCAACAGTTACTGGTTTGGGCTCCAAATAAGCTCAAAGCATTTCTTTTTAAAAGCTTAAAACCATCCCAACAATTATATTCCTAGTGAGCAAAATATTTAAGCTTGTGCTCAAACCCCACCGATTTAACACGACGTAAACATGTACACGAGTGCTTCGCTGGGATGTGCTGGGATCACCTTCAAGCATCATTCAAGTACTGCTGCTGCACTGAATTAAGTCAGAAAAACAGTTGTCAGGATTTCTGTAAAGGCATCTTAACCCTGTTAGTCTCAATAGGAGTCGAGCCATTCATTTCCACAGGCACAGCATCTCCCTTACAGGGAACCTGATTCTTCCCTGTGCTGCTTCAGAGTGGAGCTGACACAACTTCACTAGCAACTCCCACGTACAATGGTGTAAAACAGGGAAAGACTGAGTGCCATGTTTCCATTCCTGACCTCTAACATAATGTTGACATAAAGTACTGGTCAATGTCCCAGTCCCTTCCTGCATCTGTTTATTATGTGTAAAATGTCTGTAAAACCAAGTACAGTATTACTTGCCTGTTTCCCAGGGGAGCAGTAACCATAATTTGATTAATAAGTGCAGAAGCACTTTGAGCTTCTTAGATAAAATACACTGCACAAATATTGTCCAGGCCAATATTTTTACATTATAAACTAGGCAGAAAGTGGAAAGAATAGAGAGGAATGGATTAATTGCTGCATTCATTTAATATAACTCATAAATGGATAAATGCTTGTAGCTATTTGACTTGGCAACATTTACAGAACTCTACAACGGCAAACCAAACAAGGCTGACAAGAGGCCAGAGCAAATCTCTGCAATAAAGCCATAAGTAGTAGACAAGCTTTACATTCTTGTTCAGGCTGTTTTTATGCCAGAGTTGTAGATGTATATACATATAATACTCCAACCTGCTCTTAACAATTCTAAACATACTGAAATTTATTCAAATAGCTACAGCTACATGAATTAGCTGTGGAAGAAGAGAAATGCAGTCTTATAGGTCAGACTGCATATCGTGGTGCTATTGAGAAACAAGAATTTTCAAACAAACAGGAAAAAAATGTACTATTTGAGTTTCATTCAGTCAACTGGACTTTTCTCTAAGATGGCAAATTATATTATCTTCTTTTTCCTTAATGTAAAGGTTAACAACAGAATATCCAGGACACTATGGAGAAGACATGGACATGATGATGTACACTTATGACCATTACATCCGTGGGGCAACCACAACTTTCTCTGCTGTGAACAGGTTTGGTTTTCATCTGTTTCACTAGAAATTTAAAAACAAAAGAAGTTTTCCTTTTCTATTTGTCCCAAACAACGCATGGCTACACATCACCTGCTGCGGTACTTCAGCATCAGGCTAGTGACCAAAGATCACTGTGCATGTGGCCAATTGTTCAGGGTGGTGTATCAGGAAAAGGACACTTTCATGCACAAGAGGATCATCTGCCATGTCCATCTGAATAGTGAAAAATACAGCAGTGATGGGCTTGGCTAAATCTGAACTCCACAAAGCTTAACAGGTCTTCAGTATTGTTTCTCACCCACCTCTAGTTACAGCGTCTTGTATCTTACCCAGTAAAAACTCGGCCTGGAACACCCTGTCCTTTCAGGGGATGAGGGACTTATTTTGGCCCACTTTTCTTTGGAGAGAAGTGAGGAATCTGCCAGCATGCAAAAGTAAGACCATACAAACTGCACTCTGAATGCTGTAAACTGCCCAACCGATTGCAACACAATTCTAACAGATTTGAGGCCACACCAGGAACTAAAGCAATGCAGTGCACATTGATCTCTTTCCAGAAAATGAGTTAACTACTTTTTCTTGATTAGTCCTGGTCATTACTTGACCAGGCCCTATGAGGTCCTAAGGCCAGTGAAGCTGTAGTTGGATCTTGATTCTTTCCTCTTGAGCTGACCTCTAATACATCGGCTGTGAGTTATTTCTTTGCTGATGCTTTTATCAGACACCTCAGCCCAGTATATTACAGCATTTGTTATCAAACACAGCACAGACAGCAAGGCAAGGTGTGCTGCACTGGCCTATTATTGCCAAAACTGGCTACAAGAAAAGGGGGGAGAGAAGAGAGGAGGAGGAGTTTAAACACACCAACATTTCAAGCTGTCTCTAATAACACTCAAAGGAGCCGAGGTGCTTTTGTCACTATGACGCTCTCAGCTTGCCAGACTTCACTAAGGATCCCCTAAGCCAAAAGATTACCTAAAATTAGAAGACCTTTCCAGAAATGATAACGCACTGTCAGACTGCTGCAGGTCCATAACTGTAATTTTCTGGCTAAAATTCATTAGCCAGCTTATTAACAAATGGAAGTCACGTCTGCAAATTATTCCCACAAGTGGAAGCGGAACTTTCACAGTTAATTGACTCAACGGTATCTATTTATCCCTCTGGATAAAGAATTTACAAGGTTGCAAGGGACATCCATGTTCCGTGGTTTTTGTCTTAAATATTCCCCAGTGCTGCCCTTAATCCTTGTTACTCAGGGCAATGGCAGAGAGTAGGGGAGATAACACAGACAGTGCACTCCCCTTGCTGCTGGATTCCAGCCTCCATCAGATGTGGACCAGGGTAAAGTCAGGAATTGCAAGGATGAGCCTGGAATACAGAGCAGTTGAGGTAACCAATGCCTCTGAGCAGATTTCTGTCTGTGACTGCTGGAGGCTTAACACAGCCTCAGAACGGGGTGGCAGTGGGAGGACTGGGCAGGAGTGGAGACAGCAGCAAGGGGATGTACATGGGGAGTACAGGTCTTCACGGGTTATGGGACCACAGTGGCTGGAAAGGGAAGAAGCCACCAACAGTTTTGTCCTACCACTGCTGTGATACTACAGATGAACCTGCGATAGTAGCAGGTGAAATCCATAGAGAAAACATTTTATGAATTGCAATCTAGGAAACTTTTCTGTGCCAATGAACTTTCTGGCCCCAAGGTTCCTGAGTGACTAAAACCAACTTGTGTTGCCTCATGTAAGACACAAAATAAAATTCCTGCTACATCAGCTCTAACTCAGATTCACACAGCAACTCTCCAGAGTGGTATACTCACAGAAGTCGGCAAAGTTTGTCATCCTAAATGGTTCTTTGCAGCTGGTTGAGGCAGCATAGGAGCAAAAAAAACCTATTCCCAGTCACAGCCTGCCAGCAGCACTCACATGTGCAGCTTGTCTGTGTAAACATGCTGTAGATTTTGACACTGCTTTTCATTTTCAAGCATGTTAAACCTGCATGCATACTATTTGGCCCATGATGGGCAATGTTCTTGAGCTAACAAGAGGCACAAAATAAGCCTTCGAAGGTATTTTAGTTTAAGCTTTCCTAATCACTTCAAACAGCTAGGTATTTTTAGACTTTTTGAATAAACTTGCAGAAATCATATCCTCCCTTCCTACTCCCTAACACATTGCATCACTGGGGTCACTGCTGATGCACAGATATTTGTGAGAGCATGTGACGCCCCTGGCAAAAGCTGTAGAAAGTTTAGAAAGGTGGTATCCACACCTCCTCTTCCGTAATCACTCTCTGTGAGTTTCCACATGCATGTATCGGGAATGAATGAAGGAGTTCTGTTCATCATTATAGGTTTTAAGTGCTGATCTGTGGAGAACAGATTTGAGGAGTGGTTAACATTTACATTTTGCAGTCCCATTTTAAACGTCTATAAAGTAAGACAAAAGCATCTGGGAAGAATTAGCAGAGGCTTGAAGTGTCTCTGGGAGCACATTTTGGAGCATGACGATAATGCTGATGCAGACAGGATGACCTATGGACATAAGTTAGGGAACATTTGCAGGGAAAGGTAGTACCTTTTGTTAGACAGACTGACACAGTCAAGTTTCAGAGACGGACATGGGGTATGTGAAGCAGGTTGTAAACAATTGAACCTGCCCACATAGACATGCACATTGTAAACCCTTGGCAGAAAAGCTTCCCAAATCAAAAAAAAAAAAAAATTCAAAATAGCTTCAGCCTAAGCTGTGAAACATGCTAAGTGATGATGGCGCGGCTGCCTCGTGGAGCCTTGTTACAGGGCTGTGATCCAGCTGGATCTGTCTCTCAAGTCCAGAGAGCACCACTGGAGCACTCACAGCCCAACCTGCAGCGAGCAGCTTGGACAGGGAGGTGGGGATTACCAGACGTGCTTGGTAGGTGCCACAGCTTGCCCTTTGCCGCATAGTATAAAAACAGCACATGCAGAATGTCATAAGCTCATTTCTTTTACAAAACTGTTCTCTGCTCCATTCATTTGGGTGATCTGAATAGCTGGTAATTTCCTAATTGCTCAGATGTCATCACTGAAAGATAGATCAACACCCAGATACCTCAGCAGTAAGTACCTTTGAAATGCCTGGACAAGCTGGATATCTACTGAGCTCAGCTGAGCTAAATTACAGGGTATTTTAGATCCCAAATAAGTTACATGTGACCAAAGAAAGAGGATTTTGTCAAACTGAATATGAATAGGAATTCATAGCATTTTTAACTGAATTGGAAACAGATTATTCGGCAATACTTGGAGATAAAAGATATTTTCCCTTATAGCATCAAAAACTCAAATCTGACAGTACACTTGACTTTTAACTTTACAATATCTCTTTTTAGAAAAATGACTTGGCTTCAGCTTTTGAGCTAGAAGTCTCTCTGACAATGGGTGCTAGTTTAGCAGACCTTAATTTTGACCCTCATAATCCTGTTAATTTACATATGAGTAATCTTTTCTTTTTTTTTTTTTTTTATCTCTCTGGGTATCTCAGTGACCAGAAGAGTAATAAGTAGTTTTGAAGAGCATGCACACAGTCCAAATGAGGACTTCCTAAAATAAACCTAAAAAACCTTGCATTTCATTAACATTTGGTAACAGTTTTATGAGGCAATTACAATTAAAAACCACCTAGGAAAGGCCTAATGTAAACCAAAAATAAACACTACAGAACTAAACACAGATTTGTTGATGAGTATGAGACAGACCTAGTTCCAAATGACACTCAGCATAAACTGGTGAAGTAGCATGGTTAATTACCAATTAAAAAACCTCAGTTAATGAAAGCTGAAATGAGATGCTTTATACCTACACAAAGCTTAAGAGTCAAATTAATCTAATTCCAGGACGGAGTCACCTGGTCAGTGAAACTATATAAGAGCAGTTAATACCAAAATCTGGGCTCAGGTGTCTCAGCATATCCCTAAGAGGCAGCAGGTTCTGCACCAGTTCTCTCAATGTTTGGAGCTGGCCACCAGAAAACCGGGGCTGGGCTGTGCAGGGGTCTTGTAAAGTAAGCTCCTATTGAACCACTCCCACAGCATTACCAGTCTCATGCCTCAGGTTTAGGAGACAACTATCAGCAGAATCCAAACTTCCAGAAATCTCTCTGAGTACTACCCATCACCAATTTAAATGACGGCTGCCACCTGCAAGGACTGTACATTAGATCTAAATTCCTGTTAGCCAGTACCAAGCAGCCTAAATTGAACATTTGCTCCACATCATGCCAGTATTTGATCCTCTGAACTCATGCCTTTTTGTCAAGGGAAAATTTAAGCTACAATAAGCTAAGGTGGAAATTTGCAGCCTGTTGCAGCAATTGGACACTAAATCACTGGACTCCACTGTTGAATCCTGCTGCTCCAGCCACGCTTCCTACTAAAAATTGTTAGTAGGTATTGTATCACTCTCCTGAGAGAGAATACAGACATCCAATTATTCACAAACCAGGAAGAGCATAAACTCTCCTTACACTCATAAACGTTACTCTGCCTCACATGTGACTTGTGGAGATCAAGGATGAGAAGTAAATTTAATTTCCCTCACTATTGATTCCTTCACATCTTTATTAAAGGACACTGCCCAGAGGACCTAGTAGTGGAAAGAAAAAAGAAACAAGAAAAAAAAAAAGACTTAATTTTGCTGTGTGGATAACTCTCCACTTAGAAATAGGTTGAAAATCACCCACATATTTTACTTTGTACACATTGCTGGCAATACATTGCATGACAATAACTTTTGACAGAACCATCCTCTTCTCCTTGGTCATCGATTTAAAGTCAGTTTAGGATTGATCACCATCAAGAGTCACTGCCTTCTGAAGGCTGCTCAGAGACTTAATTATTCAGAGAGCTAATTTTCTTACCTTGTAAAGGAGTGTGAAGGAATTATAACTATCAGACACATTTAATCGCCTCCCAGCCCATAAAAACACAAAGCACTCAGAGGAAAGTCGGCTAATGGCAGAGAGCTATTTTTGTTGCCATGATACCTGGTGTAAAGTTACTGTTACTTGTATAGTCTTATCCTCTGCAGTTCTACCTCACTAATGTCTCTCTCTTGTCTCTCTTCCATGCAGGGATCGTCAGTGGAAATTCATTGTCTGTAGGATGACAGAGTATGACTGCCCATTTCAAAATGTTTAAAAAGATCGTGTGTACCCAACTTGGAAAGCTTGGGGACAGACAGGGTGTGATGAGGGTCGGTGATTATGGAAAAAGGGCAGTTAGGCTCACAAAAAAAGTACCAAGACTCATCAGCTTTCTGCTGAAGATACAATTCTTTCCCTCTGGAGCTATTAAATAAATTGCCAGCTCGCGTGCTTGCAATAGTGATTTTGAAGGATTTCTTCAAGCTGCAACTGGCAGTTGTATCCCCCAACTAAAACTGTTTATGACATACACATTTATGACACATAAATCTATGGCATATGCAGTTACCTTTTTTATATATACATATAGCCGTTCTGAACACACACAACTTTCTTTCACACAGCAACTTTGTATAAATTGCTTCCCAGCACAGTCACTCGGAAGGAGGTGGAAACATACTATAAGCTTTCCAACATGCACTAAACTTTCCAGTCTCTACTCTGTACCTGGAACCAACTCAGTGATCTCTATCAGCTTCTCAGCATTCGGTAGCTGCAAGAGCGCTGTAAGTGGCGTCAGGAGGTCTCTAACGTATTTCATCTGGCGTTAGCTGTTACAGCCCTCAGCATAACTCCATTGCAACAAAGGTCTGCCTGCACAGGTGAATTCCAGGTACTTACAACGCTGGAAGACATCAATATCTGATTAAAATGAAAGTAGATCCATCAATAAAAACAGAAGCCTAACCCATCTTTACTGAGAGTCTCTTTTATATTGTCTTAAAAGTCTCTAATGACATAACTAGACGGGAGCTCTACTCTGGGCAAAGCCAGGAGTAGGTCAGGAGTTGCCACGAGTCTACTTTTCAGGTGGACTGGGTTTCCACTGTGGGTGCCTGTACAACATCCATCTGCCCTTGGTTATATATTCTTGGCTTAGAATAGGCAAATAAAGCTAATTACTTAGGTGACCTCAGATGCTCCAACTTGCAGATCTCATTCCCTGTAGAGGATGAGCTGACCACGTTTCAAGATTGCACAGCACTTATGCAGCTCAGATGCCACAAGAAAGACTATTGATCCCTTCCAGGGAGACCTGAGGTATGATTTTTGCTCTTGAACAAACCATAATTTAGGGCTCAGTTTCTTAGCTGATGAAGTCAACGGTAAACTCAACAGTGGCTTCAGAAGTGCTGGCTCAAGAGCCACGATGACCCTGTGTAACAATTTAAGGTTGTAACGCTTCATAGGAAACAGTGGTGTCAGCCAGTCAGTTTCCATGTTCCAAGCATTTTTAACATATTTACTAGCATACCCTCAAGTGTGAGCATTAAAACTGCACTTGTCCAATAAAAGAATAATAGGTTTCGCATTGCTGTAGCCTTGTTCTTTCTTGATTTTACTTACACTAGCTTATTCATTTGTACACAAAGAAACCCTGTCGTTCTCGGAGACCACAACGGTGATTAGGGAGTTTCTGTGAGAGTCAGTCGCTGAGACATGTAAGTGACAGCAGGAAAGAGAAATAGAGAGGCCTAAGGAAGCTGGAGAAGCTTGTTAGCTGACACTGGTAGATAAGCAAAGGAAGCCAAGAGAGCTCCAAACAGGAGAGCACCAGAAGAGAAGGTACTCATGCCAGGGAGTTGATGGAAAAGGCCAGGCACTGTAATTAGGCATAGAAGGATCATGTCTGGGAACACCTGTTTTAGACGGACACCCATCTCCCACACAACTTTATCTCGACTACTTGGGATGGTCTCAATTCTTTGTGCACACCACAGGCTCATGGAGGCCTGAGACAACAGTGCAAAGTCAGCTTAAGCTGATTTAGATCCACAGCACCACGGAAAGGAGCAGTTCTGCTCTCTTGTCCACTGGAGCTGCAGGGTCATATTGTCCCATATATGACCTTTCTCCCTCATCGCTGTCCCAGTCACTTCTTTCCACCCATGCTCTATTCCCAGCCCCTCCCTAGCAGTGCATCTGTGTAGGATACATTTCACAGGACTCCTCTTCAGAAAGTTAAGTAATTCTTAGATGAGGAAAGGCGTGGGTGGGAAACAGAATGTGTCTTGGGGGAAGGCAGAAATGGGATGTGGACCAAAAAAAAAACCCAAAAAGCTGAACTGAGGCAGATAAGGAGTGGTTCCTGTGAAGTCCTAGGACAGCTAGTTAGCAAAGCTGGGAACTGAACTTAGTTTTTATCTAAGTATTTATCTAAGTTGCAGCATCCACTTCTAATGTTTAGGTAATCTTTGCATGTGAGAAGACATTGCTCCAAAGCTGATAAGGTTCCAGCCCAAATTCCTCAGTACAGAGCAAGGTGATGACGAGCCTGTCTTGCAAAAGTTCACTGACTTCAAAACTTGATCAAGCCTGCTTTGACTCACCTAAAGGTATTGTGGAAAAGAGAGCCTTTCAACCTGCTTAGGACATCTTACTGAACCAGAATCACCTTTCACTCATGCTAACATAAACCAGATGCCATTGCAGGGAAATGAAGAGAGCCGTGCCTGTTCAGATCAAGTGCAGCTGAGTGCAGATGCCCGGTACAGGGAGCCCACAGCACTTCTTCATTCTCATGTGTTCCGTGGCACAGAAGCACCCCACCTACACTTGTACTACACAGGGTAAAAGTCACCCCTCATCTGAGAGCCAACACAGAGCATCACTGAAGTCCCAATAGGCCAAACATTTTAAATAAACCCTTATTTTTCAAGAAATAAAACATCAGGAAATAAAGTCTTAGTTATTTAATAAGTAACAGCAGTATGGATTGAATTCAAACATCTGAGATAAAAGCACTCTTTCATAAATGCTGAGCGTTGCCCCAGTCATGCTACAAGGGCTGCAGATGGCATACTGTCAGTGTTGTCAGTCATTTTTTTAGATAAACTAGGGCAGGGTAATCTTTGCATTCACAAAGCGAAAAAACAAGGAGAATCTTTTGAGCTTTTCTAACTCCAAACAAAAAAGGTGAAGTAGAAAAAGTGGAGTGGGCTGACTGGGGAAGAGAAATACATCGTGGGTCTCCTTTAACCCGAAACTCAGGGAAGGCAGGTGCTAAGCCACATTCTCCATTTGATCCACTCCTCTGGAAGAGAGGTTTAAGTAAGAGAACAGCGTAAGTAATTGGGGAAAACACAGAGAATTCTATCAAGCCCAAAGAGTCAGAGGAGGACCTGACTGTTTTTCCTCTCAAATCTCAAGATTAACTTAAAAACCACGGGACTTTTGTAGAAAAGATTTTATTTTATGTAGACATATTATATTATTTAGAAAACAAAAATATTTTTTTCATATATTTCGATTTCTCAGCTTGCAGAGTATATTCCAACATTTCTCAACATCTTTCACTTCCGGTATTTTTCAAGTGCTTCAAACAGTATCTTC
This sequence comes from Steatornis caripensis, assembly GCA_013398225.1. Classification (NCBI taxonomy): domain Eukaryota; kingdom Metazoa; phylum Chordata; class Aves; order Caprimulgiformes; family Steatornithidae; genus Steatornis; species Steatornis caripensis. The sequence goes on along the minus strand of VZSC01013297.1, from coordinate 256,311 downwards.
CAATTACTTCTCAACAACACTGAGCCTAGAAATGAGTTTTTTAAGCGAAGGCTGAGACTCTTGTTTAATCGCTTGACAATGAGAGCTGGGATTAGTTTTACAGGACATCAAATACTATGAAACTAATGATAAATACATCAGATTTAGCAGCACAGCACTGATTTTAAAAAGAAATAGCAAACCCATAGTCATGTTGAAATAAGACATATTTCCTGTAAAATCAAGAGAGACCTTTCAACTTCTTCCAGTCCAGTGTTCAGGATTTTGTAATATGAGATAAACCTGGCAGAGAGTCATGGCATCACCTAAGCAGAGAGATGCCAGCACAGCTGAAGGGAAACTGGTCTGTGGATGGAGCAGAAGACCTGGCAGAAGACCAGTTGGCTCTCAAGGAAAACTTACTTAGACTTGATCCTTGACTCACAGCCATTGAATCCTTTTCTGGTTTTAAACTTTATTTCAAGCCCATGTGTATCGCACCAGCAACACGTTACTGTACTGGCCTGCATATTTAAGGCTACAGTACTGTTTGCAAACAGAGAGTATGAACATCACTGATAGTGGCACTTTGTGCCAGAGCTGTTGGCGTGAACCGTAGGCAGGAGGAGTTCTGCTAATAACACATTATCAAACATTAAACGTTGCTTGTGCCTGGATTTACTTTTCAAGACACAGTTACACAGGCGACTGCTATTTTATTCCTCACTTATTCAGGGTACTGGTATGTGTGTAGCTGATGCTCTGCACAGGATTACGGACCTATGCATTGAGACGTTTAGAAAAGGCAGCAGGGCTGCCCATGTGCTGAAAATGAAAGTCATGCACAAGTGCCTGTGTGTCAAAGCCAGCAGGCTTGGCTCTGTCTTTCTGAGATCCATACCTCAACAGCATTGATTCCAGTCTTACCCTGCTTGTGAACTTTGGCCAAAATCAATGGAGTTCAGGTCTTAAGTAAGAGTCAGGCATCTAAACACTTTACAGGCTTGTAGCTTAGCTGGTGCATCTCTACAAGGAAGACTGCAAAAACTGGACCTCAAGTTAGAAGAAACCAATGGAAGAGTATGCCAAGATACACAGGGATGGACAAGGCACTGCATATTCTGTTCATACTTTCTCAAACGTAAAAGCCCTGAATTGGTCAGGCAGTTGAACTGCATGATTGTTGTAGGTCCCTTCCAACTGAAATAGTTTAGTCTATTCTATTCTACTTGAAAAAATCTAACTGATTTAACCTCATGAAGACCAGGGCACACTCTGCCTTAAGTTACCTTTAAATCATTTAAGAAGAATAAAGAGAAGTTTTGCTGAGCTTAGTATTAAAGCCATGTCAATAGGAACTATCCCTGCAAATAAAATAGGCACAGCTACATTTTTGCAGGATGTGAGCTTTAGTTTACTGCAGGATCAAATTTTCCAGGCCTTGCCTGAACCAGACACATCACTACATTGCAGAACCTGGTCCTAAAATGATGAGCCCAAATTGTTGACAACACAGAAGACGACACAGGTGCACAAGAGATGGTTCTATCTGAGCGAAAACTGAGGAGAATGACAAGAACTGAAGGGAAAACAGTGAAAGAGAGACAAGAAGCCACCTGAAGAATATGCCATTATGTAATTTCTTAAAATACATGCATGCTCCTCTATCTTAGGAGATGAGATCACTAGGATAATTTAATACCAGCAAAATTTCAAGAATTTGGAGAAAGCTCCCCGAATAACTTTGCAAAGAAGAAAGCCAGCACAGCATATCAAATACCATCCTTGAAAAGCAGAGGATTTGCCAAGTGAAGCAGAACCAACTGATAATGTCGATATAATTCTTTTGATCTGTGTTGGGAGCTCTTAACTCTTGACCAAAGGAAACAGAGATATGAGAACAGAAGGAATAAGCTAACAACGAAGTGTGAGTAGGAGGAGGGGTGATCCCAGATGAAGAAAGCGGCAAGAAAAAACCAAAAGAAAATGAATTCTCAACAATGGGCCTGTGGCACAACATGTGGCTCCAGAACTGAACTTCTAGCTTTCCATGGTTGTGTGAGGCTGCATACAAGGTTTTGCTTCAGCTAACATAAATGCATTGCTCAAGGTACTTTAAAGTAGTTTTCTGAAGTTACTTAAAACTCTGGCTTGGGTTCAGACCCATGTTAAAGTGAACAAGATTTGACATGGAAATTGATAGATTCATCAGCAAAACCACCAACATAATTACACAAATCATCCAAAATTAAGTGCTTTTGTCTTCCACTGAAATCTAACAGATGTCATGGTTATGTCCAGGGGCGAATGTGATTCTCATTCACTGGTTTCCATCCAAGCAAGCTCACAGTTTTTTTACCTCCGCAACCCTTCCTTCTGTCTTCATCTGGGAGGCAGCGAACATGGCCTTGTAAAGCATCCAAGATGGTCGTTTGTCGGTCTCACCTTGGTAGCCCCAAGCCAGGGTACTATAACCTGGGAGGCAATCAACTAGCTTCTCCTGTGTCATTTTCGTGGTCAGGCTTCTCTTCCTCTAGTGTCACCTGATTTTGGACTGAAGCTGTCTGTTCCCATGCTTTCACTCTCTCTCTCCTGTGTTCATGTTATTCTTACAGCTACTGAAAGAATTTGGGGCAGCAATCTTATCTGCCCAGCCTGTGAAGTCACATACAAACCAACTGCATGCAGCACCATAAAAATTACAAAAGACGGCAGCTTAAAACAGCATATCATAGTGTAATTTCAGACACACATCTGCATTGCCCAAAGTCCTGGTCCAAAGCCCACTAATAAGGGTAGAAGCCTCTCCATCAATTTTTATAAGGTTTGCACTATTCCTTGTGTGAGGAAACAGAGCCCTCTCACATATCTTTCTCAGTCCTAAGCTAGTGGCAGGCAGGGGATCCTGCTATAATAAATAAATAAACAAACTCTAATCATGATCTTACACAGAAAGTTCCTTTCTTCCTTTATTTATCTCCATTTTACTTATTCAGAGTGAGTTTGGCACTGGTGGAAAATTTGAGGTGGCCTTAGAGAAACTCCTATCGATGTAACAAACAGGGCACTTTTCTGTTGCATATTTCTAACCTCTCCTGGATGGACTTCTTAGGGGTCTAGGAGAATAGCTGAGTGTCCACGGCTTACTCACCAGTAGCTGTACTGCTGAGACATGCAACAAAAAGCGTAAGTAGTGCTAGTTGCCACCGCTTCCCTGCTAGAAACTGACTTGTGACCATAAACTTAATTCAAGATCAGCAACCAAACAGTTACTAAATTGTAACAGGCTTGCACTTGTTGCGGCTCACAGGCTGGACTATAGCACCAAGAACAGCTTTTTCCAAAAATTTTATTTGCTGAATGTGCTGCACTGCATTGGAAAAAGTCACCTATGCCAATGTCTTTAACTACAGTCCAGGGAGAGAACTAGATGAGACAAGACTGATGCAAACATCCTTCTCTACCACTTAGAAATGCTAAATCTCAACCTTCTTAGCAGTACAACCTGCATTTTGCTCTTTTGCTAGTTCAACATTACCTGCCTTCCAGATGCCTCTGTCTGACATCTGCCTTTGCTGCAGGTGGGAACTATGGAATACACATCACAGACTCTGCACTTAACATGGCAGCACAGCAAGCATTTAATTCACAGGCCAATAACCTGAGCTATCATCTGCAGTTACTCTCTGCATTATTTAACAAAGCAGGCAAGAGAAAAAGGCCTTTAGTAATTGAATGCTGTTCAGCAGCTATAGTGAATACATAGATCACCATGGCATTAATCTGAAATTGTGACTGAGAGCGCATCAGTGCTCTGCACCCACTTCATACAGATACAGCACATTTGCAGGATTACTAGCAAGAAATGTATGTCGTGACTTCAGGTCATTACTTTCCTCCGATAAACTGAATTTGTCTCCTGGCTGGTACAAATGGGCTGGATTCCTCAGCAATAGTGGAACTTCTCCTCCTTCATGTGAGTTGAGCACACGGCTGCACTGCTCGCTCAGGGCCAAGGAATCTCACTGCCAACGTCTCCACCCAGCCTCTGTGCTCTGCCTGAACAGTGCTGCATGCCATGAGCTGCTCCACAACTTGACTAGTTTGACCTGGCTCCTGTCAAGCCCTCTGAGACGCCCATTTCAACCCTCTTTCCCCTCACATCACAGTAACAATTGTAATGACTAAACAACAAAAACCATTAACAGTGAAATCATTGACACCATATGAAATTTCAGATATTTAAACATAATCCAGTGGGACCTCCACATGTTGTTGAAAAACAAAACAACCTTAACACACTAGGAACCACTATTCTGGTGGCTTTGAACGAATCTTTCTCTAATACCAAGAGTTCTTCTCTAAGCTGACATTTGAGTTGACTCTACTTTCATTGTATCTTCCTTATACTAGCCGCTGTCTACACCCAATGGTCAGCTTAATGCATCGGCAGAGATTTCTCAGACTTAGCTGAATCTATTCAGTGATGGAGAAGAGGGAAGGGAGGAGAGAGGAGAGTATTTTCAGTTGGAAGGGACCTACAAAAATAATCTAGTCCAACTGCCTGACCACTTCAGGGCTGGCCAAAAGTTAAAGCAAATTATTAAGGGCATTGTCCAAATGCCTCTTAAACACTTACAGGCTTGGGGCATCGACCACCTCCCTAGGAAGCCTGCTCCAGTGTTTGACCACCCTCTTGGCAAAGAAATGCTTCCTGATGTCCAGTCTGAACCTCCCCTGCTGCAGCCCTGAACCATTCCCATGCATCCTACCACTGGATCCAAGGGAGAAGAGCTCAGCACCTCCCTCTCCACTTCCCTTCCTCAGGAAGCTACAGAGAGCAATGAGGTCATCCCTACTTTTCTCCAAACTCGACAAGCCCAAAGCCCTCAGCCGCTACTCACAGGCTGTGCCTTCCAGCTCCGTCACCAGCTTTGTTGCCCTCCTCTGGATGTATTCAGGGACATTCACATCCTTCTTAAATTGTGGGGCCCAGAGCTACACATAGTACCAAGGTGAGGCTGCACCAATGCTGAATACAGTGGGATCGTCACCTCTTTTGATTGATGGTTGCACTTTAATGCACCCCAGGATGCGGTTTGCCCTCTTGGCTGCCAGGGCACACTCCTGACTCATATCGAGCCAGCTGTAGACCAGTGCCCCTAGATCCCTTTCTGCAGTGCTGCTCTCCAGTTACTTCTCTCCCAGTTTATACATGTGCCCAGTGTTACTCTGTCCTAGGTGCAGGATCCGGCATTTTGACTTGCTAAATTTCATCCTATTAATCATTGTCCAATGCTCCAACGTATCTAGATCCCTCTGCAAGGTCTCTTGTCCCTCAAGAGAGTCAAGATACCTCCTAGTTTGGTATCATCAGCAAACTTGCTAATTGCGCATTCAACTCCTGCATCCAGATCATTGATAAACATATTGAACGGAACCGGCCCTAGAACTGAACCCTGAGGAACACCACTGGTGACTGATCACCAGACAGGTGTAGCCCCATTCACTACAACCCTTTCAGCAATGTCCTTCAGCCAGATCTTTGCCCAGAGCACCATGAACTCGCTCATCCCACAGCTGGACAACTTGTCCAGAAGGATGCTGGGAAGGACAGTATCAAAAGCCTTACTAAAATCCAGAAAAACTACATCCAACACTTTCCATTCATCCACTAGGTGGGTGAACTTAGCACAGAAGGATATCAAAATACTTAAATAGTACATGTGTGCACTTGTTCTCCATTTATTGTGCCTGTTGATCTCATTACTTGACTTAGATTTAAACAACTGGTTCTGCAAAGTCAGATACATTCACTTGTACCACAACACTCAAATTCTATATTCACATTCAATAAAGCTAACAACATATTTCCATAATGTGCTGTATGAATACCTGCAAAGATAATGAACTGTTGTTACATCTTCGTGAGCTGAAAGTCTACAGCAGCAATGAATTAACTCTTTTGATCAAGCAAAAAGAAAGAGCAAGTGACTAATATATATTACTCTCCTGTCTGCTCTATTAAAAAATTGACTCAGCCTTCAGTCTGTTGCTTGGACGAACGTGCCAAATAAGCAAAGAGGGTAATGATGTAGTGTGGGACGAGCAGAACTAAAGAAAATCAAGATATAAACGCTCTCAGAGCCAAGTACCCTGAGTGAAAAGGATGGGCCATGGAAGAAATGCCTCAGTTCCCATGCTGGTTCTGAATTTTCCATTGTCTCCCTTTGTTACCAAGGATCTTAGCCATAACACAGAGCAGACGGCAGTGTGGTGCTGACACACTGGAGCAGCTTGAAATGGACTTGCTAGAGCAGTCTAATTCCAGCTGGCTGGAGCTTGGCATTAAGAAGGTTTATCATGCTTCGCCTGTAGAGTTAATTAAAATAAAAAATGGCTAGTGCTTCAGAGACAGCTGTCAACAGACTATTTTCTACTATTGGGTCTTCCTTTATGCTGAGACCTGATCTTCCTGATCCAAAGCCTAATGCCATTTGACACTCTTCTACAGGAGGAAGGTAAATTAGCCCACCATGGCTGATTCTGTCACGACTAGATATATTTCTGTATCCCAGCTAGTTTGCTTAGGTGTTGCTAGGTGGAACTCCATGCAGGGTACAACGCAGACAAACCCCTGTGTTCTTCACTCCTCATCTGTAATGAGATACTGTACTTTCCTGATTTCTGCGTGGACAATGAAAAAAACTCTGTTAGAAATTGAGATTGATAAGGGATGGGAAAGGAGAAGAAGGTGACATCTGCCTCATTATAAGCATCAGTTTGGTACAATGGAGATGGTCCCCCATACCCCATGCCAAGCTCAGCCACAGATTTAAAAGCCAGAGATATGCACATGCCTAAAACAGCATAAGCTCTGACAAGGAGAAGGACAGACGAACTATACACCCTAAAACCACGTGCAGTCAACCTGGCAGTAGGAAGAGAGTTAATGTTTTCTTTAAATGTTACACTGATGAAGTGTGAAAACTCCAATTAAAAACAAATTAAGAAGGAATATTCATCATGAGGCTCTGCTAGTGAAGCAGTCAATTGTCTGAAATCTTAAAAACTGAAGAGTGCTCGTGTGGGCACAGGATAATAAACCTGAAGATAATTCCAGCAAAAATAATTACAACTATCTGTTTCTTAGGAGGCTTTCAGGTTGAAAGTACAGTGCAAAAACACCTGTGTCATCTTCCAGGCTTCACCCGGGCAAAGGCGTTTAACTGATTCCTGCTAAGTCCTTCAATTAAGGGAACAAATCCATTATTCTGTTTAGAGGACCATACTCCAACAAGCTGTTCAAACTGCAATTTGCATCTTGAATGCTGTGAACGACAAAAAGATGTCTGAGTCATGCCAGAGACTGTTTCACAGTGAAAGGAAAGAGAGGGAGGAATGGCTGTAAGAAAGAAACCTCCACAAAATAAGGGAGTTCTGGGGAATAAGCATCCACAGCAGGAATGAGATGTGATTTGTCCCATGAAAAACCCTCTTATAAGTCACCATGAACAGTTCCACTGTGAATAGTCTCCATGGAAAGAGGGCCCAGTGATTAAAGTGCTAGCCAGGGACTTCAGAGGCTCCTGCTTGGCCATCCACTCTGCACGTGAGCAGACTAGGTCACTTGAGTTGTTCCCATACCACGTTGCGGAACAAGGCTAAAGATCACTCTGTAAGTTTTGAGCGGGATGATACTCCTAAAAGCCCCACACAGAGATGCTAACACACATTCTCAAAGCAATGCTTTCAATGTGCTCAGGCTGCTGATTAATCTAAGCACTTACTTCAGGTAACAGCTTCCCTGATTTCAGGATAGCCTGGTTAACACTAAGACTGTGCTTTGCTTCATGTGTAACTTAGATATATGAAACATTGCCTGTGTCTCTCTGCATCTCATCTCTCTTTCCATAAATCATGGACAGTAAACATCACCGGCATTGTGCACAAATAAATGCAAGTGAGGCTTTAAGGTAGCATGATGAGGAGAAGGCAGAGAGATACCTCTAACTATGACAGATCAGATGAATCACAGTGTGATAGTGCTGGCTCCACGCTCTGGCATTTTGTGCTTGCCTAGAGTACCGATGCCAAGAGCATCATGCCCTGCTCTTCAGGGCTCTGATGCCCCCAGGTCCCTCCAGAGCTAACACAGCAGCGTGGCAGCTTCCCAGTCAGCACAGTAATCACAACGCACCAAACCGCGCTAAGTTCCCCGTTCAGGTGACCATTTCTAACCCATCAAATATGACTATGCCTTCTGGGAGGGGCAGTGCACAACAACTCACATGGTCAGCAACAAACACCATACCTATTTCTCCTTTTGCTGCTAGGCCAGCTACCACACGCAGATGGTGTCAATAAGCTGGTTGTGAACTGGACTTGGCTGTCTACACCCTTCAGGAATTGCTGAAGAGATAAGGTGCACCAGTGGTCTAGGCAAGCACCATGTTTTTCAGCCACACCAGATTTCAGTAATTTCTGGGCTATGGTCTTTCAAGACACAGCTGTGGAGCTACTCTGCTGCCCCTAAGTTACTAGGGCTGCACTTTTCATCCATGGGATACCAACCGTTCAGGTGCTGCAGGCAACACACGTGGCACAAAGGACACCTTCCGCAGCCATCGCTGCACACCTCCACTGCAGCAAGGAAGGAAGAGGTTCTTAAAGGATCAAACTGAGACTTGGATTAAAATGCTTTACAGACACTGATCTAAGGAGCTGCCAGGCATATTCCCCCTGACCAGATCTACCAGTTTTATATTGGAATGTAAGATGTATACTTTGTATTTAGGAAGAGCACAAGCTGTGATCCACTTCCATTGCTGTGTTATTACCAACCCAAGTAATTTCATGTACTCCATTCTACACTCTTCACAGCATGTAAGAATAGATTTCTCTAACTTAAAACACCATAAAAAATCATTGTTATTTCCCTTTGTTCTTCTATTCTGTCTTACCTCGCACCTTTCATTCCAGGGAGCAAGAGTGGCTGAAGCTGGCATACGCATGCTTTAAACAGTCAACAACATCTTGTTTTTACTCAGAAGAGGAAAAGCAAATCCCTTCATCAGGGGAAGATGCTATGGTATGCAGTTGCTTAATTACAGTTTCTTACTAGTGCTGATTTGGTGGATGAAAAATTGTTACTTACACACTCATACACAGTCCTTCAAACTGTGTGGCTCTTCCTATAAAGGAAGAAAGGTGTCCCAGGTGGGGACGGCTATCAGGAAGTAGGGAACTTCACATGCATGCGTGTGTACATGGTTTTGCCGCGTTCAACACAGGGAGACTTCCATTGTTATGATACTGGGCGAGGTTAATCACCCCCTCCAAGACCTAAGACTGTTTTGCCTATTGCCACTACTCATCTCAGAAGAAAATAACCTCTTGTGCAAGCCCACAACAGCATATACACTGTTACTATTCACCCAGCCCCCAAAGAGGCAGAGAGTAACTTGCTCAACTCTGATTTTCAACTGTAAAAAACAATTTGCTTTAACAAATACTAAATTTTTCATGCAGAGGAGAGGACCTTCAGCAAAACAAGAAATGCAGGCCAAAAGACAAGGCAGTCTAATAGTTTCCAGCAAGTGGAAGGTCTGAAGGTAAATTCTTACTCTGAATCAGGCAGTGGAGGGACCTTAAGCTGGTTCACCTATGCCCTAGGTAAGCTTAACCATTGCTGTCATGTGCACAGCCTGAACAAGACCGTTAGCCCTAGGAAAGCCTACAAAATTGGGTCCTGCAGCTGAAAGATGCCTGAGAACCCGCTTGGGTTTTAAGGTTGGACTCAACTGAAACTGAGCAGTTGAGTTTGTGCCTAGCAGCATAAATTAGTCAAGACTGACTGGGCGCTTAGGCTTCTTTGTGGAACTGGCTCTTTAAAAACATAGTGCAATTGCATGTGCATCTCCTGTGGTAGCCCATAAAGAAGGGACTGGACTCTGGGCTCCAAGCTCTTGGTACTGTTCATTTAAAGAATGAACTCTGGAAAATCCCAAGCCACATACTGAAGGTCAAGGCTAGATGTAACTTGAAGATGTTGACATAAAGCTGTTTGATAGAGAAGCCAAGAAAACGTGAACCCTTTTTAGCTCCATGTTCTCAAAACTTGCCTCTACAGATAGCTAGTGACATATGGGCATAGTCACTGTTCTGGTTAGCAGAGCTTTTCACAGAGCTTAAAGAAACTTTGAGTGTGGAGTAGTGTGAACTAAGACCCACCTGCTGGAACTGGCATTGGCTAGTGAATTAGGGTAAATGCTCACAAACCAAGCCAAAATGCTCTACAGCTAATGACTTGACATTAAATCATATTCTTCTATGGAGGAAGTTACTGTGTTTTTGTAATGAAAGGATTTTCCACTTTTAAACCACAGAGTGGTCAAAAGGGGTAACTTGATAATTATAATAATAAAGGCATGAGAACACGGTAAAGGCACTGCATTTTTATAAGGCCAAACTATAAAAATATTTATAACCGTCTGTCCTGGTTTGACCCCAATGCAGTACTCCATCTGATACACATCATGCTTGGAATAAAGGTGAGGGATCACAAGGGGGACTCCCTCTCCCTTTATGGCCAGGGCACTGATGGGCTCTAACGGCCCTCAACAGCCTCACAAGGTGCTTCCGCCCACACCTATGGCCCAGGAGCCTATTTAAGCCCAGTATGGGGGTATTAGGTGGGGATGGTGATGTTGCAGGATGCTGCTCTCCAACTCTACCCAGCTCCTCGCTTAAGCAGCCGAGGAGGACTCTACCCAACTAGTCGCTTTTGATCCTGTATCCAGCTCCTGCCTGCTGCTGAGTACAGTCTGGGACTTTCCTGGGGCGTGCCCCACAGCGCCCAGGTGACGTATTTGTCATCAGTGGTGGGGGGAGCTTGATATCAGGTTTGTGCATATTTTTCCCATTATTATAATACACAGTTCCTGTAATTAGATTAAAGCTGTTTTTAACCTTTCCAACCTGGAAGTCTCTTTCCCTTTTCTCTTTTCCCTCCATTTTGGGAAGGGAGGGAGTTAACAAAGAGCATCTGTCGTTCGTTTAAT
>VZSC01013297.1:211264-241008 GCA_013398225.1 Steatornis caripensis | reverse complement strand
TAGCGGTGGGGGGAGCTTGATATCAGGTTTGTGCATATTTTTCCCATTATTATAATACACAGTTCCTGTAATTAGATTAAAGCTGTTTTTAACCTTTCCAACCTGGAAGTCTCTTTCCCTTTTCTCTTTTCCCTCCATTTTGGGAAGGGAGGGAGTTAACAAAGAGCATCTGTCGTTCGTTTAATAGCCAGCCCAGCTTTAAACCGTGACAGATTTATTGGCACCCAACGAGGGGCTCGGCTCGAACTAGGACACAGTCAGTACCCTTGTAACCTCCAAAAACATAACCCACAAACAACCATGAAATGAATACGCTCAGACAACTGCTGGGCTTAATCGAGTGCAAGTCAAAATCAATGGAGGGACGTCAGGGACCCTGGACTGTGTCCAGAAGTGAGCGAATGAAAAGCACAGCACAGAGTGGTGATCCAGGCAGCCTTCACACAGCAGGCTAAGCACATCAGACACTGGCAGACCGTGCATGGGAATTCTCAACAGAAAATCCTTGGTGAGGCAGAAATTGCTGCATTTTGGAGCTATTATGGACACATTTTTCAACACCAAAGCTAAGGCCTCAAAGCCCTAACTAAGGCTTTCCACAGGGCTTAGTGGTTTTACTGTGAGTCAGGTTTAGTGCAGCATCATTCCCTTTTTTGCATATCCTGTTAAATTGTTTCCACTCTCTCAGCACTGTGTTTTCAGTAAAGGTGAGTTAGTACAGACTAAAAGAAGCAAAAAAGAAAATCTCAGTTGCTTAGCAGTAAAACATACGGACAGTTTCTGCAAACAGCCTGGATGTTTTGAGTCCTTGAGTGCTGGAGGTCTGTACCTGGGAAGTTTCAAAGGGGACTGGACAAGAGAAAACTTTCACAATTCTCTATGTTTGTCACTGATTTTCTGTGGAGTATCTCTCCTTCTGAGATTTCTGCACTTACATAGACATTTTCAGTAAGTATTACATAAAGAAGATTCACCTCCAGATCTCCTAAAGAGGTCCAAAAGACTTCTGTCTCTCTCCCTCTGCCTTGGTCCTGTGCAGCCTCCAGGAGTACTGCCTGCTTGTGACTAGCTGGCAGAAACTCCTTCTACACATCTCCTTGCTTCTGATACTCTCCTTCTCCTGGATAATAAAGACTATCTCAGCTGACAAACCAACGCCCCAGGAATTCAGCAGGCTTTATATCAGTGTCTGCATGGGGACAGAATACAAAGCTGTGTTAATTTAAGGGAGTTGCTGTGATTCTGATGTATACATGTATGGAGCATAAGATGAGTTCTTACTTGGCTTAGGGAGGCAGTGTCAGGACACACTCCCAGACACACACACACAGAACAAGACCTCCTGCTCACTGTGACTCAGCATCAGAGCACTGCTGCTTCTTCTGTTCCTTATCTTTCCCTAATATAAAAATAACACCCAGATAGACAAGACATGAGATACTCGTTGCACAGGGAAAACCCAAGTAATATGAAGATCTGCTAAAGGATGCTGATTTAATGGACACATTAACGATAAACACTACATGCAGAGAGGGGAACAGCCCAGCAGAGTGGCGAAGTGCTGTGCAGATACAAGACAATTTGGTCGCCAACTAGGAAATGTGACATATATTAGCTGTAAGAGTAATATGCCTTCTGAGATCAGCTTAACCTAAGCTATTAATTCTCTATTCTTTCCCGTTAACCTGACTAATAATGCTAATAACATATTTACTATGTACCATAAAATATGTACAATGCTGCCTTTAACTGTGTGCTTCTCAGAGAAAGCACACATAAAAAAAACCAAGCAACTTATGAAACTTGGCTGAAAAATATTCAGCTGGCATCAAGCAATGCCTCTCCCCACACATACATATTTCTCTCAAGAAAGTACAACTAGTTATTAAATATTCTTATTGATGATAACTACAGTAGAGCCCTTGTAAACCTGGAGAAATGTCTGTCTGTTTTAAAGATCAGGTTGAGTTTTCTAGGTATAACAGTATGCTGCACTTAAACAGAGAGAAAGCTACAAAAGATGTAACACATGTCAGAACCTATGGTGTGCCCCGGCTGAGTAAATTGATAATCTTGAACCATTAAGAGGTGCCCATTATAAATGTTCTCTTTTGATGATGGGAAGTAGATGCAGGAGCACTTCATTTGCACAAACTCATTGGGGGAGAAAAGCTGTTGCTTATAAGCTGCTGCTGCACACACTCATCAGGGACTAAGCCCAGTCACTGACACTTTCCCACTGTCTGCAGCCGGTGTTTAACTGGCTCCCAGGTGGGAAGAAGTTTGTGGCAGAGACAATGAAGACATCCGGCTCCTCCTTCAGGAAGCACGAAATGAACACAGCCTCTTCAATAATGCATCACTCACAGATGAGAAACCAAGACTCCGTAACTTGATCAGGGACCAAATAATGATTTGCACGCAGACCACAGCTCCTGGCTCCGAGCCACATGCTACGGGGTCAACCATTCTTTCCTCAGAGCACAAGTATCTCCAGCACCCAGCTGAGGTGACACAGAAGTGAACTAACAAATGAGGGAGCAGAGGTGGGGAAAATATTTAAGTCTTCACTTGAAACATGCTGGAAAGCGCCCTCACTGAAGCACTTTCTCTTGAAGCTCCAAGCAGGCTCCAAGCCTTAATTCCCTGGCTTCAGCTTCGCATTTTTTATTCATCAGAATTAGCCTGACAATGCAGGGGGAAATGGCAAAGGGATTTGTTTACACTGTACACAGGCTCCCTGCTCACCTGTTACATGATTAGGTGGTTACATAAATGGCCTAAGATGCCACATTCCTCAGCCACGCACTGACCCGTGAAATAATCCAGGCAACATGACTCTGAGTAGCTGGAGGGTTTATTTGTGAGAAGGTTTGTCGAGCGGGGCTGCAGCATAGAGTGTGCTTCCCATTTTTATGGGTGCATTCATCAGTGCATCATCATTTGCAGACAGGGAAATTCAGACAGTTAAATTCAGACAGCATTGACGCAGAGTGTTTCCATGATGCATTCCAAAACTGGCTGCACATCAATGGGATCTCAACAACGTTACCCTCACCTTCCTTTTTTCTGAGGACCAGTGTAAAGGGCAATCAATCACAAGTTCACCAGCTTGCTTCCTTGTTTAAAAACAAGTAGATGATGACGTTGCTTAAGTTTTTTCTCTCCCACTCCTCCCTCCACACTGATTATCCGATCCAGAGCCCACAGAAATCTGCAAAAACTTTAACACAGACTTCAAAGGGCTCTATAATCAGCCCTTTTTCATCTATCCCTTTCAAACAAGCCCAGTATTTTGTGCAGCACATTGTGTTCAATAAATCTGGTGCCATTTGTCTACAGACCTCAAAGCATTTCCCAGTCATTAACAGTTCATGATAACAGAAGCAAATATTATTCTATGGCTGATTTTATGGTTCCTGAAAATGAGCCCAAGTGAGGGCAAAGGATTTATCCAGGAACATACTGAGTTAGTGCCACGACTGCGACAGGAATCCCACTCGCTCTCCCCTAAGGCATGCTTCCCCCATAAGCATACTGGATTTATTTCAAAAAGACTGTGAAGGCAACACGCAGTGAACACCATCCCTGTGTCTCCTGGCATATTGCTGAAAGTGGTTCTCACTTTTGCCCTCTAACACAGTATCAGAGCATGTTGTCCAATATTCAGAAAAAGCAAAGCACCCAGGCAAGCCTGATAGCAATGCCAGCAGGCCATCAGCTGATCCCCTGAGAGGCACTTGCCTTCCAGCTATAGGTCTTTCAACCATAATTGTCCATCAATTCCCACAAGAAAAGGAGATGTATAATAGCAGTTATAATATATATATATATATGTATATACTCTGCACATATAATATGCAGAGTATAGAGCTGCACTGGTGCTTATTCACACAACCAGGAACAGCGCTTGTTTAAAGATTACATACTCCCTAAACTGATGCCCTGTTATCTTGCGCACCATGAGCTGGCAGTTCTTCCAGAGGAGAACTCACCCGTTTGTACCAGCACATACTGCAGTGAGACCACAAGGTGCTGCCAGTCCTTTATGTCACAGGCCGACTGGCCGAGACACAAAAGAACTTCCTTTTTCCTCCACAGCAGTGCTACAGTACAAGCTCATCCATGATATGAGCTTCATACCTTCCTCTTCAGCATTCAAACACTCTCCCTGGCTAACCAACATCGAAGAGTCTTCTCATGTCCTCAAATACAGCAGTGCCCTTGTTTTTTAAAAAAAAAAAAGGATCCAATCTTTCATTAAACAAAACAACTTTTTGGCCACCAAAGAAGGAAGTTTTTCTTCCTTTTTTTGGTCATTTTCAAGAAACATCAAGAAATGATGACACATGTAGATCAAAATGAAAACTAATGTCACCTGTTACAAATCTTTATTGGGATTAAAAAAAAAAATCTTTCCAAAAAAGCCCAGTATCTCCCAGTCAAGTATAAAGCTCTGGTCTGCAATTACAATTTATTTCCTGTCTCTACTAAAACTGAGTTTATACAAAAAGAAACGTCATTACTCATCATTTGCAATGTGTTCCTGTTTCTCATGAGATACTAGATCTAACTGATCTAGTACATTATTTCCCAGAAAAGAAGTGGCAAAAAGGGGAGGGTAAGCATTGGATTGTCTGTGGGGGATCTCTTAGAGAAGCTACGTGACATGACACCTTGCAGCTGTTTCAATGGATGGTCTCTCCTGCACTTTCAAAGACAAATGATACCCCAGACAGTCAAAATGCTGCTAACTCTATTCTACTTTACAGGAAGTCTGGGATTTAGAGAAAGGCAGCACATGGGTGATTTGAAAGTCAGCTACAACTTCTGAATTTAAATTTAAGTTACGAGCCCATCTAGCACCCAATGCAAAGCTCTGGGAAAGAACAGCTCTCATTCTGCAGAGCCTAATAGACCCATGTGTCTAAACTGTACTAGAGTCTCTACCTTTTTGCACTTGTTCACATACTACACGTTCTCCAACACAGGAACTACCTTTGCATATTCCTGTTTTTCATTTACTTTCTTGTGCTTAGTCCAGTCCATGACTAATTCCTCTTGCGTCTGCAAGGGGTGACCACAGTCCATTTAGGCACAACCAGCATATAGTTTTGCTTAGCACTTTTGGTGGCATCATATTCAATTGCAAGGATGATTTCTTTCCAAAATGTAACATTTAACATTGATGATACTTGTTTCTTGAAAGGTTGCAAGCATAACAGTGTGCAAGTGTGTAGAAGGAAATATGTAAACTCTTGTAAACTCAACTGCTTCACCTCATTACACATTTCCAGCTCATGAGGCTTGCGGAAGGAGTAAATGAGTGCTCCCTAATTTTCACAGGCCTGAATAAAATAAATAAGCAAATGACATTAGTTTAAAAGAAACCTACCATACAGGTGAAACTGTTAACATTTCACTGGTTTCATTAGCATTGAATGACAAAATCTTGTTCACAACTGAACCCGACCTCTCAGATCAGCAGATTGGTAGATAATGACATTACAGCTACCTGGTTTAGCTATCAATAGCCAGAGCAGATAATACAGCTAGCAACAGAAAGAACCATTTTCTTCTTAACAGTTATTCTCTTTTTAATCTGATCACCTACAGAGCAGTTTACTTACTTATTTCAGATCAAAGTAGCTTTACTAAACAAAGTTGACACCTTGCAAGGTAGCAGTTTCAGATAACTTTCTTAAATTAAGCAATACCTGGAATAGATGAACCGCAGGTCAGGTTTTAAAGACAGGGGAGTGTTACTAGGGCCAATGTTAAGGCAATCTTATCAGTATGTGTTGGCATGCAAACACACACACTCCACATGCTGCCAGAAACATTTTCCTTCAAAGCAAAAATAAAAGTGAACAGGAAACGCAAGATCCTTAGAATACAGAAATGATGAGCTACTTTTGATCTATTACCTTCTTTTCTGAACCTTGCAGGACTTTTACTTCAGTTGCAAAAAGTAGCCAATAAAGAAGATATTTGAACAGATTATCCATCAGCAGGGATCTCTCCAGAGAGTAGTAGGTCAGTCATCTGGCAATGAAGACCACCGAGATCCGCTCTTCTTCCTTTCTTGCGTGGCCAAGAAAGCTATCTAGCTATAGATGTTGATAATGAAGACGGAGAATGTGTAGCTTTCCAAAAATTTCTTATTTTTACATGTTGAACTCCCGTATTTTGACACTCCTGCATTTTGGGAGCCAAACTTGCAATCTAGTTTGTGAAAACGCCTTCCCATAATGATGCTGAGGAGGGTGGGCTTCAGTCTAATCACACTGGGAAAATGACTCTCTGGAAAAGTTGTGTTGCAGCCACATGGCCTCTCAAAATCATATAGACTTTCAAAATACCTTGTTCTATGGGGTCTCACCAGGGGAAGCCATCCCTAGCCTTCTGCTGTGGGGAAAACCAATTACTCTTACCTCAAGTACCGTTACAGGCCAAGCAGGTCATTAAAAATAGCTAATGGCTTAGTCAGACACTAAACCTTGTTGCTTGCCCATGCATCCTATTACATTCTCTCAGTACACTGGAAATAAATTTAACTAGCTTATGACAATCAGTCACATCCTTTCATTGAAGAAGAAAATTAGGGAAGTAATTGGGTAAAAGACGGTGATTTATATGGCCCTTTATGACACAGGGGCGAAGAACTGTTTCTGTATCGTAACAACATCAAATCCTTTCAACATGAACTAATCTAAATTTCTGCCAAGCCATAATTCTCTACTTGAGCTTTTCTCTCATTATTATAGGTTAAAAAAAGGAAGAAGAAATAAATTTCAAAAGCGTGTAGGTGTGTGTGTGGATACACAAGGGAATAGTCACCCAGTTTGTTCCCTATTCATAATAAATCTTTGTATAAACTGATAGGTCAGGATGATTTTCAGGTTAAGAACTGATCTCATGAAACTCAAAACTGCTAACTGTAAGCAAAATTCCCCTTGGCTCATAATTTTGGTGGTACCTGTGCACTGATTTTTTTCCCTTGTATCTTCTCGTTTACTGTAAAAATGTCAACCTGCTTGATCATTTTATAATGACACAAAGGCAGCTATAGTGGAGATGAAAAAAACAAAAAAAAGACAGCATGAAAAATAAACAGAAATTACTAAGAGCTACTATTAGTATACAAACTAAAATTAAACTGAGGGAAAGCACTTACAAAGATGAGGAGAGAACTGGGTAAACCTATCTGTGGCAATGAGTGATTCACAGGGGTTGTAACATGACTGCTAATATTTCAGGTCCACATGACCAATCTAAATCTGGTCCCGTTTCACAGTAGTCAAAAGCTGGTACAATCTGATGTGATGCTCGGTGGCTGTAGAAATCAGCGGATGATTTAAATCTGTTTCCTCTCAGAGGGCAGAAGTCGGTATTGTAAGGATGCTGCCCAGGAAGCTCAGAAGGCCAAGGGTTATTTGCCTAAGCAAAAACCTTTCCTGCTCATTTGTACTCATCACCTGGCTTAAGCCTGACCGAACTACTGACCACTGCACAGCCACACCTGCCTATTCATTTACATACTGAAACTGTAGTAAACTCCTCTGTTAGGCAGTAAGAATACAACCAGTGAGAATACACATACAGTGTTTCTAATCAACTCAGAAGCCATTATTTCTGTCCCTGAGAAGAGCTTCACTAAATATGGTACTTTCTCATTCAACATTTATTGCCTTTCATTAACTCCAGATGAAACACAAAGTCTCTGAAAACAAAAATAATGTTCCCTTCATTCCCGAAATGCTGGTTTTGCAAACTCAAGCACACATTTACCAGCAAATTAAGCCTTTCTACCAGCATTGATCAGTGCACTCTGTAGTCCTGCATTATGTGACACAGTCATAGCTCCGCAGCGCTCTCTTTAGATGAACGTCATGTCATGGCTGTCCTTAAACCTCTGAATCTGATGGGCTCGATCATCACACAGTCAAAACCCAGGTCACATCCTGCTGATTGCATGGGAAGCTCGTAATATCCAGTTCTCTCTCTCATGAAGAAGTCCAATTGGAGAGTTAAAAGGAAGTACAATCTCTGAATATTTATACTGTTTGTTAAAACTACAATGCACGCAGGACTCAGAACACATCCTACAAGCCAGTTGGCACACTACAACAGCACCACATTCATTTGCCATAGAAGAATGGCTCCTTCACACCCCTTCTCCACTCAGCCAAAACTTGTTGAAGAAGCCAGTCAGAGAACTAGCCTATTAGCACATGTAGGTCAGTAAAGGTTGTGTCAGGCAATCTTGGCTAATATACAAAATGTAGGCAGCCAATTCTTTTTCATAATTGTACCTCCCTGCCTAATGAAACTGAAATGAAAGGTGACCATGTCTCTTACTTCATACCTTAATACTCAACCTGCCTCAAATATGAGAGTGCCAAAGGAAAAAAGACAGAAGTGAAACACGTACTTTGCATACAGCACTCAATCAGCTATGAAAACCTCAGCCCATGGAAAGCCAGAAGAATGGCAAAAAATATCTTTTGTAGGTATCAATTTGAGAGAATTATATATTGGAATTCTAGAGGGGAATGCACACAAAATCAGCTGATAAAGCACTGACAATGTGCTGCAAGACATGGGTCAACCACAACTGCTACTATGGACTGCTGTTTCTAGGATATTCCTCTCACAATACTGTGAGGCTACACAAACAGCAGCCAGGAAAAACATAAAAGCATAAGCATCACAGCATAAAAGTAACGATCTTCCCAAGAGTAAATCTGCAGCAAGGGTGGAAGAAAGCCCCAAATGTTCCTACAGCCTGCTGACTTAAAACCAGCATACTCCATTCAGACCAATATTCTGCTGAAAACCTAATGTTAAAACTTGTTGCTCTAACTGATTTGCGCTAGAAATGTGGAGTAAAAAAAATGAAGTCTGTTAATAATGGCAAGTAAACCCACCCCATCTCACTCAGCAACCTTCTTTGCTTCTCAGATCTTTCATATCTCTCTTTATGATCCATTTTATATGATTCTGATCAAAAGATACCTTCTGGAAGTTTTTATGGAATAAGCACGGGAACATTGTTCGTGTATCATAGGTTTCCAAGCTTCTCAACAAGTTCATGTTCCTAGCTGTTGCCTGTCATCTATTTGTAGGTGCCTTCCCCTGGAAAAGCAGTGGACTGTGCCAGCTCTGTGCTCCACCAGAGCAGCATGTGGTCAGAGCAGCAAGAACCATCCCTGTGGCAGCAAGGGGAAGCCTACAGCCTCCATACAGAGAGCTCAGCACCTGGTGCCTACCATTCTTTGCCTTCACTCAGATTTCTGTGTCCCTCCCTGGTTTTTCCATGTTTCTCCTCCAAGAGCCGAAGCAGCAGCAACACAGGCAGGTACTGCTGTGCCCTATCTGAATGCAGCTGGCTTAACTTCTATCTTTTTGCCAGCTAGCCAGAAAGCATTTGCATTTTCAAGCCATCAACCACAGTGACCTCACAGAAAGAACAAGTATTATCCAGCACTATTCAAATAGCATTAATTATAATACAAATTTCATTTTCAGACTCATTCGCCTCCTCCCAGGCTCGTACTGGCGCCTGACTAGCGCTTCACCACAAATTCCCACTCTTCTTCACCGCTGAGAGCTAAGTAGTAATTTCACAGACACTGGGGATACCACCAGCAGGAGTCTTTCAAGCCTGTTGGCATGCAAAGAGCTATTGATTTTATTAGTGCCTCTGGCAACTTAGAAAAGGCAATCTCTAGGGTTTTGTAGCAGGAATGCAGCTCCCAGAGTGGCTGCTAAGCTGGCTGCCTTGCTGTGCTCTTGGAACCGGCTCTGTGGATGGAGGATGATGAAGTGACGCCAGGCACAGCTCTGGCACAAGAAGTGGCTAAAGAGCTTTGTCTCCCTGCTGCAGGCTGCCTGATGAACAGAAGTGACCTGCAGAACCCACTGCCCTATGTCCCACAAGGAAAAAAAGTGGCCTACTTAGTTTCCTGGAAATTTTCCTTTGTTTATTTTTGAAATTATCAAGTCTGAACATTGTTTTTAAGATCACACGAGAGAGCTAATTCTATAGGGCAATACATAGTTCAAACTAAATCAAAATGCATCCAAACAGAAAAACAAAATTCTGCTCGTGGGCTTGGCATTCTCTTGTGGCAGCAGCTTGTTTGCTGCTTTTTGAGTTACAGCTGTACACAGCTGTTAGCAACCAAGTGTTGCAGACCACTTAGCAGCCACCACAACTCTTCAGATACCTATTCCGCCCTTTTCATTTATTTTGTTCCCTGTCAGGCTCTTATGGCCTAGCTGTTACTATAATATGAGTAATCCACTCTGGAGACTTGGTGGAGGTTGCATAGCTCAGTATGACATGGTTTTGCACTGGGGGACCATATAAATCATGAGAACACATCCACGTGTGAACTTAAGGCACATCTTCCCAATTATATTCCTTCCAGCCAACAGGATTTATATTTTTGCATTCAGAATTAGACATCTCACCATTGCCAGAGAGGAACAGCCATAAGCATTTCAACTTACCTTACAACTGAACTAGAACTTATATATACATGTCTAAGTATGATCCAGAGCAGCAATATGAGAAATCTTGGCTGGAGGCAGGAGAATGAAAAACCCTCAAATCATCGACTCAGAACAAAACACGTGGAATACAAGAACAGCCTTTAAACAAGCATACTGACACTGTATTTTGTTTTAAATTTGCTGAAAAAATGGGACCACAGCTAGAAAACTCAGACAGATGGATTTTCTTCTCTGACAAACCAAACTAGCCTGCAGATTAATAATTTAAAAGAGTATTTTTCCAGCATGCTAAGCCATTCATTTTTCTCTTCATTAAACTCACACTAATATCTGCCATTGTTCCACCAATGGTAGTTCATACTTCTTTGACCCCATACTATAGATTTTCAAAAGAGATTTTTACCAGATTTCTTCCTTGCCTTTGGTAAAAGAACGTATTTCATCTCATACTTACGTACAGAAAACATACTGAAATTCTGATGGCTGCCTACAAAAGTGATGTTTCTTCCTTTAGTGTCAATATAACCCATATTCTTTCCAATTCCTTTCACTAAACTGCATGTCTAAGTGGAGGTTAAGACCTACCACCTTGACCTAGCACTAGGTGTAAGTGCTTAAGCCCTGTGCTGAATCAAGGTCTAAAATTGCAGTTCTCCACCTGTGGTCAAGCAGGCCTAAAGAAAGGAAAAGAAAGCAAGGAGGAAGAAGGCAAAGAGAAAGAAGAGGAAATATAACGGAGGAGAATGAAGGAGATAGAAAAAGCAAAGGAAGTAGCAATGAGAAAAAGCACAACTGTTTGGTTAATAATTTTATTGTATTTGATATGTACTTCAATCTGTGCATTCTGCAACATGTACTTGGTTTGATTGCTCACCTCTGTTCAAGGTGAGGTTTCATTTCCATGCCTAGTCTACCACAATATTTAAAATAAGAATCATGATTAAGCAATCATTGGGAAATCAAATCTCTCCGGAAGCAACAGATAATTCTTTCAAAAGGAAGTCACAGTAGGCCCCATGAGGAAAGTAATTCCAGATTCAGATCAATTAACACTTTACATATCACCATTACAATATCCTGTATTATTTATGCCTTTTACATGAAAACTGGAAAGCAGGGAGAAAATAATGTTTATAAATTCCTTAAAAAAACATGTAGCCAATTTTAAAATAATCCTGTAGCATGCATGCTGTATGATGGCTATAAATATGGTGAAATACTATTTAAACATATTTAAACAATACTCATGACCACAGGTACACATTAGTCAGGAAATAAGCTGAGACATATCTGACCTTCCAGCATTAGCTTCTTAAAAAAAATTTTAAGCATACAAAATGCAGGTAAGGAAATGAAAGTTACTTCACTTACTGCCCTTAAGTAGGATGTGTAGACACTTTTGAGAATGCCATGAGGCATCTCTGTGCATCCTTAGGGATCTAATTGTGTTTAAAAACGTGACATCCCTCACTTAAAAGAGTTCTGTAATCAGGCTGCTGGGAACCTGAAGTTGTAAGTGTATCAGTCTCTTTGTTCCTCTTCTATCTTGACACAGTCTTGTGATATTTTGCTCTCAATAAATTACTTTCTTTTTTTAAAACACAGGCTCTCTCTGTAACATATCACAGTGTAAGTGGCTGAATGCTAGGCAAAGATTAACCGTTGAGCTCATCTAGACTGCTAAAGTAAACTAGATAGAATTCATCAAAACTAAATTTCACAAGCATATTCTTTTCTGACAGTATTTGCCTGGTAAACCTTTGTCCTCCATCCTTCAAATTTATCCTCCCATTACCTTTTCCCTTTGACTCAGATGATAGGCCCTCTCCACTCTTCACAAAACGCTTGTTTCTCTTAACCTCTACCCAATTATGCCACATTGTCATTTATCATGCTCAGCTTGCCCAAGCAGACTCTTTGGGTGTGGCTCTGGTTTTATATTTTTGACTTACTAAAACGTAGGATGCCCATTCCAAAATCTTGGGACTCCACAGAGTTGCTCCACAGGCTCTACCTGGATCTGGGTGGGGTCTCTGCATCAGCAACCACTTCACTAAAGGAGCAAGGGTTTTACATGCCATAAAATGCTCAGATTGCAATCAGGAGGGAGGTCTGCAGTGTCTTGCTGGTCCTCTGTTGTGCTGGACACATTCTCAGCCAGACAGCCTGACCCCATAGGGTGATAATCTAATTCCCTTCACTCTCCACTTCTTTGCACTTCTGTCATTATCACAAATCCTGTTGCTGCTTTGAAAAGTACAGTGCGCTGAGAAGCGTGGTTTTCTGAGCAACTACCTCTCCGAGGCAACCTTTGAATGAAGTCATCCAGACTGCTCAGAAGCCTGCATCTCTCCAGAAAGCCAGGAGCCTGAGAAAAACTGAGTGTCATTTAAAGCACTAAAAAAACTTTGGCACCTCCGGTATAGAAAACAGCTGCAAGTTCCAGAACACAAAAAAAAAGTTGTGTTTAGATGGCTCTACTGTCCTGATGCAAGAAGGGCATTAGATTGTCCTTCCTCTGAGGGCCTCAGCTGCCAACCTGACTTACACATTCAGAAAACAAACTGAAAATGTCGTTCTCATTCTGTGTAATAGACATACTTACCTATCAGTCTGCAAGTAGATTAAAAGCAGCATAACCACAGAGATGGGCAAACGCCATTATTTCATTACTTTGGATAGATCAGAAGGGAGTATTCACTTACACAGCCGTATCGCTACCTGACAAACACGTAACACAGAGGTTCCCACTCATCAGCCCCTTCATATATCTCCCTCTTCAGCCTCACAAACTCCCAGTTTCTAAACTGTGATGATCTTCAGTTCAAGATGCTAACAGCAGTTTCGGGCTGGAAGAACGAGCCCCAGACACAGCCCGGCGGCCGTCTACACTTTTAGATTGTAACACTTGGTCTCAAAATGCGACCTCTTAGGATCATGGAGAAAATGTTCCCAATGGAAACCCCTTGCTGCTGGGTGCAGTGCTGAGGCCTGCAGACCGCTGCGGAGCCTCATCCCCCTCCTCCCGCCCTCACCTCAGGGCTCGCAGGGCTGTTTGTCACATTTTTCCCCCTCACCCCTCACTTCAGGGCAGCGTTTTGCCCTTTCTTACACAGACTCTCCTCAAGGCATCCACCCTTAGCTGCAGGGCTTAGCCATGCCCAGTAGTGAGTCAGCTGGAGCCGGATGGAACCAGCTGTGTCTGGCTTGGGGCAGCCCCAGCCTCTCCTCACAGAGGCCACCCTGCAGCCCCCCGCTGCCAAAACCCTGACACTGGCACCTGGTACAGACAGTAACGTGTTTTTCACTGGGGACTGGTCCACGACTGAGAGCTAAAAAGCATTAATTGGTGTATTGGAAGGAAGATGAGCAGCTCCCACAATAAATAGTTATAACAGATGTGACGGGAGGCATGCACACACTAATAAGGAAAACATAAACAACCTATAGCGACAACACTCACTATTTACGTACATGGCTGCATCTCTGCTGGCCTCCACCACCACCAAATAGGTATATCCACTCAACCCTCTCAGGGACAAGGCAAGGCAATTAATTATCCTCTGTTTCGGCAAAGTGAGAGACGGTTTGATCCTGATCTTACAGGACGTTCAGGGAAAAATCACTTTAGCTTTTGGCTGCTATTATATTCCCTGGGTGTTGAAGTCAGTCTTCAACCCGAAGTATTTGTTCACAAATCATCACCAAAACCTTCAACTTTGAAAAAAACCAACAAACTATTAGCAAATGAGAAATTTTTAAATTTCCATCCTATACCTATGACACAGGTTGACAACTGAAGAGCTGTGATGCTACAGTAACACTGCTAAGGAGATTTTTAGATTTCTACTGATAGAAAAATGCTGTGGGTTGTACTACTAGACCTAGGAAATAAAATTGCTTTAGAAACACAAAGAGCAGATATCAAATAAATACTTAATTGAGCATTTTATGTTAGAAACTAAAGAACCTCTGGCAAAACCATCACATACTGCTAACTGGTATACCTCCACGAAGGTCAACACACTCAGCAAATTTATACCCACTCAAGATCTGATCAATGTGGGTATGAACATACCTGCTTCTACCGTTAACACATCATCCCATACAGTTTTTGCTGCAGTTGTATTGAATGTCCGAAATGCAGCTGTATCTCACTTTGATATGTCTCTGTATTTTCATGTCAGTCACTTAGCAACTCTGTATGTGAGAAGAAAAAGAAAGTATCTTCCTTTAAGAAGAGGAGCAGTGTCATGGAGATGGCAGCCCTCTCTTTTTCCGCATCTCAAATATGTTTCCATCACACCACAATAAGCTTTTAGCCTAGTCCCACACTTAGGGAACAGCGTTGTTAGTTCACTGCCCCGATAGTTTCACTATCCCAGTATCACTGTCCTGATAGTTTCCTTGTTATGATAATAAAATACCAAGGCATCATCTATGCTAAGCTAATACAGAAACTCCTCACCAGGAATGTAATTGAAGCCATCCTAATGCCCAGCACAGAGGACATTAGGAAGCTATTAGAAGAAGGAACTTTGGGGACAAAATTGATGAAAGTCATTATGCAACAGGTGAGAAGAAGTGTCCTCCATTATGTGTCCCTGAGGCAGCCTTTCCCCAGCCACCTCCACTCTTGGCAGGTAACAGCAGAACAGTGTTCTGGCACCGCTCTAATCTACTGCAACTTGTACCAGCATTTGCTGTAAGCACGACCTGAAATTTCATACTAGAAACAGTTATTAAGGCTTCTTACTAATGTAAATCCTATGCAAAATAGCCAGAGTGATTTCAGCAGTGTGTTTATTTGCATTTGAACAGCTGTTCTAAAGTGAGAGCTCTTTCATCCACATGGTTATTTCTTGTGCCTTGGAAGTGATGAAGATTTGGGAACAAAGTATTCTTACATGGAAGAACACTGCTACTTGGTAATTAAGCACGTTGTAATTCACAGCACCAGAGGAATGCCAGCAAGGCAGGATTGTCCTCTGATTAGGATAACGAAAAAGGATTCAGAAAACAATCCGGGTTTTGCCATGGTTTCCTTGTGAGTCTCTTCAAGGCCCTGTTCTCTGTCTATTAAACAGGAAGAACAGTGCTCCCTTGTGAAACAGAGAAACTGATCTCACTTGTAGTGTCCAGACCCTGCTCTGTATGTCATTAAGCATTATTACATACTATTAAGTATGTTGTATATATTTCATACTATTAAGAAAGTTGAGTTTATTGTGGTGGCAGGTGCAATCAATGAACAGTGTCGACATTTCCAAAAATGCCATGGAGAAGATATGGAAAGCAAAACCTGTAACAGACTGGAGATCTCTGAGGAAAACATGCTTTGCACATACGGTTGAACACTTCTGGACAATTTGTGATAAATGGGTGGTGGATTTTGGAAAAAGCAGTTGTGTAAATGTGACTGGCCAGATGGAGGAAGGAGTATCCTCTCAAATAGCAGAACAGAAAGTGCCACTGTGAACGTTTTGGTGGCACATAGATCTAACCCTTCTCTCCTACGTCAAGTCTAGACACCACACCCTACGCCACCCCCAAAAAAAAAAAGAGTTTAAAAATTTATCATCTGCTACTTAGCTTTACAAAGATGGAAGTAGAAAATTGATGAACCAATGACTCTAAAGAATAGCATTTGAAACATATCAGCAAAAAAAGCTAATAAAAAGCGCCTGTAGCCAGAGCTCCCCTGTGAAGTGCTGAAAACTTTGAAGGGTCACTTCAGTGAGCTGGAAAAGCATGCAAAAAGCAGCCAAAAGACTCAATCAACTTAAGTACCTTGAGCTATATGGGGGATTAGGCATTGGTTTGTGTTTTTTCTGGAGTTCACAACCTTGCCTGCAGGAAGAAATAACTGAAAAGTTATTCTAGTGGTTATGAGCTGGTGAGGTGTGAAATGCATCGCACGCAGCTGCCTGCACAGCCCCAGTTTTCACTGATGTACAATACCACTTAGGTAGCCACTGCCTTCAGTTGTGCTCCTGTGCTCCTAGGGTACTATACAACCCTTCCTTCTAGAGGAACTAAAATGCCATTAACGTAACGCTGTGGCTGGCAAAGTCCTCGGTTACCTTGTTGGATTATGATTCTCTTCAGATACATGAATGTGCAGATGTGGAACTTAGGGTCTTTTCCAACCTAAATGATTCTATGAAATTATACAAACACCTCTGCAAAATAACGTAGAGAAATTTTCAGTTAAGAACAAACTAAAACAGTTTAAAATGAGGCCCTGACTCTTTAAATAATGCAAATCTGGGAAAAGATAGCTTAACATATGGCTTTGCTTCTCTGAGTAGACCCATTGCTCTCTCCTGACCAGATCAGAAGTGGTTAAAACTGTACCATCAACAGAATCTGCGGCCCACTGCATGGAGTGTGCCGAGTTCATGGAAGTTGGAAATATGGCTGGCATTTGAATAGGACTAGGGAACAGCAGAGGCATCTAATATCTGTTACAAATTCATGTGGCCAGATGCCAAATACGTGGTGGTCCTGGACAGGGGTAGGATGTAGATTCTTTCACCACTCATATTGCAGTGAACTGCCAGTTACATAACTTAGTACCGTGTCCCACGGCCTAAGATCTTTATTTATTGCTCTGATTTCCCTAAAAATAATCCTGCCTGACCTCTTCGTCTTCAAAGGCCAGATTAAGTAGAGGAATGGCACAGCAGGACCACGTATTGTTAAGGCAGCCGCTCTGTAGGCAACATCTTACTAAAGCAAAGGTGTAAGTGCGGGGCTTCTCATCGCATTGGGATAAGTTTCCTCTTCCCAGTTTGAGATGTAGTCCTCAGGAAAGAGCAGTCCCAGCCTGTGCTCATGCAGTGTCTGTGTTTACAAAAAAGTTGACCTTGCCTGCAGAGAGGACCAAAGGGCAGACTCCTGAAGTCCCCTGGCATACTTACAATCAGCATGCCTGTTGTTTACAGCTTTCTTTTCAAATTTAGAAACAGAGCCTTTTCTCATCTCACTTGTTCCTGGCTACAGAAAGGTCTCCAGCTATTTACGTACATTGCAGAGGTGCCAAAAGACACACAACACGCCTGGAAGCTTCCAGG
This sequence comes from Steatornis caripensis, assembly GCA_013398225.1. Lineage (NCBI taxonomy): Eukaryota > Metazoa > Chordata > Aves > Caprimulgiformes > Steatornithidae > Steatornis > Steatornis caripensis. The sequence continues at coordinate 223,411 of VZSC01013297.1, read as the reverse complement.
GGGCTTGGCTCTACTAACACTGCAACTATCCAGAGTCTTTTGGAAGCTACTTTATTCCAGCAAATCTTTTTTTCTGGGGACACTTTGATCTGCGAACTTGTATGTATATACGCTTCCTACTCTTTTTTAGACTTCATAATTAGACAAAGGGTGCAGAACAGCTTCACATCCTTGATAGCCTGTTAGCAGCTCATTTATTTATTATCCGTGCATGAGCTGGCTCAGATGAAATACAAGCTTTTTAACCTACCCCACAAAATGTGAGATGCGCTGCGGTTTAGTAAATCGTGTAGTTATTATGTCTTCTTTATGTATAATGCATCTTTAAGTCTACTGAAGCAAAGATGTATGCAGAAAGCAGGAGCCATTTGTTCATTCTGTCAAGCACTGCTTCTCCAACAAATACAAAGACTTTGGCTTTCTTAAAAAATGAAAATTATGAAGAAAATATGTAGTAAGATTAAAAATTTAACTTTTGTTTCAATTAATAACCCGAAACAGAATTATTTTTCACTTCCCTCTCTACTTTCTCTCTTTTTCTTTTCAATTTGGGAAAAGGAAAGAAATCTGAGAAAAAATACGATGGAACTAAACCGTAACTTGTTTGTATCACTTCCTTCTATGTTATTTACTTTAAAAGTCTCCATAGAAAGGAGAAACTGAAAAGACCGAGGATAACATAATTTGGCATTCCATTCTTCTCTAAGATACTTTTTAGTTTTGCTACAAACTCTCCCATAGTTAGAACTCAGTCATGGTGAAACACTTTTGTCCCTTAGTGTTTCTAAGTAACCTCAGTTGAAGGCCATGCAGAGTGACAACAAAACACTGCCAACACATCAGTCGTGCACTATATGATAAAAATAAATTTTTTGTGTGTGTGATTATGTTTTGGTGCTTTTGAATGTCAGAATATTGCTCAGTTCAAAGGAGCTGGGAAGGGCTACTTCAATTACTTTTTTGCTACCCTCCAATGCTGTCCTCTTTTCCAGTTTCCCCAGCATATTGCATCTCTCATATGCCCTTCTCATTCAGATCCCCTTCCAATATCACCACTGGCTTACACATCAAGCAGAATTCTTCCTGCAACTGCTCACCAATCATCTCAAGATTATCTCTCAACCACAGGGACTAACGGTTGTGGACAACCTCCTAGTTGCCATTGCTCCCCAAGATCCACATGTGCTGCTTCTTGATCCTGTAGTCTGATGTGAAGGTGAACCTCAAACAAGAGGAGACAACAAGAAATGCTTGGGCCTAGCAGCTGCTTCAGCCAGTCACCATGGATGATATGCAAACCTCAATCGGGGACTGGATGGGTATTTTAAGAACCACAGATGCACAGTTGGAAAGTAGCCCGTTTAACCCATGGTGATGCCAGCTGCGAGGGATGACATACAGCAGCATGTACGCTTTAGCAACTGAGCACTCAAAAGAACGTGGTATTTCTTAGCACAGCCTAAAGCACACCAACCCAGGCTGTTCAAGCCATGATGGAGAAGCATCTCATCTAGACAGTAAATACTAGCGGTCCCTCTCCGAGCAGCAGAAGAGTACGGGATGCTAGAGGAACATGTTAGCATCCTTCAAAAACAGGCAGATTCAGTCTGGAACTGGAAAGCACAGAGGTGGATCGTGGGAGAGGGAAAAGCTACTGGCAAGGGAGGAAACAATGAAATCAAGATAAAAGACAACAGGGGGCTAGAAATCACAGTGAGGAAAACCCGTACGCATACCCCCGATGGAGAGAGTCCCCTCCCTCCGCTGAGCTTCCGGGCATAAAAGCTTGGGCAGAGCCTCAAGAAACCCTCAGCACGCTGACGGCCCTGACTGAAAATGTGAGTCATCAGCCCCCAGGGTGACTCACGGCCGCACTCCTCCACCCTGAGCAGCAAACGAAAATATAGATGAAGAGGAAGGTCGGGCTGAGGACAATACTACAAGCCAGGGAATTTCTCAGCCTCTCACTATGTCAACACCCGTGTCATGAATCTTTTTGCATTCAGCAGTTGGTGGCTGAGGAGGAGATTGCAGTGACCATCTGGGGAAGGAGAGAGGGGTGACATCCTCCCTTATGTTGCCTGCCAGGGAGGGAGATGTTTTGGCAACAAAAGTAAGTACCTGAGAGACAGAAAAAGGGCAACGGGTACGCGCTAGCTAGTTAGCAGGTGAACTAGGAATGTGAAAGGGAAAAATCACAAAAGGGTTTTTGCATCTCTTGGCTAACTGGGCTACGGCTGTGAGGATGGCACTACTGAATAGCTTGCCAGGCTGAAATCCTGGCCTCATTAGAGTCACTGGGAATTTGGCAAGAGGCCTGAACAGAGCTGGTTTTCACCACAGCTTTAGTGCCATGTGATACAGAGAAACGGCAACGGCTTGAGGCCCAGGCAAAGGCCAAGCTGTCTTACTGTCTAGGTGGGTGCATTGTGGCCAGATCTCCCTGACTACCTCTGCTCCATGCCCCAGGGAGCTCAGCTCCCAGCTGGCCCCAGGCAGGTGGCACCACTCTGAAGGTGCCCCGGCGCCAGGCAGAGCAGCTCCACCCCAGGCTGTGCCCGGGCCCTGCCGCTGAAGTGAGGCAACACGCTGACAGGGCTATCCAGGCTCAAGGAGCTGAGCTTTTAGACATCAGCTTGCCAATTGCCACANCCAGCTGGCCCCAGGCAGGTGGCACCACTCTGAAGGTGCCCCGGCGCCAGGCAGAGCAGCTCCACCCCAGGCTGTGCCCGGGCCCTGCCGCTGAGGTGAGGCAACACACTGACAGGGCTATCCAGGCTCAAGGAGCTGAGCTTTTAGACATCAGCTTGGCAATTGCCACACAGCCAGGCCACAGGAAGCTGCCTGCTATCACTCTGCTGCTAGACTCTCTGCTACACAAGCAGCTGTGTTGCACTTTATTTCCATCACTTTTCTTTAAGTGCAGATTGATTGGGAGGAGGGGGGAAGGTCGCCTGTAAGCCATTAATGCTAGCTGGAATGGCACGCGCTCCTACATCGTACCATGCTGCTATCGCTTCTCACCTCCTGTTTAGTTCAGTGCCACATCCTCCCCTGTTTCTCCGTTATATTTGTTCAGACTACATGTTACTGGAGCTGTGACTCAAGCTCTTGGGCACTGTTTGCCCAAGAAGGCCTCCATTTCCTTTGGCTCTACCAGTGAGATAATATTAAATTACTTACACACTGTCTTGTCACGTCACACAGAGCTGGTGTTCTTTGTACTGAGTCTTTTCCTGGAGTCTTCGGAACACTGGTTGGATCATTACTACTCCATTCCCATGACAAAGTGAGTCGGGTCATTTAGTGGCACATAAAAAAAAACCGAACACAAATCTGAGCAGCAACATTTCACTTTTTTTTCCCAGACAAGTGAAATCCAGCATTAACTCTAAGTGCAGTGAAGCATTCACTTCATCTAAGTACTTCATCTTCTCTAATTAACTTCAGTATGGAATCCCCTTCCCTGTCCATTCCTTTCTAGCAGCTTTGGGCCTCCAGCTAAAATAATGCCTCTTCACTCCCCTTTTTTATCAAAGCATTGCCCTGAAATTGGGCCAAAGGATGTCAAGTTAGACATACTTTTCAAATACACTTAATGCTTGTGTAAATGAATGAATGCTCAAGTCAGAGTGTGCTTTATGGGTAACAGACAAGTTAAATCGGAACTTGAGCAGCGCAGGATTGCCTTTGCGCCTGTCATTTGTGGCCACAGCGTGCAGGAAATACCTCCTGCCCCAGGAGGGTTCCTGTTTCATGATTCCACAGACAGCAGTGGTTACTGATTGACTATCCGGTTGTCCTCAGCCATGAGCTTTGCTTCACTGCACGGGCTCAGCACTGCACAGGCCCAGCCTTGCTCTTCAGAGATGCCTCCCTCTTTTCATTCCTGCACAGATTCACATCTTCACTGTCACCAGCTCCATGCTGCTGGCTCCCAGCTGAAAGAAGTGGTCAAAAGCCACCAATGGCACCTCATTCCATGCATGGGAACTCAGCCAGGAGACAGAGGCAAAAGAACATAAGGCTCACTCCAGTCTGAGATACCGTTACAAGGCTAGAAACATTTTCCCCTTTCCAAGGACCAGCCCATATGTGAGAAGCAACTAATATGTGAACGCTGTCCTGAATGCTTTTAATATGCTCCTGCATCTCACAGAAAATTTAGGAAAATTTGAGACATTTTGAAGGCTCTGCTCTTTTTGTCCCCTCTGCTCTTGCTGCTTTGTTTTCAATCATTTTCTAAGGTCATGCTCCCTGGCTTGCAACAGTATGATTTTCTCTATAGCAACTAAGCTATTCTGCATAAAAAAATTAGAAATCAAGGTGTTAGAAAAGGCAAATAGTCTATCTAGACCAGTACCTGGCAATTTGCATCATGAAATGGTTCTCTCAGTGCAATGCTATGTCTCAGAAAACTAATCTGATGCCCCACTTCATAATAAGACATAATGGCAAATTTTCCCCGTGCCATAGCAACCCCAGTTGTGCAATGTTCTCTAATGGACAAAGGGTAAAAAGAAGGAAAAAAATGAAGTATTTACGCCTTGTGGTAACAGTCCTGAAGCTTGATAGCCTATTTTAGAATCTGCAATTTGAAGAGCTCTGCTTGTTTAGCCCAGCCAAGCGAAGGCTGGCACAAAATATGATTATCCCATATGTATTTATAGAAGAGATACATGGGGAGGAAGAAGAGCTAATGAAGAACAAATGGCACAAGAACAAATGGGAATAAATGCGGCACAATAAAATTAGGCTGGAAATTAGAAAATTATTCTACCTGTGCTGTTCTGGAAGAGACTCCCAGGAGGAGTAGAGGGGGCAAAAAAACAGGGCTATTTTTATTAAATAATGAGATCAGTTTAGGAAAGTTTTACCATTGTATGGTCCAATGGCTATGATAGCAGGGTATCATTTCAGGAATCTTCTAGCCCTATATACTTCTCTTTCTAGAGCATTTACCTTTCTTCTGAAAACAGGCTCCCACAAGGCTCTTAGAATACCCTGACGGAGGCTTATCTCTGTAATGTACCAGCCTTTTTGATCAAATTTTAATCCAATCTTGTTTAAGGTGCAGACTCTGCAGACTTTAATGAAAAAAACAACAGTGATTTGCTCGACCAAATTGATCTGACGTTTGTCCAAAAGATGCTTTCTGATTCACACAGAAATTAAATTGCATGGCTTGCAGTACCCAAGAGGCAGTCTGAAGTGATCATTGAATACCCATTTATATTAACTTTGTTAACCTCTGTTAACCTTTTCGTAGCACAAAAGGGGCATAGTGCCTGCACATCTTATAATTTGAATTAGAGTTTGCTTTTAGAGGTGGCAAGTCCCAGTCTGCAAGCCCTCCAGTGGTGCACACCGTGCTCGCGCACTCCGGGGCTGGTGCAGAGCCGTGCCATCAGGGTGCCACCACGACCACCCCACTCATCCATCTGGGTCAGGTGCCACGTGAGTAAAAGCAACAACACATTTACACCCTTACTGCCGTACCTGTGGCCTGCATCACCTGCTCTGATGCAAGACCCAAAGGAGAGTGCCCCCAAATTTCCCATTTCTCTCTCAAATACATCATCTGGCTTAACAAACGGTATTATATTGCCTTACAAGTCTCGTCAAGCTGATACTAGGCAAGCTTTGCATGAATGAGAATCGGGCCCTTTCTGTATATACAAGCACACGCATATTTCTGCATATATCATAGATATGCAGATACACAACTGTAGGGCAGAGGAGTAAATCACAGCCTAAATCACGACTGCAGCACGCCGGGCACCTGGGCATGCTGCGTCAGCCTGCCAGAGCCACCACCGCCCTGTCCCCACCGGGCTGCCAGTGCTGGATGAGCTGCTGGCAGCCTCTCTCCATCACAAAGCCAGCAGCTATGCTCTGCGTCCTCCCAGCGGCCCTGGGCTCTGCAGCTCTCCGTCTGCTCACATTCAGGAATCCCACGACAACTGCCACGTTATACATTTTTCAAAAAAGCCTGGCCCTGCACAGGCCCCTCCACTGTCATTACTGCCTGGCCAGAGGGGAAAAATCCAAGGAGGCACTCTGCTATGCTTCTATTTCTGTCTCCTGGACTGCAGAACACCTCATAGTTTAGCCAGTTCCTTGCTGAAGTCTGACTTTCACAACACTAAATATAGGAAATGTGCGCTCTGCAGGGGCTAAATTTAGCTTTGCTGCGTTAGAAGGGGAGGTACCTTGTTAATGGAGGCAGGAAAGCAAAACCACTGCAGGCAGGGAAGCTTGGGTGATGCAGTAGCAGCCACTGCTCTATTGTGCCAGCACAGGAAAGAACTGAATTAGAAAGTTTAGTTCTGGGTTTGATTTTTTCTTTTTAAATAAATCTGTTCAATGCCCTAGTGACGTTTTTAAGGTAGTGCACCTCTTCCAGAAGAAATTACATAACTCCATGGTATTCCTGTAAAAACATCTAGGAATACTCCATATTTAAATCAAGGTGAGACTTAAAAATAATACAAATGAGAATTCAGGATTGGAAGCATCTAAGCTTGGTACAGCTGACATGTAAAGCCTTTTATATAAGACCCACACATGCAGTAAATCATGACTACCTGACATAAGCCCGGGCAGGGTTTTCAGGAATGTTAATCGCTGCTAAACAAGGAGGACTGGATGTCTCAGAGCTGCAGCCTTTCACCTCTAAGTCACCTATCCTAGCATACCTGGTGGGGGGCACACGATCTGGATGCTGTTCCCAAGCTGTGCTATTCACTGAGGATTAGACAACATGCCTCTGTTTCCCTACCTATCAGCTGCGGGCAGCATAATTTCTCCTGTGCTGCAGAGCATTTTCAAAGCTTAGTGAAGATTTAAAGTCCTTAACTCGCATTGGCTGGCTTCTCTTTAGAAACCACTAAGGGCTGGGAAGGTCTGAAAGATAGGATTTTGACCAAAATACTACACAGAAAAATGCCTGACTGCTTAAAAACAGGTTTCCTAGTGTGTGTCATCACACATGAAACAGCAAACGCAGGTGACTGCTCGCAGGCACCGTACACCCCAGGCCCACAGGGAGGGGATAGCCAAGGCTGCGGGTGCATCACGGGAGATGTAGCTCACGGAGGTGGCCCCACACTGAGCCGCTGACCACAGGAGCAGACGCAGCTGACGCAAAACTCTTTTCAGGAATTAAGGTGGGATTTCAGAAGTGTAAGGGTTAGGTTCTTTTCAAAATTTTACAGAAAGTCCCATTTCTCCACCACCACTCTCATGTACCTGCAGTGCTCTCCAGTAAGAAACAAGGCAACAAGCTGGATCAGCTTCCAGGGGGAGAACTATTTTGTAGTAGTTCAAATTACAAGTTCGAATCAATTGTTCCAAATCAAACCACCACTAACACAGTTATTTCATCTTCATACAGATGATGATAAACAAAATACATGACAGAGAAGATGACTTGTTCTAAAAAGAAAATAACACTGGGATCCACCAAATGTTCTTGTCAGAAGCAAATATAATGACCAAAAATGCCCTTTTCCATGTCTGCATTAGATTCAGCCCTGCTTAATTCATGACAAGTGACCGCTGCACAACCATTTTACCATGGACTGCTGACAAACACACATTATTCACTGGATACCTAATGTCTATACCGGGAAGGTAAATGTACCCAACACATTTTCTCTGGTACAGGCTGGCCCTTTTTCACCTACCCAGCTCCCTTATAGCCCAAAACATTTTGGTCTTTGTTAACTTTCAAGCTGTGCATGTAAATTGTCTGGGAGAGTGTTATTTGGCTGGGGCCAAAACAGGTCACTGACAATAGCTGAGCATTATAAACAAAATCATACTGAGCATCTGGGAACAACCTCTGGAAACATTTAATTTATTAGCATAGATATAGTCACTGAGTTTAAACTGAGGAAACCAAAACTGTCCATCTTTCCCCTCAATACATCCAGTAAATAATGTTAAATTAAATATTGTTTGGTCTGACTCACAAGCTACACACATCTACCAGCCCTCTTGCCAGCAATTAACGCATACCCCCTCACTTCAAGTTTTGGTCCTAGGAGCTGACGATAGTGTAACTAACACACTGAGGTGTTGGAGTAGATGAGTCCTTTCAGAAAGGCAACAATCAGTAGGATTTTAAAATTTAGGATATTTATCCTATCCATCAGTCTACACTTTCTTTTGCTTCTTGGTGTGCAAACCATGTTCCCTTGGACCACGCTCCCACGGGCAGCCTTGGACTTTCAGAAGGCCTTACAAAAACACCTTGTGACTGCATGTTCATGAAGTAGCTAATGACAGACAGAAAAGGAGAAACCATTTCCAAATATGAACTTCTTACAACAAAATTGGAAAGCATGTGGAAAGGAAGGGGCTCCACACAGGACCACCTCTCATTTGAGTATTTTTGTGGTTTTCATTTCTGTCCCTGAGAGGCTGAAGGTAGGTAAACTCCACTCCTCCTTCAGTTAAGCCTCTCATGACCCTGATATTCCTTTCATATTCTGAATATTTCAACTGGTCTAAAAAAGATATTCCCACTTCCTTCAAAACCTCTGCCCTCTCTGATACCAAGGGGTCACGAGCACAAACCTGATGAGTAAAACATTAGGGGTGATATCCCACTTGTACACCTGCTTCTTGATCCTTTTCTCAAGATTCTCACACATGCCAATGGAGACAGCAGATACTAATTATTCACAGCTATACAACACAAACAGTGACAGGATAGCTGGAAATGAGCCTAATGAAACATGCAATATAGACTTACTATACCATAGACCAATATTAACAAAAAAAAAAAAGCACCAAACAAAGCACATGATTATGAAGAAAAAAAAAGAAGAGATAAAATTAAGCAAATGGAGCCAGGTCCCCCAGAGTTCCCTTGTTCGTAGACTCACATCAATAATATTTTTAGTCTCGTGTAACAATTCCATCCACTTTTAATGCTACGGGCCATAATTGTCATCCCTCTGGACTTTCAAAAGGCAAGGGATATTTTATCCTGTACTGGTTTTGGCGGTTGATTTGCTGTGTAATAACTTGCATGGTGCTATGTTTTGGATGTGTGACCAAGCCAGTGTTGATAACATGGTAACGTTTTAGCTGTTGCTGAGCAGTGCTTACACAGCGTCAAGGCCTTTTTTGTTTCTTACCCTGCCCCACCAGCAAGCAGGCTGGGACACAGCTGGGACAGCTGATCCCAGATGACCAAAGGGATATTCCACACCATATGACACTGTGATCAGCAATAAAAGCTGGGGAAAGAAGGAGGAAGGGGGAACGTTCAGAGTTATGGCATTTGTCTTCCCAAGCAAACCTCACGCATGATGAAGCCCTGCTTTCCCAAAGATGAAAAGCAATGGACTCCTGCCTGCCAATGGGAATAAGTAGTGAACGAATTCCTTATTTTGCTTTGCCTGCACATAGAGCTTTTGTTTTACCTATTACACTGTCTTTATGTCAACCCAGAAGTCTACTCAATTTTGCCCTTCCAATTCTCTCCCCTGTCCCACTGGGACAGTAGCGAGCGGCTGGGTGGGGCTGAGCTGCCTGCCGGGGCTAAGCCGCAACGCATCCCCAGCCCTGCAAAACATTCAATAGGTAGCCTTTCAGTGGGTTGTATCTGTTGGTATTTGAGCTGTAAAAAAAAAAGGATAACATCTCCCTTGCAGTCTATACTACAATGTATTTGCAGACATTTTCTTATTAATCATACTCTTGGTATTTATTCTAAATTTTCATCTTAATGGATTAAATTCTTAATAACACCACTTGCCCTTTTTAGCTTAACACTTCCCATCCTTATCAAGATAGTATGTACTCTCTTTTAGCTGTCATGTAGATGAACGTACTAATTTAATCATTAAATCAATGTCAGCTGGGAGAGAAGTTTCATGAATGTAACCGAGAACCCCCAGTTCTTTTGTTGTGCAAAACAGACTGTTAAGCTGAGCTTTGCATTCTCCAAGAAGAACGACTTTGAGTTCTTTTCAATTTCAATTCTGTATTACCAGATTGAGAGTTACTTTCCCATTTCCCTATTCCCTTCTCTGTGTGTGCAAGCAGTAAAGGCACACAGACGGGAAACACAGAGCACGTCCAATGAACTCTTGCTCTGGTTAGCACTGACCACAGAAACTTCTGTAACAGAAATTCCCTGAAAAGAAAACATTTTACCACCTGCTTATGTATCTGACACACAGAGTGAAGGAGAAATGGGCTGGGAGCCTTCCAGCCTGTAAAAAAATCTAGTTGGTGCTATTACGATGAGCTATTAATGCTGTATATCTAAACAACACATGGAGGACTTACCATCCTTATCTAAAAATCTGATACAAAACATATATAATGTCTGTAACATACATAAATAAATGTTTGTGTGGTTAGGTAGACCTACAGCATATCATGAAATCGTGTGGCATAGTGACAATTTCATTGTCGCACTGAGGGTTCTTCCTTTGAACACAGTTTTGGGTGCCTGTTTGGTATAGACCTTTCAGCTTATTTAGTTAGGTTGTAGGCTTGTCCTTCACACAGTATTTTTCTGTTAGGTATTTGTTTATCTGCCACAACGGTTCTTGGTGCAAGACTGGAGTTCCTGGACCTTATTGTGATGACACCGAGAATTCTTCCTTAGGCCAAAAATATCCTTCCTAAAGCTATCAACTGAAGTGATCATTACACTTACATGAGGCCAATATCTCTGAATAATTGATGAAACCACAGACGGGCATAAGATGTGCAATGCAATTAAAGGATCACCTACGTTGATGTAAGTTGTATATAAGAAAAGATGCGACCTATCCTCAAGCTTACACAGTCAATGCCATCTCCTTTGGAATCAGGAGTGATCGGTTGACTCTACCTTGGATAGCAGCCAACAAATCAAACATTTAGAAGGACTTACAAAAATGCCTTGTAACTCTTTGTCCATGAGGTGATTAATTGCTAGACAAAAAAATGTAAAAAATCTTCAGATATAAATTCTTCACCACATTAGGAACAACATGGAAAAGAAGGAAATTAATACATGACCCAGCTTGAGTATTTCTGCCAGTATTCAATCTTTTACTTTAAAGGTAATTTGCTAGTTCCATTTTTGTTTCATTTCTGTTAAACATAGATGAAATAGTTTTTTTAAAAACCCAAGTTTTTAGTTACATCATTTTACAAAGTTACTTTGCAGAATTCTTTTGGATGAACCAAACCTCCTAATTCTCTGCTTTGGATTCCTCATTGAAGAGGTATAGGTTTCCACACTGAGAAGGGCTAATGTTCTTTAAACGGGAGGGAGTTGGGCTCTACATTTATGAAGTTAGTTGATCTGAAGTCCTAGTTTCTTAAGAGCTGAAGAAAAAAGGTTTCAAAGCTTTCTTTGATCAAAGCTGCAAAGAGTGACAACATTAGAAACAGCAGGGGAAAGAATAAAATGAAGCATACAGAGCAATATCCCAAGACTTCTGCCTGCCAATTCAACCTCCCAGTGCCAAAAATGGAGCAGAATATAGCCTAACTTATTAAATATATTGAAAAAAAAAATCAGAGCCATGAGTTATGGCTCTCCAGTTTTTAAGATGTTTACATAGCTAACTGAGTCACCATACACGAAGCTTAACTTTGAACTTCACAGAGCTACTGCTTGCAAAGAAGCAAGCAGAGGTGGATTTGCCACCAGCAATGCACATCCCATCGGTACTGCCCCATGCCGCAAATATGCTCTAGGCCACGTGAGGATGAAGAGAACCTAGTGCCATATGAAATCCCCATCCAGAAGAGGCATATATCCAACACCAGCTAAGCACTCATCTCCTGCACAGAGTTTAAACACATTCTGGTAATTTTAAAGTACAGGCAGACAATAAATAAAACCTCTTAAGTCAGTTTCAACGTGAGGGAAAACTAGATTTCTATTGCTATTAGAAATCTGAGCAATTTGCTGTAATCAATGCTGACTACTTGCTATATTCTTTGATTTCAGCAATCTTTATATTTAATGAGGTAGTTTTATCTTTTTTGAAACTTGATTTGTTGTAAGGTAGAGCAACAAGGTAGAGAAAAATAAATTATTCAAAGTATTAGAATAGAGGCTTTCATTTTAGTCAAATATTTCTCTGATTATATTATTATACTTCAAAAAATGAACCTATTTTC
>VZSC01013297.1:181173-211120 GCA_013398225.1 Steatornis caripensis | reverse complement strand
TATTTTCCATCTCAATTTAAAACAACAAATGTTAATTAACTATACTATAAATTAAGAAATTCAAAACTGTCATTTATTGACTAAGTAAGCTTTTGTAAGTACCTAAATAAGTTCAATTTTTTTATAGAAAGAATGGGGTGAAATATCTTTAACTATATTATCAAATCCCACTTTATTTATAAAGTACAACAAACCATTTCCTGAATTAAGAAAGTTTCTATTCATTCAAATGTCAGCACCTACAGAGTTTCTATATTGGCATATTCACTGCCGTTATCCAGAATTCTGTAAAGTGCAACTTTTACTGAAGATTTCAAAACTTGTTCTGTGTGGAAAACCTATTAAGTCATATTAGAAATTATTTAGAATGTTGGTTTTCAATGTATGAATCTGTGTTCCAGTCTACTTCCAAAATTAACCGGATACAAATGATAAGTAGAAAGTTAATTATGCCATAAATATGAAACATTTCATTCACCTTTTCCTATATATACACAACAACAGGACTATTAAAATGAAAAAAAAAAAGTTATATATAATTGCTTAGGTATACACAGCTACGGAATATCTTTATTAGCTACCCCACACACACACACACACATTTTGTGTAAAGATTTTTATTTGATTACAACAATCAAATAAAAATATTTTATAGTTAGTGCCACAACTCTTGATTTGGAAAAATACAAGTACAAAAAATGTAATTAAAGTCAGTGAATTAAAAGACCATTTTAACGTTTTTTATTTAAAATTGAAGTGACTTAAAATCAGTCCCTCACAGATCCTATTGAGTGACTGGTAGAAAATTATTTAATCCGATGAAGTTTCCTTCATCCTCATTTGAGAATCATTTCTGAAAAAGCTTCTGAGCCAATTTATTGTATTAAGTATAACTATTATCATTAATATTATTTACCAAGGAACTGTGGGTCAGCAACGCCTTATCCATAGATCATTTTCAGTTCTCAGAATCCAAAATTGAAATTTCTATTTGCTCAGCCTCAACTGTATACATTATGCAAGTCACACTGCAATCTTCCATTTCTACACCAGACGAGCACAATTCTTAGGTTTAGTTTTCCAGCAGAAATGCTTGCGTGTGTGAATTTTTTTCCACTTGTAGTCTCTACCTATTAGCAACCTTTGCTTAGATGCCTCTTACGCAGACCCCTGGCAAAGAGCCACACAGGAGATCTCTAAGAAGCAAGCAGAAACAGTATTGTAGGAACTTGAGTGAAGGTCCCTTTCGCTCACAATACGTCTGGACTAATGCTAAATTGAAAAATTAAAGTGCAAATCACTTCTGACCACTAGGATATACTGAACCCAGAGGCAGCTGCCTTCCCCCAGCAGCGGTGTAGCATTTGTGCACAATTAGTATAGAAACATCAGCAGTTCTTTCAGAGTAAACTGCAGGACGAAAGAGCACACCAGTGTGCTGTCACTAATCACCCCAGAAGGAAGGTCCTTCTAAACAGACGAATCAACGAAAGAAACTCATTATTCAGTGAAATCCATCCTGCAGAGATCTGAAATATGCGAAGGGCAAATGTAAATTAGGCTAGGTACTATCCCCATACACAGAAGCTGTTATCTATACGTCTATGCTTTGCTGTTACAGTACAGCACCATTCAGTTTCTCCACAGAGATAAAAACATACCATGAAAGACAGAAATTTCCATCACGGTACATAATCCATTTAATCTAATGTTTGGCACATGAGACAGGCGAGAACTTGTAGAACACAGGTCCTACTAGTTCACATCAGTATCAATGATATCATATCTAGTCCATATCATACTAGTTCATATCAGTACCAAGCTGCTCCTGATTGAAGTGAAAGCAGGCTCAGAAGTCAACAATAATGGGTCACAGTCTCTTGTGCTCCTAGATTTGCTATAAGGTGCTCCCTGGGGTGTCCCACTTCATGGGGTGGAAGCGCCACTCCTCCCCAAGCTGCCTGCTCCCATGACCCCCCCAAAGCACCCGGCATCCCACATCGGAGGTGCAGCAGGCCCCCAGACTGCATTCATTCAATCAAGCCTGCAACAGCTCAGAGTAGAGGCTGCACTGGCACAGTACTAAGTCCATCAATAACTTGCACTGAGACAATTACCGTTACAAGTTTATTTATAGGCAGAGTAGACCTATAAATATCCAGGAGATAGGCCAAATACCATAAAAGAGCCTCTTCCTTCTCTCATTCCACAAAGCAACACCTAGCAATCACTGGTCAGTAAAGGATATTAATGAGGTGCTGTTTCCTGCTCATAGAGCAGCTGAGTAAGAGGCCAAGGACATTCTCGCTTCTGTAATAAGAGAGCTACAGCACTGAAGCACAGGGGTTACGGCCTGCAATCGAGCATTACTAATGTGCTCAGTAGCTTAGGTATTAAGTTCACTAGAGAATAAAAAAGGCATGGAAAGAGCACGTAGGCAAAATGTAATGGATAGCCACAGGTGGGAGGAAAAATCAGCTTTGAATTCTCCCTAGAATAATTTCTTGCATAAGACTTTATATAAGCTGACAGCCTTTCACATTCTCAGAATAGGATCCCAAAATCCACTGGCAAGGTCTGCACCCTCTGGTAAAAACGGCCCCAAGACCGCACTCATCAGCTACCACACTGTTTATTATCAGGGAAAGCAGGAACAGCCAGTTTCAAGTGGGGTCAGAGCATAGTTTGGACAGCATTTTGGGACCCTGATCAGTCACCCACTGGGTCAGCTTACAAGCTGGCAGGCCTGGGAGGCACCTCGCTCCCTGTCTGCGAACTGTCTGGAAAACAGCTGTGCAGGCAGGGGCAGGAAAGAAAGCTCACCTTGATCAAAGCCTCTCTGGAGTCCAGGCTTTTAAAGAAAGCAGAAAAAACGCAGCAAGCTCTCTGTGCCACTTCTGCAACAGTACAAGTGCAGGCAAAACCTGGCAGCACTGAGGCACCCTGCTAAGCCAACCGTGTGTACGAGCATGCACTTACTTGCCAACAGCCCCAGAAAAGCCTGAGCTCAAACACAATACTCTAAGATGAAAGGAAAAAACATGAAGCCTGTCCAGCTCATGCCACATGAGCACGTTTTTGCTCCAGTGTGCTTTTACACATTTCAAGCCACCCAGCTGTTTTTATGGATGAGACCTATGCTCAGCACGTCATTTCAAAGTGAGTCAGAGGCACAAGCAGGAAGAGAAGTTACAGGTTTGGTTTCGCATGCCAGGCTAACTCTCATCTCTTTTTTTTTTTTTCCACTATTTGGAACCATATGCCCAACGGAAGAAACAGGGAAACCATAAAATCAGTATCATTTTAGAGCAGTGCCCAAGGGACTCGTCACTTGACATTCAACACTGCCAGAATTCCCAGTACAATGAGGAGTTACATTTCCTAACTTTGCTTCCCTACTTACTCAGGAGGTGAGCGCACACTCCTTCATGGAAGTGAAGAGGGGGGTTGGGTTTGTATTTTTACCTTCTAGGGGAAAACAAATCTTTCCCTCACGATCGCGAGGAAAATCTTGACAATATTACATGGCCGTATCCCTAAATACTCCAAATTCTCAGCACAGAAAAGCAAATCCATCCTTTGATAACAAAATGCCATGATTTTTTTAATCTAACCTCATATTTTAGGGGCCTTCAGCTTCTAGGAGTTCAGGATTGGAAAAGTTGGTTATCATACACCCAAATCTCTTAAGAGCATGTATTTTAAATAAAGAAAAGGAAGAAAGTAACTATAACCTCACCACGCAGGCATAGCCAATATAAGCAGCATGTAAAACGTTATGCGAGGAAATCAGTAGTACACAACAAAATCCCAGATTTTCAGAATACTTTTGTAGTGCTTTCTGAAAAAATGAGCCTCTTTCTTTGCATAAAGTACAACTGCGATGACTTGGCGTGGAATCTCTTAATTGAAGCCACTGCCAGACAGGAAGGAAAAACAAAACCTACCCTGGCAAGAATCTGCTGCGCGGCCCCATTTGGAAGGGCAGAGAGGTATCATCTCTGCACACAAGTTGAATCTCCAGGTATGAAACAGAGGGAAGAAAGACAAGCAGCCTTTAGAAATGTCCCAAGCGATCCTCACAAAGTCAGGAGGTTCATTTACCTCACAATTTCATACTTGTGGTAGGGAGTATTATTTATTCTTTCACAAGATAGACTATAGCAGACTTCTGGAAAGCTCCCTCAGCTTAATCCAAATAAGGTTCTAGATGTGCTTAAACACTTTCACAAGCCAATATTTCTTATTTCTGAACCTGCAAAAATTACCAGCTGAGAAGTTCTCTTGATCCCGACCAGGATTTTGAGGTGCCAAAATGTATGAGAATGGATAACCTTGGATAGACGGGTTGCTGTTTGCCTGAACCCAACCATTTAACCCAGATGGTGTGCGGAACGGTCACTATTTAAGAATTACAGCAAAGAAAGTGAAATATACGGAGAATTACATTTTTCCACCCTGCTCTGCTTCAACTGATCGTCCTTTTTTCTTTCCAATTCCTTTAGTGGTCAGGTAAAAGACAGATGATACCACACATCATATAGAAGATGTGACAAAACACATGCAACCCTTTGTGCAAGTGCTGTTCATGTGTTCGCTTGTTCACACTGCACCAAGCAGGCCTGATCTCGTAGTGTCATGTTGAAGGAAACGACAAAAAACTCCTCTGGAGCAGGTCAAGTCTATGGTGAAATAGGCTTTAGAAATACCTTGAAAGACAGTATAGGTCATCCAGTTCATTCAGAAATAAGATCATGATGTAGCTGATCAAGGAAAATACTGTTTTATTATTCTGCCCAAATCAAATTAGTTGCCCATGCTCTGGCCTGGAAATTAGAATCATTACAATGCAGTGATCTGTAACCCTTTCAACATGCTCACCCCTAAAAAACTTGTCCTTGGGAAACAGACTCCACACAATGAAACCAAATTCCACTGTCAGGTTTTCCTCAGTCCCATTTTGCACAACCCTTAGAAGCAGCCCAGAGAACCCCCTTCTGACGCTCAGAGTTCCCAGCGCTGCAGGGCCTGATGCACAGACAGATCCTGCTGCTCTGCAGGATGTTACTTAGACCTTTGCGCTGGGGAGGTCAGCCACTGGCAGGGGGCAGCGAGTCTGGCTGCACAATGGCAGCGTGGGCAGGCAAAGCTGATGTTGGTGCTGGTGTACAGTCAAGCCCAATTTCAAGCGGGAATGAACTACTCTTCAGTAGGTATTGGCAGCTTAGCAAGCCCAAGCCTGGGGAAAGTCTTGCAATTCTGCCCTGCTGCTGTAAGAAGCAAAGGAGAACAGGTCTCTCTGTACTGTGCAGCTGTGCCTATAAACAGACTTAACACACAGCCTAGAAAATAAAACTCAAGTAGATGCTCCTCAACAGTGGGTTGCTAAAAAGAGGGAGTTTCTTATTCAGGCATTGTTACATGAAAATAAGGTCTTGAAAAACCAGTTCTGACAGGCAGTCATTTCTCTCCCTTTCTGACAGCATGGCACATTCTCTCCAGCTGGTACACCCTGTTGATTTTTAACCACTTCTGTTCTGCCTCAGCAGTTTCCTGCGTTGCTGGGCTCCAGCTGGAGCTACCCACACAGAGCAACCAGAGCACAGGGAGCCTCCGAGGCACAACAGCCATGAGGATCATGAAGGCACAAAACCTGATTCTCACCTGTTTGAACTCAATCCTCTTTCCCCCTACTATGAAGGTGCCTAAGCAAGGTCATGCCCGAAGTCAGTTGGAACTGAATTGCTGCGAGGCAAGCTCTGCTGAGGGGAGATGGTTTTCAGCAGTTTTTTGAGCCAGAAAGGACCAGCGGACCACCTAGCCTGACCTCCCATGTGACAAAAGCTGCTGCAGAGAATAGCTGCTGGGAAAAGGCACCTCCTGTAGCCTGACAGTGAAGTACCAGCAGGCCAGGGCAGGTCCAAGATCAGTCTCTCCAGTCCCTGACTGGGAAGATTGAGGGGTGTTCACAACATGGCCAACAACATTCTGTTTCTTTCCTCCCAACAAAGTAAGCCAGCTCAGGTTGCCTTTGAAAATCATTTTATTAAACTGCATTTCCCCAAGCCAACCAAGCCTCTAAATCATTGAAAATTCCCTCCTCTTCTCTTTTCCCTCCAACGCTTCTGCCCAGGATGAGGAGGCTTAAGACTTGCCTGCCAGTTTCTTCTCTTTGCAATCTCTCTTTTCCTCTGGTTCCTCAGGCTAGCTATTTCTCCCAAGCTTAAGGCCCTGGGTTCATGGCACATCTTTAACCTTTTCTTTCCCTCAGGTAAAGCTTAAATCACCAGAGAATAGGTAATAACTGAGTAGATAAGCCACTAAAGACTATGACTTACCTGGACTAGATTACAGCTACCTCCAGCCGCTTCTCCTTTACAATGTTCCCTGAAAGCTCTACGTTCCCTCCCTTTTCTTTGTACTTACCTGCCATACACCGAGGTGGTGAGACCTTGTGTAACACAGCCCATACTCCCCTGCACAAGCTGCCTACATTACAAATCGAGATCTGAAGGAAGGGGGAGCAACCTCCATGACTCACCTGTCTCACCTCGCTCAGAGGAGAAGCAAATGGACACACAAGAGCCTAGAGAAATTAGGCAGAGCTTTGGACCCTGATCCAGCTGATGAGCTGTCAAGTTGATTTGCAATGATGAGAGCTGTGCTCCCTCACAAATTAAAAACACAGGAATAAAGTATATTTAGTTACAGGGCATAGAAGAAAGGAGAGATCAGGTGGAAGCACAAGCGTGCTTCAAGGCTGAAGAACAAATCGCGACTGTGAGGCTCAGCCAAGTCTCTGATGGAAGGACTGAGGCACAAATATGGAGACAGAGCCAAAGAATTTGCAAACTTACCAGCTCCAGTTCCCCACAAGGGAACTCCTGCAGTTCTGCAAGGAGTGCCAGATCCGCACACCTCCAGTGGGCTTCACTGCCAAACAATAAAACATACATACAAATCTTACCTAAACATTAATAACTATAGCAAATTGCAACTGAAAAATGCTACTACTAACTCAAGGTTAGAGTCCAGCGCCTACTTATTTCACGTTAGCTATTTCCTAATGCCTTTGAGACCTAGGCCATATAGTTTATTTTACACCTAACTGAACAACAGAGCTCTATGCCCTGACAGAGCACAGGAATCCAGCAAAGACAAGCAGTGCCCGAAAGCTACAATGCCCTCTCCACAGCCCATTTGAGGAACAGTGCTCTGCTCCAGCATTACTTCTCTATTTTGCCAGACTTGCTTTCTCATTTGTGTTAAGAGAGCTAATTATACTTCCCAATACTCTTACAACCTTTTGAGAACCTTAGGAGAGAAGCAGTACGCAACAGCAGTGCCATTACTTACAATAAATCTGCTGGTTGCATATGGTGAGAGGAGGCAAAATAGCTCACAGGTGGACCAAGAGAGAGAAGAACTGGAGCACAGGTAAGGACTGGGATAAATAGGCAGGGCGGTCCCCGAATTTTTTAACTAGCAACCATCAGCTGACTCTGATCCCATTTAATTTGGGGCTGTATCGATACCTGCTCAGCTCTGAAGTACAAACTGCCCCATCAAGCAGAGATTCCGTCACCTATTCCCATGTATGCCTTTGATACTACAATGCTAGTAGCCTCCTTTTCATTCTGTGTAGAAAATGGGGAAAATAATTGTTTATCCCAAGAAAGGTAGCATAGGGAATGGAAGAAACCAGTGTCCTATGTCAGTAAATAAGCTAGTGCACAGAGAGCAAACTAATCATGTGAAACTAGACCTCGCACAAGCAGGTAGCCTTGCTGGCCACTGGGACACTAGGCTAATTTGGGCTGGTTTTGTGTATGAGAGGAGAGTGAGGGCATTCACCGGGTCTGGCATGCTTTGCTAGACTGGGTGGAGTGCTGCACATGGGGCTGTGCTGGACTACGGGGGAGCCATACCGTGGCCCATGTCCACGCTGAAATCAGGCGAATTAACTGCAAGAAATAAGATAACCATGGGGGGGCGCTCTTAACTTAGTGCGGTCAAACACGGTGGGGGTTTCTGCAGCCCTCAGCGAGACATAAAAGCAGTTTGCAAAGGAAAAGTGAAACGGCGTTTAACAGTCACGGCCTGATCTCTGAAATTGCAAAGAATAAAATGAATGCTAACTTGAGGGGGGGGAGGGAATTTTCCCCTCCCCTCTTGCCTCCCACATTGCATCACTCACTGCAGTGAGCTCAGGTGAATAACAGACCAATGCATTTGTCTAATGCATGCTCTCATATTCATAGTCATTATGAGAGGGAAAAACCCAGAGAACGAATAAACCCCAAGGACTCTGTCAGAAAGTTCTGAGCGGAACATTTTCAAGAGTGGGTGTTTGCTGCAGGCCCCTGTAAACTGAGCTCTTTTTTCCTTGCCCCTCTCATTGACTTAAACCTTCATTTGCATGGTGCCTCTCCTGCTGTTATGGGCTCACTGGGCAAATGGATAAGGAAATATAAAAACCAGCTGAGAGTAAGAGGCTTCTTCTCAGTCTGTATCTGTTTAAGGGTACAGCTGCATGAGCACCAAGTTTCATTTCATAGAGCAGATGAGGATCAAGTGCTGTGATCAGTTTGAAGAAATTCTGTAACACTTCGTGGAACAGGATGTGGCCCAAAATTGTCAGATTATAGTAAGCAGTGTGAAGGAAAGCAATGTACTTCACCAGCGGTGTGGTTAGAAAGTGTGACAGTTCTTCATCTGAGAGATGAAGTACAAAAGTACCTATTCCAGTGGCTACTATAACTCTCTTTGAAGGAAGGGGAAAAAATCCTAATTGAAAAAAAAAAATCCATGGATTCCTCTTGCAAAGATCCTGAATGGTCTGTTCCTACCTTCTCTATGATTTTTTTTTCCTGGAAGCCATAGAGGTTAACACCATAACTACAAATTAAAATTTGTCAAATTTGTTAAACTTTGTCATAGAACCTCATGAAGGTTCAGTTATTAAAAATGCCTACAAGTATAATTATTGTTTTAAACAAATGCATTTATTAGAAATCATCTATGTGGGGAAAAAACAGAAGAAATAAATCCCACGGAATCCCTTTTTACAAGTTCAGATAAGACGACATTTTCAAAAAAGGAATTTTGCATTATTTTTCTGTCTTCCCTTATTCTTTTTTTTTTAATCGACTGGCCAATTTCAACCCATGCTAAACAAAAGGCCAAAATGCCTACAGATTTTCCAAAACCTAGTGTCTGAACAGGAGAAAAACTCAACGTGGTGCCTCTACTGTGGGGAAAAGCCAGCAGAATAGGGGTATTCAATGCTTGGCAGTAGCCGGCAGGTCTGTCAGCCCATGTGAACTAGACAGCCACAAGCATGTGGAGAGTGTGCATGGTTTTCTTTGGCAGGTGAAAACACATGCTGAGGACTTAGAACAATTCTTGGGTGGAGACAAAAGCAGTGAGCAGATAAAGGACTGAAAGTTGAATCCAGGCTTACTGGTCCTGCTTATTGCTCTGCTGCATGGAACCTGCTGCTTTATTTGCGGTTCTCTTTTATATAGCCCCCACTTCAAATGTTCATTAAAATAGATACGGCTGCACAAGTATTTAATGGCAGTGACAAGAAAAAGTCTGTGTACTTGTAAGTAATAGCACATGCATGACAGATGAGAGTGAGACATACGAATACCATGGATGTGTGTTCTTATACCAGTAACTCCCCGTTTCCCGTAAGAATCTTAGCTCTTCGACTTATTTCCTACGATGACTGTCATGGAGCAAAGGAATCGAAACACATTCAGATTGCCCAAGGGGCTCTCACCAGAGCATCAGATACAGTTGAGGAAACTGTCCCCATTGAGAAAACATAAGCAAATGAGCTTCTTCAGTTTTCTGAGGAAAGCTCAGGTTTACCCAGCAGCAACATACTGGTTCAGATCCATCTCCTGTGTCTGCAGACACTGACTATCTATGGTTAACCAAGAAGTTTATTTTTCACACAATAGGCTTGATTCTTCTCCTGAAGACTGACTTGTTTCCCACATCCTTGATCCTACAGATAGGGCACGCACAGAAAGAAGTGCTAAAGCAAAACCTGCATTCTCTGTTTTATGTGAGAGCTGGAGAAAGCAGAAAACCCACAAAAAACCCCAAAACAAGGAAGAAAAAAAGCAATAGGATGGGCTGAGAATATTCTACAAATTCCCAAAGGTATTTGGTTCCTGTTTCAGCACTTGCAGTGTTTAGATACCTTCACAGAACTGGGCTGTATTCACCTCTGTCATTCTCTGCAGCAATAGCGTTGCACGCTGATCAGTTAGCTTCCTGGTATGCGTCTCACAAAGAACCGAACCAGACAAGACTGACTAAGATTATAAAGATGAGGATCAGAGTGTTCCTTTTGTGAATTCTTGGTAACTGTGTAACTGCTAATTGAAAAACAAAACAAAACTGAATGAAAGAAAGACCAAAGAGACCTCTGCTTTATGGAGAACGCCACATTCATACTTAAAACATCAGCAAAGCCTGCATACAGCCGACTGTAGAGTAGCCTTTGTGTGTTTGGTTCAAGGTCCCTTTCAAACCAAATCATTCTCAGTCTAATTTTATGTATGCTTCAAGTTGGATCACTGAAGGAAATATTTTGATACAACTTATTTAAGAGCACATGATACCTCAGGGGAGCAACATGTTAGCGGGACCAGGGAAAAGCTGGCAGTATGGTTGTGGAAACAGATGGTCCACAAGCAAGAGAAAGTATTGTTAATAGGGTTACATTTCTAAAGGAGGAGTTCTGCCAAAACTAGCACAAAACAGAGTAGTTATTAAAAATGTGATTTAAGTGATCAAATTAGATTAAAAGTCATTGTCTCTCAGCTGAGATACGAGCACCGAGCATGCGTGTGTTTCTACGCCATGACAATATGAATGAAAAAGACTGAACATAAACTGCTATTTCCAGGTGATGGACAGAAACTTCCTAAATCACGCCAATTCTATCATCAGCTGTTATCTGACCATACTGCAATGCACGGATCTAAGTGAAAAACTAAGCACGTACTAAAGTGGGATACTGACTTCAGTTGGT
This sequence comes from Steatornis caripensis, assembly GCA_013398225.1. Classification (NCBI taxonomy): domain Eukaryota; kingdom Metazoa; phylum Chordata; class Aves; order Caprimulgiformes; family Steatornithidae; genus Steatornis; species Steatornis caripensis. Next base: position 200,067 of record VZSC01013297.1, on the reverse strand, counting down.
CTTTATTATACACCTAATTTGTGCTGCTTAGCAGGCATGAATTCAGATGTGAATTTAAAAGTAAATAGTTTAAGCTATGCTGAACTATGGAACATGACCTAACAAGCCTGGTGCAAAGGCACAAATAGACAACAACAACTTCAATAAGAAAGTGCAATTAAATGCCAGAAGTACCTATGAAATCAGCGTGAAATCTACAGAGCAAAAGTGATAAAAAACAAAGGAAGAAATGGGGAAGGAAAGTCTTGTAAATATCACAGCTGAATGCCACTTGCTGGTAATTCTTAAACTAGTACTCCAACTGTTAAGAAACAATGCAAAATCAAAATACATTATGGTCGGATTTATCCCACCTAACTTCACTCACTTACTGTGTCCAGCACAAGACACATGTGTGCACTGCTTGTGTAGATGATAGAGACAGACATGTATCTCCGGAGGGTGACACCTCCCACCCTAATAACAGCTTTCTGAGATACAGATGTGTCTAAGCCGAGGTTCTTAGGTCCCCTCTTAAAGCCACTGAATGCCCTGATCTAGTCTTGAAAAGTGGTAGTGACCTGCTGGCCCATCTTCAAGTTCAAGGGGCTGCTGAACATTCACTGAAGATGCTCATTTCTAGGAGTGCATAAGCATTTACTTATCTGTGAAGAACTTGCCCTCTCTTTTTTGAAAGCTAACTACAGTATGAGAAGATGCAGTAGTTCAGATGCTTTACCCTAGTAAGTAAACTCTGATATTAGGCCCAAAATTCTGCTCACTGCATAATTGTTTTCCTTCGGCAGTGCTGCTGACATGAAACATTATATACAACAATTATTTGAGTAAAAAATTTTTGACCTTGTTAAAAAATAAGACACATAATTGGGCATTTATTAGCTGTCTTTTTAATATGGCTTCCCATCAAGAAAACAGGAAGACCATACATGTGATCATCTTGCACTAAGCTTTTGCCACAGCACAGAGGCAGTGGACACTGCTGTTAAGAGTACGTGCAAAATGAGCCTTACACAACATTAGAACACCAGAGATCACCAAATATCCACAGACAGGGCTGTGGGACTCCAGCCCACGAAACTCTTCTCCAAAACACAGACTTCACTGGACATAAGCCAGCTGCACAGAACGACAGCCCAGGAGGCCACAGCAAATGAGAACTACGAAGAGGGGAAAAACTTGCCACAGGGCAATTTTTCCATCCCACCTTAAAAGTGGTGGAAAACTGAAGAAGGACAGGCTTTCTAACACCTCAAGGATGAATACATGCTCAATACAGCTGGTGAACCTTCCTCTCAAAGCTGTAGACAATGAGTATATACATACACGTACATACATACATATCAGTGAGCAGAAGTGAGGGAACATCTCTTTTAAACGGGAGAAAACTTCTCTCTACCATCAATGACAAAGTTTCTGTCATGCATCTCAAAGCTGCCAAGTACCACAAAGTTAGACTACCTCATTCAAGGAGTGATTTCAGGCAGTGTTGAGCAAAACACCAGGCTGCTACACTGCTTGGACACAAACTTAACATTAGACTTCTGAGTAGTGCTGCTGAGGTCAGTATGGTTACTCCACTGTGTGGCATCAGGCATGTCCTTTGGGGGCTTTTGCTGAAGCTTTGGCTTCCATTTTGTTGCACCTTACATTAGTGTTGCAAGTGCGTTTAGCAGACATTGGAAGTAAAGCAGCGAGTACCTTTACACCTGCTTACTGTCTATACAGTCTACTGCCATTGCTTTGCCCTGCGTTGCATGGTATATGCAAGATGAAAGAATCAAAGCAAAAGGAACAAAGAATGTGTGTGTATATACAAGTACAGCAAGCAGCGTGTTCTTTACTTGCAAGACCTACAGACTGTTCTTGAGGTTACAGACCAGCCATTACAGCCTACGAGTCAAATATTTGAGCTTAGTTCTTAGCTTGATCTTAATTTGCATGAGGGATCATAGGGAATTGACTTCCACATGCTGTGTTTCCCCATGCAAAGCAATTTACATAGATGTTACCAAGAATTTGGAAAACTGGAAGTAACCAGCTGAAGCAAGGCCTGGAGGTAAGAGCAGGGGAAACTTCAGTCACATGAATAGGCACTTGCTCCGGGCTTTGCACTGACAGCTATCCTACACCACTGCCTTACAACCTCAGGCATCAGGCAGCCTGGTGCTTACCTATTTACACCAGGCCCAGCTGAGTCTCCGTGGGCCTAACAAAGTATAGCTTTTTCTGCTGGGCCCAGAAGTGCTCCAGAGTGTAAAGCGTGAGAGGACATTTCTGCTCAGAGGCTCTGGACGATGATACCAGCTCAGGTGCTGCTTTGTGTGTGGCCANGCTGAGTCTCCGTGGGCCTAACAAAGTATAGCTTTTTCTGCTGGGCCCAGAAGTGCTCCAGAGTGTAAAGCATGAGAGGACATTTCTGCTCAGAGGCTCTGGACAATGATACCAGCTCAGGTGCTGCTTCGTGTGTGGCCTGGATGTCCACAGCTTGCTTGAAAAATATTTGTAGGTGCAAAACCCCTGGCATGTAGCAATGCTGTTCATCAACTCAGACCACCTTATCACAACACAGAAAGGACACCTAAAACTGGGTAATAGGACTAGCACAGACTGCAAAAAAGGACACTTTTGATAGAGGTACAACTGGAACCAGTTGACAGACCCGTTACCAACACCACGTTTACATGGAAGTGCAATGAACTTTTTTCTTCTTTCCTATAAATTGTGCCTCTCTGATTGCCTGGTTACTTTCTTGGGCTCCATTCTTTATACTAAAAAGTCCACACCACCAAAAAAACAAAAACCTAAACCACCAAAAACAAGCAAAACCTTTACAAACTCTCATTCCTCTTTGAAACCATTGTATTTTACTTATGCCTGACTGGCAGGAAGGCTAGTGGATCTGGCTCTGTATGTAAAAGCGTGTTCACTCTTCCTTCTCCCAGCACGTAGTGATATCAGCTTTGGCTATATCAAATCAGAGAAAACAGAATAGTTTTGACAAGCTCCACCACACATAGGAAATACGAATGATACCACTCCAAAGCTACACGTTAAAGTGACCAACTACCTACAGCCACTATGGAAAAAGCCAAGATGTTCCTGTTTCCATCATCCTTTAGCTCACGGTTCCCCTTTTAAGCGGTCCATTGGTCAAAGAGGTAACTCTGAATGTCACTCTGTGCCTCTGCGGTGCGGCTCTCTAAATCGGGGTGTGAAAGGACAGGAACATTTATTAAAGGTTTCCACCACAGAACAAGAGCTCTCACTTTTTGCAGCTACTCACAACACAAAAGCAAGTGCAACCACAGCAGGGTTTGAGCAGGAAAAGCCTTCACAGGGGGGCTAGTGAAGGACAGGTGGGAGAAGGGGGGTGGTTCTCTGTCACCAGAAAAAGTACTGCCGCTCAGTTTTTTCCACTTACAGTCAGCCCCACCATGACGCCCCAAAAGTGAACACAAGAACTGACCACTGAACGACAATATATAAACTCTGTGAAAGAGGGCTGACAACAGCCACTTTCTCCTCTGCTTTGACAAAGAAGGCACCAGCGATGAAACTCCACACTGCAGCTATCCTCGTCATCTGGCTTGGCGTCTTCGCTGTGCACATGGTGAAAGGTAAGTTTACAATCCAGAGGAAGACAGGAATTGCTCCCCATTGCACCAGTGCTCTGATGAGCAGGATTCATTCTCAGCTACAGCTGAGTCATAAGATAAAACTCACAAGAAATCCAGATCAGAACTGCAAGAAAGGCAGCTTTGTGGGAGATTTCATCTGATGTCCTGTCAGTTAGCGGTTGGCTTCTGCCTTAATGCAAGGAAAGTTTCTTTGCCTTAGAACACTTAAAGGATTTCTGCGCATTATTCTCTCTCTTAAAGAATGAAATCTTGAAGACACAATGTCTTTTAATCTCACTGATGGCATACAGCAATAAGTTCTATAAGTTAATAACATTTTGTGAAAAACAATTCTTGAATAAGATGTACTTTTTTCTTTTTCCACATATACTACTTTTATATGCTTCTTTTTTTTTGTCTTTTTCTAACTATATAGCCTTAATCCCTCTAATGTCCTTATTTTAAAAAGTTCTTCCAGTTTGGTATCACATATTGTCTGTTTGCTAGTTTCTAGTCAAATATTTGGCACAGACAGGCAAGCTATGAACAAAAACTGCAAAGCAGAGCAATGGATTTACACAATGTCTTCTTTCTTCTCCTGATTTCATACAATCTAACATCTTGTTTGAGACCATTTATGAGCACTGAGATGAACCATGTTTATTAGCATGCTTTGAATAAGTTTGTCTACAGCGATGTTTAGGTCTGTGACTTTTAGTTTAGGCTACATGTATCATGCGAAAATGTGAACATACACACATAAGCACATGTCGTCTTATACACAATCAGTTTCACACAAACAAGCACATAAAAATCACAGAAAACACTCATATGCAAGCCATATGCAAACCCACAAAAATATGCAAAGAGAAACACACAGAGAAGGCATCTTCACAAAACCACACCAAAACCAAACTGAGACCTGCTAAGCATTCACAAGACTACAGTAGTAGTAGCTACACACTGAGTATGTTGACCTAACGCCCCTAGAGATAGATCATACTACATTCTCGTACGTTGATTAACGCTACTGCTGTTAATCTCGGCAACACATGGCTTCATATCACAGACTGCTAGTTCATAATGTCATTCTCCAGGTTGTATAATTTACTGTATCATCAACTCTGAGAAAACATACTGAGGTGGTGTGCAAGGGATAGAAAAAGGATTAGAAAGAAGAATGATGAAGGAAAAAAAAAAGAAAAAATGGTAGTTATAGGTGCAGAGCAGTTTGGTTTTGTTCCCAGGCTTAGAGAAGCTCTGCTGGTATTCCCTGCATGCATCCTCTGGAGATGGTTTAGTAGTAGAGAGAACATTTCCAGTAAGCATCCACGCAAGGATTGCTTTACTATCTTTGAGCTCTTTAATGCCACATTTTGAAAACAAGTCTAAGGCAGTAGGATACATATTTGTAATGAATCATCAAAAAATACATTGCATTACTCGTGACTAAAGGAAGATCAGAAGATATATTCCTTCAGGCAAACAAAATCTCAAAAACTATCAAGTCTGCCAGTACCCGTGCACTGGCTGTGCTGCAGCTTCTCCAAAGGCTGATGTGTGTTTGCCTCAGGTATTCCAATTATTTCAAACAAAGAAAAGCTCACAGATTAGGTGAAGGTTTTATATTTAGCAAATTGTATCTGAACAGCTCTTGGATTTTTCTCAAGCCAGTTTCTCTATAAATTCTTTATAAAGAAACCTCAGAATACAGCAGCTCTGTTTGTCCCCCTCATGCCTTCCCAAACCTGTCTTTGATGGGTGGGAGAAAACCAGAAACTAGCAAGCAGAGGCTTCCAGTAATGTGTACGTATACTCCATCTCACTTAAATGAGCTCCCATTTTTAGTTATCATCATGTGAGGTAACAACTGCCCAGAGAATTTTATACTGATATTGCAATCCTCTTTATTAATCATCAGTGTATTTCCCTGAAATGTATGAAAATGTTGGAGGAAAGACAGGATTAAGTACCACTCCATTGCGTATGAAACCAGACTTACAGCAAGAGTATGTAATTACTTAGTCTTCTGGCAGGTAGACCTCCCTTTCTTTCAAGAGTGTTTTTTTTTAATGCTAGTTTTAGACGTCCAGTGTGAGACAAATAGCCTTGCTTTCCTTTCCTTCACTTGGAAAGCAGTGGGAATTCCAGATCCGCACTTAGATGGCATTTGGAAACCCACCCAGTAAAGGTGCCGGTTCTAAGCACTACACAATATGGTAGATGATAGATACCTAATTATGAAAACCTTTTATGAATACCTAAGCCAAATACCTTTTCTTTTATGGAAGCAGTGACTCCCTAGGGGCAGAATGATTCTACAATTGTTCAGGAGAACGACTGAAGATTAGTAATCCTAACTGAAATAACAATAACACTTTTGATATGGTAGGATGCATCCCAAAAAATACCTTAAGCTCTCTTGTACAACTGGTATTGTGGCTGTGGGTTATGAGACACTCGTGTTCTAACCACAACTGGAAGTCTGCTGGAATTTATTAAGTAATTACGACTAAATACGAATACAGTACTGACTGCCTTTGTCATTTATCTGTTTTTCTCCTTCTAGGGAGCATTGGAAGTCAGCCCATGCGCAAATTAAGTTGTGTAAGTCTGTCTACACAGCAGCTGAACATCCGAAACCTTGTCAGCTATGAAAAGCAACAAGTTCCAGTAAACGCCATCATGTAAGTATCCAGTGCACAGTTCACCTTCAGACTTGTCTATGCAAACATGCTACCACTGAAAAGGGAAAGGGCATGAGAAGACACCTCATGGCGCAGCTTACTAAATCTGGCTAGTACAGGTCAGCCTTCCAGTTCCCCCATGATGCAGTCACCTGGCAGCTGAGGGAGTGAGGGGAGAGAGGAGGGCCTCAGAGAGCTGGGAGACGTGTGCTGCTCGCAAATGCCGGCAGAGATCTCACTGAACAGCCAAATCTTTTGTGCTGAGAAAGTGGGGGCAAAATCTCAGCGAGGGGTCAGGGTGGAGCAGTTAGAAGCCCACTGAATTGAGCCAAGGGGAAAGATCATGTGGAAGAGTTTAGGGTAACTGGCTCCTGCTAGGAGCTGTGTTTGGGCTTTTGATCTCACGAGCATGCATTTGTATAAAATCTGGGGTCTGCTCCTGGGAGGTAGATGTGCATCATGATTTCATATAAAATCCCAGAATACTGGGTATGCGCCTTTTTTTTAAATGTGAGTATATATGCACATGACTGTCTAAGTTACATACATACCTATGCCATAAATAGGGAACTAATGTTGGCAACTGCTGTTGCTCCAATTAACAACTACAAAGCATGTGATATGGTTTTACCACATCATTCCTCATGTTCTGCATAAAAACCAAGAACATAAACTTGGGGTTGGAGACTGGAATTTAACGTCCGCCTGGTTTGCTTGCTTTCTTCCTATAGGTTTATCACCACAAGAGGTATCAAGATCTGCGTAAGCCCTGATCACAAATGGGTACAAGCTGCTATAAAGAAAATAGACCAAAAACGTACCACCAAAGGCAAATAATTCTTAGTCAAGCATCTAAGGCCAACTAAATGGAATGACCATCAGTGTTGCATGTTAACAGGGAAGAAAGCCTTAGTATCTGCTTTTAATTCCTATTTATTAATTGGCAATAAAATCTCTGAACAAACACAAACTCACCAGAATCTGTTCATCACTGTTTGAACATCTGCTGGCTTCTTCGCTTTATAGCTGGACTCTGTTACAGTGTTTATTTTCTGAAATGCTTGCTAATATTTATTTACAACTGAATGTAGATATCTTCTGATCCTTGCTGTCCCAACTGGTATGGCATTTAAGGGTGAATGACAGATAGTTTCACATACTGTAGGGAAGAAAATGACCTCCCACAGAGCTGGATGAGTGTAGACCTCTACCCTGATGGTGGTCAGAATGTTCTACATTAAGTGCTGGGTTTGAGAAGGTGCTATATAATTTAATGTTTACTCATACCTATATAATCTGTAAGTAAACTAATCTCATGCTTCAGGCTATCACCTGATTAGTGCAATATTCAGAAGAAAATCCTTGGGCCTTCCGTTTTTAGACACAGTATTGCACTATTAGCTCAGTCCATGATGACGTATGGATACTCTCAGCAAGGGGCGACCTGGAGTAATTCAGTGTAATGCTGTGAATGTAACCCTACTCAGCCTTGTGCTAGGGAAGACTTACCCTACCCATGGACTTCTGTGAAGTTACTTCAGTTTCACCCTCATGTGAGACAAACCTGAAACAACTGTTTTACTTTTCCCTTTGCTTTTCTCTGAATACGCAAGAACAAACCATGTCTGGAATCTGTATTTCACACACTTATAGGAACGCCCTAGAGAACTATGTATATGTAAGTGCCTTATATTTTTAAAATTAATAAATTCTAGTAACAGAAAATTTTCAATTTTAATAAAGTTACTGTAAACCTAGAATCAAATGATATGCTTATCTGCTTGTATGCAATGTAGATGAAGACTGTTGAAACGGGTACCAAGATGACAGCACAAATCTCAGAACTTTTGGGCAAGCCAGCTAGAGCTGACACTACTGCCAACTCATGACTCAGACTGCTCAAAAGCGATCTGACTCTGAGCTTTCTACACCATATTTCAGCTGTAAAGACCACACTTCAGACAATACCTCTTCAAAAGTTTGGGTATTTAAAAGTCAGACTTCATACAACACTAGGATGAACCCCACAATATCAGAAGCAGACACGGAAGAGCTCCATGCAGAAAGAGAAAAAACTTGAGGAGCTTGAGGGGTGGAGAAGATGTATAGGCAGAGAGGCTCCATGAATAAACTTCCTCTCATACTACTGCATGTATGTAGCCTGCACTGGTGCTAAACTATGGGCTTTTCATCACAAATAACCTCTTAGTGATACACATGAAACTACAGCACTTCCAAACTACACTACAGAAATAAGATCACATTACCCTAAAAGCCAGTCTTTACAGTTCCATGCTCTGGTCAAGTCTGCAGACAGACTTCATCTCCCGGGGCTCACATTTTGTCATAACTCAGTCCTATGTAGGGAAACGCATGTAGTTTTCACTGTCACTATCCAGGACAGGTTTTAAAGCAGTGCTACTGCTCAGGCAGGGAACAGAAGGATGACTGTATGTGTCACACTACAGAACAGAGCCAAGGCAGGCTACTGAGCCTCCACTATACAGAGTGATGCTTCCTTACTGAAGTTCTCAATATGAACTACATTAGAAAAAAAAAAAGAACCAGTTGTTGCTACGAGCTTTGTAAGAAGAACTTCACAGGTAAAAAGAAATGTTGAGATGTTTCTTGAGAACGGCAATATATAAACTGCAGTTCATTCATTTTGAATCGCTGATCTCAAGGCCCTAGTCCCTCACATCATAGACAACAGAAACACTTCCCTTCCCTTCAACATCATCGGACTATTAGCAGGCTACAAAACCAGGTCACCTATAAAAGCATTTTTATGGTAAGCTCTCTCAGATGAATACCATCATCTTCCACTGATCAAATTCATCCAGGACCTGAACTAACAAACATGCTTTTGGCAGGCAGAATTTTAATGCCTTCGCTCATACTCAGTAGTATCTTATCCTGGAATTAATCTTGCTGAAGTGAATATAATTTTTTTTTAATTAGGACTATCACAACCTGAGGATGTATTAATTAACCATCACATAGCAATTAATACTTTATATCTGCTCATCCTTATCACAGTTCATAGCATGATTAATAATCATTTTTCAGAGTGAATCATCCTACTTAATAATTACATCTTGTTTGTTATACCTTGCAAGATCTGTGCACTTCTTGGGCGTTAATTACTACGGGTGATCAGTGCTCTCAACATCTCTTCCTACTCAGCCATTAAAACCCAGGGACTTCGCTGTCTTTCCCTAACCATTCCTTACCCCAGTCCTTGCTGTAGCCCCAGTTGTGTGCTATTTTTGTCATCTCTAGCTGTGTATAATCTGGAATCTTATCTGTAATGGCACTGTTCCTGCCTCGCACTTTTCCCTGAGGCTCTCAAAAAGCTTTAGAAAGAATGAAAAATATTATTAAATCTCATTTTCACACACACACGAAAGGGAAGTGCAAATTGAAGAACCTGAGTGCTGCTGTTGTGTTCGAAGCAAGTAAGAGCCATCGTCTTGGTCTCTTCAACATCCTTAGGAAACATCTTGCTTAGAAAAACAGGAAGTTAGGCTCCAAGGTACATTTGAAGGTCTGGGGCTGTGGTTGCACTGATGTCCTCCCTGCACCTGGCTGCCCACCAGTTCTCCTCCAAGCGAGGTAGGGAGCAGGAGGCTCACAGTGACTGCTTCCCTTCCTGCTCGTTCTCTGCTAAATTGCAGCCCGCAACATGAACATTCATTTTCTTTGACCCCTTTTGTAAGATCTGTGCACCACTTTGTCAGAAAGGACCCTCCAAACGCACATGGCAAACCAGGGAGCAGCAATATTTGAAATAAGTGAACCATTTATCTTCTGTCACACACAACTCACACAGTTTCCAAAGGGACTGAAGAGATGCACTGTGTTCAAATCTTTAGCACATGGGAAAGACAGCAGATAGCACAGTGGACAAACTGTCAACCCATGTAAGTATTCACAGCCTTGCTAACTTCAACAGAAGCAAACAGGACAGCTACCCACTCTGTGGGCATGCTGGCTTTTTGCATTAAAAAAAGTATACTTCCTGGGCAATGACTTTATGTAGATGCAGATGTATTCTTTTCACTGCTTATTTATAATTAAGGAATTAGAAAGTTAAGGGTTTACAATGACAACCAGCTTTCCCAGAAGCTGTTACTACAACATTCAATCTCTCACTTCCAGTAATGAGCTGGGATATTCCTTGATTGTTTTTTTACATGCTTGCTGACTATCATTTATGCTTTGCTTTCCACTGGAGGTTTTCGTCAGCTGGTCACCTATTTTAACAGATTGCTCAACACCCTGTATGGAAAGAAGAAGAGGGAGAAGGACTGTGTACCTGTGTACAAATATTAATGCATCACTGATGCTATTTTGCCAAATCTTGGTACATGACAAGTAAGGTATGTTAATTCAGCCTTCCAAATACTGTTTTGTTAGTACACAAGTATTTTCTTCTCTCATCGCTATGGAACAATACACCGCATGGATCTTGGAAAGCTAAACTTTATATTTTAAATTCAAAATTAATTGATTACTTCACCCAAATTATTGGGGTTTGCTACTGAAAATGCTAATTCAAGTTTTATGGCAAGCCAGTACATGAGAAGGTGAGGGGAAAGGTAGGGAGGTAACAAATAGAAAAGGAGTGGCAAAGCAAACCACGAACACATTTTCTAGCACCTGATCTCCAGGGAGTTTGAGAAGCCCATTGTATGAAACAGTAAATAACTATGCTAAAACCAAGTATAGGATTGCAATTTAAATGAACCTTCTAACTTTGTGAGGCTCATTTGAGACATTTCCAGAGCATGTGCTGGTTCAAGGCCTGCTTATTGCCCCTACTCTGTTCCTTCAAAGAGACCACAGAAAATGGGGTTGCACAGCAGGCCCTTTCCTGGAGAAGTTTTGCTTTTCCTTCCTGTCTGGCTGTCGCATAGAATAAAAGAGTCTAGACCAAATTATTACATGTTTGTTATGTAAAAAAAGAGGCTGGCCCTATCACAAGACACAAGAAAAGGACTCCAAAAATACAAGCTCATGTTCTGCTCTACTAAAGACTTAATTGTTCATTTTTGTGCAGTGCCTGTCACTTGATTTGGGCTCATTATTATGTATCATATTGAATATTCCTTGCATTAAGCTCTTAAAAACTGAAGAAAAAAATACCTCAAAAGCCATTTAGAAATCGTAACACCCAAAACAAAGCTGATAACTTTTTTGTTCCCTCTGGGTTCCTGAGCCTTTTAGTTCCACACTGAGGTGACGGTTTCCTCAAGAACCATTAAGTGAAGAAGTGTTTGTTGTAAGAGTAAGCACTAGAACTTGGAGTCTCCCCGCATGATTGGCACTGGAGAGAGCAACAGTAATGGTGCATATACCCGTGTGCATTCATCCACGCGTTTGTGTGTGTATGTCAATACATGTGCAAGATGAGGCTTCTGTCAGCTTCTCAGTGGGGAAAATACCTGTTTGTTTTCTACCATCTGCCGCCTAATGTCCACCATGGTGCCAACTCCAACATGCCCGCTGCTCTGAGACCATTCGACAGTTACCCTGGTATTCCCCAGTGAGACAAGACTGACTCACAGAAACCTCAAGTGATAATTGCCTAGTGCTTCTCTGTGCAGTGTGAGAAGAAAAAAACAGCTCTGTTAGGGCTCCAACCTACCTCCAAGGTCATCCCAACCTTGCCTATAAACAAACCCTGAACAGGATTTGCCATGCTATGAGTTGTGGATTCACCTGGTACTATCCTTGGGTGCTTTTCAGAAGGTGCTGGCCTTCTAGCATGAGCATCTCTCATGAGGGAGACCCTGCCTGCTCAGAAGGTCCTACTGTAATGATACCAATAGAGTTAAGCAATTAAATCAGCAAAATATTGCAGATGTCCATTTCTAGACTTCTATTATGCAAGGAAAAAATTGAAGTGGTAATTACTCACTGGATAAAATTGATAATATGATTATAAAAATCCTCCTCTAATGTATATGTTTTATGGACTCAGATTTAACTTTTTTAATGAAAAATCATCCAATTGGAGAAAAATAGCTGGGGTAAACTTCACTTTTTAAACTCAAACTGGTGATTCCTCCTTATCCTGACTACGTGTAGTGAATCAAAGTTCCAACAATATCTAAATTCAGTTTTTAAAACTACAACCATAAAAACCAGTTATCACTCAGAGAAAATCATGGAGGAAACTTTGTGGTTACAGCTAAGGATTTCAGTAGAACTATAGTTGGGTGGGTTTTTTCCATCTCAGAAATCATTTAAGAGCTCTCAGGACTTTAGTTGGTGGTCTGGAATTACACAAAATTATTCGCAAACTCTCTAAAACATATGTTTTGTTTTGAAGCCCCACAAACTTCCCTGTAGCTGCCTAACTGAGTCTCTACTCAAAAGTGGGATTTCACAAGGTCACTTGTGGCGATAGTTATTGTTCTGTAGACAAGAGCGTGTCTTCTGCACTTTCCCCTAGCCAGCCCAAGCATTTTGTGGTATAAGCCTGGGCTCCTGGATGTCAGGACAAAGCATTAAACTTTTGACAATTTCCTCCCCACAGAAGGAACATGTGGTACCTCTTCCAGAGCTGCTTCCAAAGATACCATTGAAAGTTAAGCACTGGCTTACACAGCTGCTATGATTGGAGCACCTCATTCCCATTTCCATTAACAAAACTAGCTTTCCTTTGACGCATGTTCTCTTTGTCAGTGGTTCATTGGTCAGTGTGTCATTCCGTGCTTCTGTGGGATGTACACATGTACAATGTCCAAAATGTAGACAGCACAGTACAGCAGAAAAGTAGCTAAATTAAAACAGGCTAAAATAAAAATTCAGACAACATCAGCTACAACAGGTTTGAACAGAAAAGGCCTTCACAGCAGGGCTACTAACAAATAATGGACAGGAAAGACATGGTTCTCTTTCACCAGAATTAAAATTTTCTGTATATGTACCCCTTTCCCACTACTTCACCACCTTTCTTGGCAAAGCCAGGATCTGACAACTGAACAACAGTACATAAACTTGATGAAAGGAGGCTTGTGTTAATCACTTTCTTCTCTGCTTTGACACAGAAGCCACCAGCAACGAAACTCCGCACAACAGCTATTCTGGTCATCTTTTGGCTTGATATCTTCACTGTGCACGAAGTGAGACACAAATTTGTAAGCCAGCAGGAAGACAGGAATTCCCAACCACATTGCACCTGCAGGCTGATGAGTTCAGGATTCATTCTCAGCCAGAGTTGATTCAAGCAACCAAACCAGCAAGAAATTCTATTGAAGGCAGTTACAGCATAATTTGCCTGCATGGAAGATTCATCTTAGTGGTGGGCTTCCACCTTAAATGCAAGGAGAGTTTCTGTGCCTTAGAAATCTCTTATTTGCTCTCCTGTATCTATGAAATCTTGAAGCCATACATATAGATAATGTCTTAATCTCACTGATGCCTTATGGCAATGAGCTGCATGAGTTAATGACATTTTATGAAAACTCCTGTGTCAGTTTCAGATACAGTCTTTCCCTTTTTGCTGTGCATACTTGTATTTCACCTCTTACTTGCCCTTCTCTAATCTATACAGACCTAATCTTCTAGTATCCTCATTTATCAGTCTGTCAGCCCTCTGACAATGTATCTTACCTTTTTGTTGGTTTCTTGTCTTGCTGATAAATGTGATAGATGTGAGGATAGTGGAAACAAAAACAGCATTCAAGACAAAAGTGTACAAGTGATTCATATAATGAAGTCTTATCCCTGACTTTGTACAGTTAAGACCTTAAGACCACTGTTCCTCTTTATTTACAGTGGTGATGTGATATAGCCTCGAATCCACAGACCATACCTGCTGCTGAAGCTCTCATGCAGTGTGCATAATCACAAATGGAAGAAAAACTTCTGCATAGACTTGAGAGCGCAAAAATCACAGGCACAAACTGATCACACGTAGCTTCATGCAAACCCATCAAAATGCAAAGACTAAAGCACAAAAAACAGACATTCACAATACAAGGTAAAGCCAAAACCAAGGACACCTCTAACTTTTTTGTGAAGTGACTCCTATGCACACCCTGAGGTTACTGTCACTGTTTTTGGTGCTGCTTATTCTCAGTGATTTCTTGGAGAGTAGTTCTATGTTTGATCTTCCTTGTTTGCAGCACTGTTAGTAGCGTTTAAGAGCCAAGTACTTCTATTTTCTGGGAGGGATAATTTGCTATAAAACACACCCATGTGAGAAGACACACATGCAGGAGAAAGTATGTGGAAAAATACTCTGTGATTTTTTTGTGATTAAGTACAGGGGATATGCAGAGGTGACAAGGCTTAGAGGAGTAACCAAGGTAGCTAATAGTTCTGTTGACCAAACATGCTGAAGAGGAGAGATTTTTCCAAAGTGAAAAAGACACAAAAAAACATGGCTTGGAGACCATGTTGTATTGCCTTTTCAAGAATTTGCTGTTGGTTGTAACGTGAGTTTGTGTTTTTCTAAAAAGCCAGTGTTAAAGGCACAGCACACAGCCATACCTTTTATGAGGGAAAAGAAATGAAAGGAGTAAAAAGAGGGGAGATGGATTGATTGAAAGGGAAAGGGAACAACAGGTAAGTATAATAGTGGCAAAGGAGCGTAGGAAACAGATAGAGGGAAAAAAGGCAAAAAAGATCAGAAAAGTGAGTGACAGGATGTAAAAAAGGAGATAAATGGAATTATAGATGTGGACCTTGGAGCTCATAGCATTTCCTGGTTTCTCTTAGAAGGCTAGTTCTTGCAGCATGAGTTGAAAACATGCTCATAGATACTAGGAGCTTCTTAGTAAGAGCTGCCCAGGCTTTTAGGCTGTCATCTCCATCATAGGAAATCCTCAGTGCATTCCTTTTGCAGAACACACTTGTATGGGGAAGAGAGGAATAATAACTGGGATCACCATCACTTCACTAGCAGTCACTACAAAGCTGTTGGCCTTTTGACACTTACACTTCATTAATTTCAAAATTGCGTACCAGGGGGAGGAGAGCGTGGCTTCTGTTTTTGGATGCCTACCTTAAGACAAATTAACCTTCATTTTTGGGGCTGCTATGCATACAGAATTTATAGGTGCTGCACAGTACTGGAAGTTGGCACGCAAAATAAAACCACTGCAGTTTACACACTTGGAGAAAAAGGGAGCACAATTTTCATTCTAGGTAGCCATTGATCTATCCTTGGAGAACATTTTGAGACGGTCCCACTAGTGGTACTTAGCGCTGCTCCAAAGATATACCTATTTTCTAAGCATAGATGATGCTTTTTGCCAGGTACTTTTATTCTTTAGCTTAGTAACTCTTTCACCAGCTGTTCACCAGCTATTTGCTGTGCATGAAACTCCCCAGAGTGGTTCACAGTTGCAGGCAGCAACACCAGCTGTTCATACATTGGGCACGAATATAATTATATATTTTCGTATTATATATAATTATATTCATGCGCAATGTATGAACAGTTAGCATTGCTGTCTGATTTTGTGTGGAATATGTGATGACAAATGATTTTGAGAGGTCTCATTGTAACATTTACAGTGAATCTTGGGTTAGAAACCAGAAGTGTAATGGCTGCCTGGCTTTGCTTCTCTTCTGCAGGTTCTTTACTACAGTATTCCACAAGATCTACGTGAGGACTGACCTCCAGTGGGTGCAAGAAGTCATGAAAGTATCAGATGAAAGACAGGTCAAAAAAAGACCTTCCAGCAGAGCCCCAAGCACCAGTCCTAACAAGTACAAAAGGCAAGACAAGTTCCAAAACCCTCAGGCAAAGTCAGTCCCAAAGACTACCTCTAAGAGCACACCAAGGACTGCATTTTTTCCAAAGACTGTGCTCACTCCTTATACTCCTCCCAAGACCACATCATCTTCCAAAAGCATTCATAAAGCTCTATTTACTCCCAAGCCCACTCTCTCTCTCTCTCCCTCCCAGCCCCAGGTGTTTCCCCAAATGTATCATCAGGGCCACGATCTCTCACAAACCAACTCCCAAAGCCATGCCTATTCCTAAAGTTATATCCACTCCTAACTACATAGTCTCTCCCAAATGCACTCTCAGAGCCACAATCACTCTTAAACCCACTCATAAGTGACAGTGCAAGCCTACGGCAGGTGACTAAACATGGCACCAAATACAGCAAGAAACAGCAAACTCACCACCTGCACCTTGAACTACATGAAACTGCTACTTGCTAGGCAGCAAGAAAGTCTCTGAACAAACACGGGCTCCATTCAATGCTACACCTTTGCTTGTATTTTCTGGGAATCAACTACTATATGAGGTTAATAGCCATCCAGCTGTAACTACATCATGTGATAGGGGAATGTATATACCATCCTGGCCGTTGATAGTTAGATGGAAAGATGGTATTTGAGTTCTCTGAGCCTCCAGAGCCGTTCAAGTAAACCCATGCTCACTGAATAAGCCAAAACAGCTTCTTGAAGCCACAGCACTATATTATTTCACTCCAGTAAAAAATCCTGCTCACGTAGCTGAAGATGACATTCAGTGGTTGAGACTTTGCTGAAATTACAAAAGTCTCAGGTAGACTAAAACATTTTGCGATTTCATGTTCACCCTGGCAAACTATTGGGTTGGGAACACAAATAGTAAATCCCACAAAAATTCTGAAAAGTTTAACTGTTTCAACTGTCTGTGTTTGTATTTCATATTTAAATTTTAAAATTATACCTACATTTTTAATTATATTTTTATAACAATGTATTTTTATCTAATATAACATTAAATTTTAAAATATCTTTAAAAGCTTTAAAATTAAATCAATTACAAAGATTAATTTCCTGGAAAATGATTTGTTTTTATAAAGTTTGCGTTTTGGCCTAATTTGAGATCAAATGAGGAATAAGTACTCTTGCAAACCCTCCCAAATCCTGGCATTGATGCTAATATGGCGTGAGATGAGGTACTAAACATATTAGTTGTTACAACTAAGGAAAGGGGTGTGAGAAGTTTGAAATCTGGCTGAGGAACCAAATAAGTTCCAGTAATTCACTTTACGCTTATCTGTTATGAAATTAGTCCAACTTAGCCCATACCAAGTAATTACAGAGAGCATTTTAGAGGGCAAGTACAGAGATGGAGATGATCAGATATCTGAGGGTGACAGAAATACTGTTCTGATTCATTTTTCAAGCCACTTGACATTTACACATATGACAAGGTGGTGGGCTGACAAAAGAGGGCTAATGGAAGGGAAAATACACCAAATAGGGAAGCCACAATGAACAAAGCAGTTGTTGCATGAGAGTGGCTGGGGAAGGTCCAACAAAACCTCGTTTTTACTCAGGTAACAACCGTGGAAATTATCTTGCTTCAGTGTTCAGCGCGGTGTCCTGATCCCTGCCAGGCACTGCCTGCAATAAAAATCATAGACATCATCTTCATACAAGAACAGGGAGGGGAGACAGGGGACACAATTTACCTGCATGTTTGAATCCTGACTTAATACAGTAAAGGATTATTTATGACCACCTACCACCTATTACACCTTTCAGCAAATGTCTTTAGAGCTGCCCAGGGCATACACATGGCTGCTTTGAACTTGCTGTAATATAATTAGCTCATCCCTTAGAGAACTCAGTAAAGAAAGAAAGGATACCCTTAAACCCAGGAAGCTTGCAATTCTAGGAGTCAATTAAAAGAATACATTTAACAAATCAACTAACCTACATTTTTTCCTTACGACTTTGAAGAAGCTGCTAAATGAACTAAGATACTCTGGGGAATACAAACTTCCTTCATACATAGAACAATGTCAAAGGATGGAGGGGAAGTCTGTTCTACAGTAGTCTAAGCCTACCACCAGATAAAGACACTTGGAGCAGAGCATTACCACAGTTTGTGCAGCCTTGCGTTGCAGGGAGTTTTTCCCCCTCTCCTTTCTATTATTTCAGATTAAATTACCCATGGATGTAGTCCTCATTTATCCTCACTGTTTCATGACAAACAAAAAAAGCCCTATCCTGTACTTCAGCTAGAGCAAGCAAGGCTAGTTCTAAGGGCTTCCTGAAGCCTTCCTTTGGCTATACACACTATCATCTGCTATCATCTGGGACTCGCTCTTGCTATCAACAGAGCAGTCCTCACAGGCAGCATCGAAGGAGGAGGGAACCCAGAAGAAACTTTCTAGAGTACAGTGAACATGAGCAAAACCATGTATCTTCCAAGTCTCCCAACATTCTTAAAAATGCTGCAAGATCCCCTTTTTAAGCTGTAGATACGGACAAACCATGCAGTCCTGTTAATTTCTAATTCTTATCTGTTGGTTCAGCTGTGATTATAGGGGACAATAAAGTCCTTCTGCCTATTACACAGAATGGTAGGTGTTGGAAGGGCCCTCCGGAGATCATCTAGTTCAACCCCCCTGCCAAAGCAGGTTTGCCTAGAGCAGGTTGCACAGGAACACGTCCAGACGGGTTTTGGATATCTCCAGAGAAGGAGACTCCACAACTTCTCTGGGCAGCCTGTGCCAGTGCTCTGGCACCCTCACAGTAAAGTTCTTCCTCCTGTTCAGGTGAAACTGCCTGTGCTCCAGTTTGTGCCCATTGCCCCTTGTCCTGTCGCTGGGCACCAC
>VZSC01013297.1:155227-180695 GCA_013398225.1 Steatornis caripensis | reverse complement strand
TCAGGTTCCTCTCTGCCCATCTCTCCAGCCTATCCAGGTCACGCTGAACGGCAGCACAGCCTTCTGGTGAGCCAGCCACTCCCCCCCAGCTTTGTATCATCAGCAAATTCACTTGGTATGATTTTTTTACTTGGCAAACACTAGTCACGGCTTCTTGCTTGTTCCTGTGGCAGACAAGTGTTGCTGGTGCTCTTGCAGTCAAGTGGTAAACAGATCCAGAAATACTCACTCAGTCCAGCAGCACCATACAATCACTATCCTTTTACTCAAGCAAAATTATTCCCTTTGATGCCAGCAGGAATTTAGCAGGATACAGATGAAGGACTTGCAGAATTTGGCCCAGTACTTTAAACTGGCCAAAACCACGGTTGCTTTAGCTGATTATTCCCATGGGAATTCTTTCACTGTTGCTCAAGTGGGTTACTGTAAAGCACTTCCATGCTTCAGAAGAGCTGATTCAGATCTGACAAGGGTGGGGGGGAAGTTGGTGTGTGTTAGTTTGAGATTATTCAGATCAACAAACCTTTAGCTCCTTTTCTCTGCCAAGTCCTCTGGTGGATTTATTCAGCACTGTATGAATGACTGCCTTTCTGCTTCTGCTCCTGGGTGGTACAGGCAACCACAATCGCCCAAGATTCATATGTCCTTCAGCTTCAGCCATCCTTCCAAGTCTCCAAATGCAAGCTGGTACAGTCAGAGAGGAGTCAGTGATCCTCTGCATACAGCTAGGTAAGACAAGAAGGCAAAAGAACTGCCAAGAATGAAATAATACTACATGAGACTGCATTTTTATGTGAGCTGCTCCATCTCTCTTTCCTGGCTCAGCTAGAATTACAGAGCTAACTGTAACCCAGTTATAAACCCTTTCCAGACATGTAAAGGAATGTCTCTCCTTACTGTAGGCCAGATTCTTTGGTGTAAAACGGATGTCCTGTTAACTTTCAATTTAGCTGATGGACACATTCCTGCAGTTTAAACTCACAGATTACAACCTTAACTGCTTTAATCTCTTTCTCTTCTTAATTCTGAAAACACTTGTAGAACAGATTTTAAGTTAACAGGTTTCAAGAAGAAAGTCCAAGCACCCAAAAAGATCCCTGCAGGTATACTCCATCACTTCAATTAGCTAGTGAAGCTCAGCCTTGCTAGGGGAAGAAGGAGGGTGCATTTGGGAGGCACAGTGACTGTCTGGGTCTCCTGTGCTTCCTCTGGGATGCAGGGTCACACAGTCGTTTCATCAGGGTCTCTACAAAGCCATTATTTCTCCTGAGACAATTCTCTGGTAACTTTACTTGCTTAGCTGAGTGTAAGCAAAATTCTCCTTACTTACACAACCACAAACGGTACTTGTGTCATCAAAAGCATGGTTTTGCTTTTTGTTAACTATTCAGCAGGGAAGTTTTCCACTGAAACAACAGTAGATCCCATATGCGATGTGGTGAGGAAAACACAGCATATATTTGAGTGCGTTGTATGCTGATAATGAATGATTTAAACTTTAAAACATCTTGAACTGCTGCTAGTGATGAGAAAGAATCCTTCCTAACAATTAGAGCTATGCAAGCTGCATCTGAAATCATGAAGAATTCTGTTTAGCAAGCCGTGATACATCGGATTTGATGGCCAGGGGACTGAAACTAGGCTAAAAAATTGTACTACTCCCATATTAGTAGTAGGCCCCACCTTTTGTAGATGAGTAGCAACAGAGAGTTGTGAAAACACCTGGCAAGCTGTGCAGCATGAAGGAATTGCTTTTGGCCAGCTGATGGACAACTATCCATGCCAATACTTTTGGACCTCACTAGAAGGTCTAGACCTAACTCAAGGCCCAGAACTGACCTCTCTATGCAATCACTCTCCGGACAAACCAAGATGCTGATCACTCAGCTTTTTCTATGCTTCATAAACCCCTATGGGCAATTTCATAGCCTACACTTCGGGTAGCATGGATCTAGATTGTACAGATTAATCTCCCTTCTTGCTTCCTCCATTGGTACCCATTAAACACTGTCGTAAATCCTGAGAAGGAAGGCTAGTTTTGTAGGTGTTCAGGCTGGAGCCACTCTGTGAAGAGAGGACATCAGGTTCTAAGCCTCTCAGTCTAGATCTTCTCAATACCATCATATTGAGTTACAAAGCCAAATTACTTTTCACATGAGGGACAGTCTCTGGTCACCAGTTTGTGACTAACAGGAAAAGCAGCCAAGGACTGTAACAGTAAAGATGCCAATAGTGTTTCTATAGCAATCTTCACAATCCTTATCTCTTTTACAGCTGAGAAGGTGGAATGGTATATTCAAGGCTGGAAATTCAATCTGTGCTTTCTTCGTGAGTGTCATGCACTTTCCCAGCTAAGCTTGAAACATAATGCTCTCTCCATTCTAAACCAGATGATGAGCATCAGGGAGAGGTCAAGCTAACAACGTAAATAGGATGCTTTCAGTTGAGCAGAAAGAGAGGTCTTATTTTGAAATAGTCGTTTCAGCTGTTTGCCAGAGGCAGATAAGCTTCTTCTCCATGTTTATTTATGTAATCAATGCTAAGATGAGCTTGTTATTTTCTCATTTCAAATCAAGTTAGTCAGGGTTTTTCTTCATATCCTTATGTTACCTGTTGTTTAGCAGAGTACAATAAATTGAAGAATTTTGTTATAACAATATTCCTTTGCTATGAGTTCTGGTACAATAGACCTCTATTACTGTTATTTTGCACCTACAGTATCTTTCACCCAAAGCATCGCCAAGAAATGAAGGCTTACAAATGCTTGTGAAGTAAATGCAGTGGCTTACTTCTTCCCCATAAATGCACAAAGAATTAATGAGCACTGAAATTCAGTAGCTGTGTGAAACTGTTCTCTAGCAACACTCTTCAACAATTCAGAATAGAGGGATAAATGCTAAGGGCCTGCTGCTGAGCTGGGGAACACTGGCTTGAAGTCAATCTAACAGAGACCAGCACACTGACTTGAAGCTGCACTATTCCAAAATTGTAATTACAGCTTGACACATCTTTCCTAACAAAGAAAACTGTGATACCCTAAGACAGAAATTCAATACAGAAATGTCACAGTTCCAAAAGCTTTTCTTGATTCATTGCCTGGTTCCTTCCCACTGGCCAAACAGACTTTCAAGAGACTGCAGACTCCAACAGGCTTCCACAAGACTCCCTCGAGCTCAGACTGCCCCAAGAGTTTAACAGGAGACCACGCAGCACTAGAAGCTTGGTGGGACATGCTGCAGCAGAGAGGGAAAGCACTGACAACTGTGGCTTAAATCTGGTTTCTCAGAGCTTCTGTTGCCCCTGCCACAGGGCCAGCAGGGAAGACAGTAATTCTTCAATGCATCTGTGTTTCTGGCTCAGCAGATCATGCATGAATTGCACGTGGCCTGGCACCAGGACAGCCCATGTGTTCTGTCATTCTCTTGGAGCAGTACACTTTGAAAACCCACAGTTTCAGACAATGAAAGCTTTGGGGTCCCAAAGATCAGGGAAACAGATATCATAGCATTGCTCTGAAGCAAGTGCATGCTGGATACACATACTATGTTAAGAGCCCGAAAGCCCAAAGAACCCTTGCTCAAGGTGGCACGATCACGCTTTACAAAATCCACTCTCAATACCAAGGGAGAACAGCTACCCCTAAATTCTTGGCAGTAGCCTGGAGAATCCCTAAAACTGAAGTCCCAGAGAAGCCAGGATGTATTTCAAATAAATAAAATGTCTCAACTTTTTTTTTCTCAAAATGGAAAAATGTCTTCAGCTGTACAGAAAGTTATACATTTTTTTCTGTTTCCAAGTAGAAGCAAACTCCCTTTTTTCCTGAATTTTGTAATTTCCCAAAGGTCAATAATCTTGAGTTTTCACTACGTCTAGCTGTAAAAAACTTAACATTCCAATAGCCTTTCCTACATGAGAGTGTCTTGTTGCATAATGAACATCGATTAGACTTTATGACAATGCCAGCAATTAGGTATTGATAAATCTTACCTATCGTCAAGTAATGAGTAAAATGACACAGAAGTTGAGTGGCACATCTGTTGTTAAACTGCTAGTAAGTGTTAGACCTAAGAACTGAGCAAAAGTCTTTGTTCCAAGTTATTTCTGAGTCTTAGAAAATGCTCCAATCTCCCAGGTTCTTGTCTTTATTATTGCTTTACATAACAATTCATCTAATTAAAAGTATCCTAAGTACTACACAAGTATTTCAAGTAGTATAAATCATCAGTTGCTTACTTACTATTTAGCAGATTCTCTAAACATACGTCAAGTCACAGTCATCTCCAGAAAAGATCTGCAGAGGAAAGGCCTCTAACCTGTCTGTAATGCAAGAACTTTCTTGTTGCAGCCCATCCATACATCAGTTTTACAAATTTTTCATACAATTTTGTATGTACATCCAGATCAGAGGACAGAAATATTTTTTAAATGGAAAAAAACACATGATGAACAAACATATGTGTAACATTAGGAAGAAAGCATGACGTTAGTTTGACTGTAAGAGACTGACAATGGAGTTGATTCTCCATTGTTCTATGCTTTGTTTCATTACACTCCTGAAAAGAGAGTGAATGCCATAGGTAGAATTGGGGTTCCATGTAAATCAGTCCTAAAACTATCCTGATTCAGTGGTGTGTAACACTCAATTTGAGCTAGAACTGACTTGGAGGGGACACCACGACTCTCAGGAAGGGAAATTTTTTCAAAGCTGTTCACTAATGGTATTTAACCCTGTATGTCAATGATTTATCATTTTTATTTCAGCTTCAAAATTCAGAAGGAAAAAAGTCATGAAAATGTTATAAATTGTGGTTTTTCTTTAGGGCAGTGTTGCACTGGCTAAGCACGCATATCACCTCCAGCTAAGGTGGCTAACCACTTTTTCTTTTGCTTTTGTTTCTAGAGTGGCAAGCCTAACAGAAATCCATGACAAAGGAAGATTTCAGAAGCTGTGAAGTGTTACAGCAAGTTCTGCTACGTTGTTTGTGTAGAAAACTCAAACAAATATTGCCAAGCATATACCAAAATTCCTTACACACCACTGAAGTACCTCTCCTTCTCTGTCCTTATATGCATACTTTCAGAAACTGAACATTCGGTCTCAGATGACATAACAAAATTGCAACTAAAAACACTGATAAATGGTGGCTCCAAAAAAAGACATCAGCTCCATCCTCAGTGAGGGCAGTGTTTTTAGAATGACAGCTATTTCTGAAAAACAATTTGAAAAAAGTTGTGTATTAGACAGGCAGATAAACACTATCTAGACAGAGGCATAGATGATTTGTTTCAGAAGAAGTTTCAGCACTGTTCCAACCTCCTCCTCATTTTATATAAATAGCTACAGATACATTTTACACGCATTCATATATACAGGGTAAGATTCTTACCACTGTGCACTGCCAGAAAGGGGAACAGCAGTAATTGTAAACCAGCCCACAGTACCTACCTATATAATAGGTCTATCATTAAATACAGATTTAGCTAGCCAAGACCCCCACGTTTCTGACATTCCAGCTTAACTTTCCACAAAGGAGTTGAATGGGCTGCTCTGCTGCACGGTGATTACCAGGCTTTTTATCCTGAGCTTTTCCAGTGAGTAGGCAGGGGTGTTTTCCCTTGACAGTCTATTTTGGGTTCACAAGACAGTCTGTTCTTCTGTGACTTATTTTAAAGCCCTGTCAGCAGATTCCTCATCCCAGGCTCTGAAATCTGAAGGTTAGTCCCTCCAACCTTCCCACATGCAGTGGATGTTCACTGAAAGCTTTTATAATCTTATGATGATAAAAGCCTATTAAAAAATGCAGATATTTTTCCAGTATTAAAATGGGGTTTAGAGCTTTTAATGTGAGAAAAAAATAGCACCAGGTCACAGTGCTGACTTTGTACTTTCCCTTTGCCAAAACTCTAGCTTATACTGGAGACCAGCAGTCTCCTAAGAGGCAATCTCATTTTCTCTTACAGGAGCTGAGCTTTTCCTCCGCTAGTGCCGAGATGCTGCAAGTATGGCTACATCCCAGTATTAGCTTTTTATTTGTCCCTAGTTCTCTCCTGGCAACTGTCCCCTTCCTCAAGCAGAGCTAGCTAAGTGGCAAGCAGCTCTGAGGACAGATCTCCACACCTACACAAAATCCCAAGGGAAACAGGCTGTGTTTTGTGTGAACACAAGGTGAGCCTCGTGTAGAACTACATGTAAGATAATGTAGGAAGAGGGGACTTTAGTGGTTGCTTTCACCTTAGTTTTCCTACCACATCTTCTGTTTCAAGCTGGTACTGCTGTTCCATTTATTTCTGCTGCTTTCCCTGCCATGCTCTTTTTAGTTATTCCTATTTCATATAAGCTCCCATCTTTCTTATTTTTAGATCCATCTCTTCCCACATTGTGCTTTGCCCAAGGCAAGAGCAAACGTATAAACAAATCTTACAGCCAAACCCCAAGCTCCTTTCTTAGTCTTCGCTGCTCAGCCCTTCACTAGTCCCTGTGCTTCACAGGTCAGTCCGTCTCTCCTGTGTGAGGCAGCATGATGTTACAGAACAGATGAACCAGAAGGAAGGAGGAGGAGGAGGAGGAAGTAGCACAGTGGGACCTCAAGCCTTCTCACCAGCACTACTCAAAGCACAGGGCAGGAAGGGTCAGTTAGCTCCCCTCATGCTCTCCAAACCACCCTGCAGCTGGATTCAGCCCTGATGTCCTGTTTGCCTCCAGCAACCAATACACCCCTGTACAATGTGCCTTCTCCCTTGCCTCTAAGAGATTAGTACAGGCCTGTTTCACCTCTCGTCTAAGCAACAGGCCTTCTGTCTGCTGCAGGAACACTTCTCCTAAAAGGCAAGGTTACATTAAGTAACATAACTCCCTGCATGGTAGTATGTCCCCTAGCGAGCTGGGAAGGGCACAGACACCCACACTGCCAGGAGCGGTAGGTGTGAGCCAAAGTTGTGAGCCAGCCCTCTAAAGAGAATGGCTAGAAGCTGGTCGCCCCTGGTGCTGGGCACCCCTAATCTCAGACTTCAGCCACAGGTAAACTGGTTTGTCTGTATTAAAGCCGTGAACCCTGCAGCAGCCCATGTCCTGTACCAGTGTTATTTATTAATGAAACTACATACCCATACCCTAGGGGAAAGGATGGCTAGGCAGGGTTAGTGGAAGGGCAGTCATGGCGCGTGTGTGCTACATGAAATGTGAACCCATCTACCTCAGTGGAGGCAGAAGCAAGACTGAGCAGGTGAGCACATCTCTGAAGCAGACATTGGATTCAGTTTCACCAATTAAGCACTACGCTTGCTATTTTATTTGAGAAATCCTACAGAGGGAAGAAAGAACAGATAAAATCAGTAAAACATTTAAAATATTAAAATAAATATTAAATATTAAAAACAGTAAAACATTCTCCAGATGTGAACAGCATTGTTTCATTAATGAAACATGTCTAAGGAAACCATTCTGAGTTGGACAGAAAAGGTGGAAGGATCCCTTCTACAACTGTTAATGGGGGAAAAAGAAAAGGAAAAAAAAAGCAGCAGCCTGAGAAACCATCAGAGCACGGCCTATCGATAGACCTTTGTTCTGTTCTTCACGTCTGACTTGGCGAAAAAGAAGCCTAGGGCTGAGGATACAACTAGCCAATTTTAAATGTAAATAGGTTCGCTCCCCTTCATGCTTGCCAAAACCACTCAGTGGTTCATGGTAGCTTTAGGTTTATGTGAGATGACACAACAAAAAGCAATGCTATCTCAGGACCCCCAGAACAAATCCGCTTCAGCACACTGTTCTCCAGCTCCCTAACTTGTTTGAGGCTATGCAAAAGTTAGTTATATACTTAAGGATATCTGGACATGTATGACCCTCCAGAGCCGTGGTTATAGAACAGAGATCCCAGAAACAACTTTGAAGGCACTCAGCATCAATCACCAGGGATGCTCCTCTGATTTCAAGAGAAGTATGAACATGACTGAAGATTAGGAAATTACAATCTTCTCAGACAGGAAAAAAAAAAAAAACATCTTTTTTGGTGGGGAAAGATTGGATACTTCAATACTGCTGTATAAGTAACAAATCAAAGCTTGGTTCCCTGAAATTAGAAAGAATTTGGACTCCGGAAGCAGTAATGGCGGAACTAAGTTTAGTCTTAAGCAATACTAGTTTAAGCACTGTAGAGAACGGGGATACATGGGCAATGATACAAATTAAAGAGACCATTTTTCAAACAATTTTCTGCTTTATAACAGCCCCAGCAAAATGCATGACACTGACTACAGCATGAAAGCTTAATAAATAGCAGGACTTTTGGGGGTTTTTAGAAGTAATTTGTTTTCATTTTCTTATGAGTATTTTCCAAGATTATTTTTTAAATCTCTATCCCATACTCAGATTAAAAATGAAAGTTTTGGAGCACAAACACTTGAGCAGAAATATTTCCCCTTTGACATGAAACTGCAGAGACAAAGATTCCAGCCAACTCTGCCTGGGACCTGACAGTGTTCCCAACTTAAGCCCGCCCAAGTCACCAAGCCCAAGTCAGGGAGCAATAGAGCTGGCCTGTTCTGGTTTTACTGTAATTCCACCGACTTTATATAAGCTTAGACTGGTGCTTCTGCCTGCCTGGGACTCCAGTTTCCAGCCCCGCAAAGCAGTGCAGGCCCATTTTCATTAGAAATGTAAATTAATAGGCCAGACTCATATACCAAGCTGGAGTAGCAAAGACACAAAGACACATACCTCTCTGCCAGTGCTATTACGTGACCATGAAATCCAGCAAGCTGACAGCACGATGAACAGCAAGGGAAAGGTGACATTTCAGATTGCTGCAGTATGATTTACCAGAGCTTATCTGCTAGAGCCCTAAGAGACAGAAATAAATTAGCAAGGTTGGGAAAATGCTGCACGAACTCCCTATCTTACAGCCACGAGGGGTGGGGACGCAATCTGTGAACTGTATTCCTGGGCAAGCTTCTAGACCTGACTTTTGGCTCAATACTCACTGGGTTTTTAAAGGCTATTTTTCCAAATGCAACCAGAGATAGAAACAGCACCACATATGTAATTTGTATAAAAAGCAAATGTTTATGAAGGAAGTAGTGATTCCACATGAACTGTCACAAATACCAAATTTTCACTGAAAAAAAAAAAATCCTGGGTCAGAAACTGTTGGACTCCTTCAGTGGAACATCATCAAAAAATCAAATCCTTCCTACTGCTTTTGGTCAGAAAGTATGATATATCACAAAAAATACCACCTCAAGACAGCCTTTAAATTCATGTTAGCAAGATCAGACCAAGGAGATTACTGTTTGCAAGTGTCAGGGAGCAAGGACTCTCTCCCAGTTACTCCAGGATCCCAAGTCTCTCCACAGGAGATGCACCTTCTGGTGCAGTAAGACTCAGATCTCCATGTGGCAACCGTTACTACAGAACTATGAACAACAGAAATGCACTGAATTCACTAGGACTCACTTAAGCTACCTTCTAGAAAGCGGCATCAAACACAAAGTGACTGTGACACCCAAAGCACTTGTTACATTCAATTCCAAAAGGGGCTTCTCTAAGTGGACGGGCTTCAGCTTAATATAGAGACAACATGAGCATCAAGGAGAGAGGCTTGAATTAAAAAGTATTCAAGTTTAAATCACATCCAAAACAGAGTGTAAAAAGAGGAAACAAGAAATACCAGACAAATCAGACCTTACCACAGCAAGAAACAAGACTACAGTAAACACAAAGCTTTGAAGGAATCAGTGGAAAGAAATCATAAAAGGTAAGGCTGTCTTCAGTTTTAGATCTCACTTAAAGGATGGCTATTTCCTGTGACATGAAGTCAAAAACCCCCTTTTACATCAGTCCGGGGTTGGTTGAGAGACAAAATAAATTAGCACCACCATTGCCAGAGACATATGGATGTCAGTGGAAAGGCTCCTAACCAAGCACACACCAGATAGTTTTTAAGGTTAAGAGACATGGCCTTTGTTTCCAACAGCCAGAAGACCAAGATAATATATATATTTCTGAGTTTTAAATGCTACTCCACTGTTTCAATTCTAATTCCTTTTCCTTAGTGCTTGATTTACAGCTTCCTGCATGTATATAATGCTAACACAACAACTTATTTAGCTTTGGATTATTATTTCCATACAGTAAACAGCAAATGCTAGAGAACCCACAACTCTCATTTCAACAGTCATTTAGCAAGAGGAGAGATTTATTTGATGATAGATGACATTTTTTTCCAACAACATTAGAGAGTGCATGGGTTCTGCTGCTGCTTCCAATTACCAATGCC
Organism: Steatornis caripensis; assembly: GCA_013398225.1. NCBI lineage: Eukaryota > Metazoa > Chordata > Aves > Caprimulgiformes > Steatornithidae > Steatornis > Steatornis caripensis. Next base: position 170,421 of record VZSC01013297.1, on the reverse strand, counting down.
ATTTGTCAAGACAGGGGAGTAGTTCAAAACTCACGACCATAATTAGTTTCTTTTCTGACATCTCAAAGACTTCCATTCCAATGTTAGATCTGCACCAAAACCGGAACCATTTATATATTGCTTCAACCCAGAGACAACTAGGATACCAGTCCCTTCCAGAGAGTCTGGTATGTCAGAGACCAAAAAAAAAAGTGTAAATGAAAAAAATAGTTCTGTTCTCCAGCTGACAGAGCAAACATTCCTGGAATGTATTTTATGCAAACTGTATATACAAATAAGGAATTATTTTTACTGCTAGCCTGACTTTCTTCTAGCTTTTAATCTTAAAAAGAAAGCTGAAGATACTGTTCTAAAAAGAGAAAGACAGGCATAGATTTATAGCAGTTTGCTACAAATCAGATTGACTCAGGCAACATGCACAGTTTAATCTGCAGGAACATACTTCCAAGGAAAAGTCTCCCTCCTCTTTGATCAGCCATTGCAGGTGATGAATGCCTCAGCACTGCCGAATGCAGTGAGAAGCAGACTCCTGGAGTCTGTTGCACAGCCAAGCAGAGCCAACCCAAGGCTTTTCATCCATAGACACTGAATCAGTTTGGATGCCCAAGCATGAGAGATCAGGGACAAGCTGCTCCTGCCATGGGGAAAAAAATGGGAAGAACCCGGAATGAAGAGCGGTGGGACATGAAGTCCCAGCAGCTGCATGGCCAATGGCAGGTGTCATGCTTCTAGCCTGGCAGGCCGCTAAATACCATGCAGCTGCTGGCTCACTCTCCCCCGCGCCCTGGGGAGGAGAAAATAGCAAAGGTAAAGAAACTCGTGGGTTGAGGTAAAAACAATTTAATAATTCAAATAAAATAAAAGAATAATAATAATAGAATATACAAACAAGTGATGCACAGTGCAACTGACGACCCACTGACCAATGCTCAGCCCATCCCTGGCTAGCAATCCCAGAGGAGAGAAATCCCAAAACTGCAACCCTGGAAGAGAGAGCATGGCATGGCATATTCCATTGGCCCATTTGGATCCATTGCTCTGGCTGTGCTCCCTCCCAGCTTCTCATGCACCTGCACGAGAAATCAAGTTGAAGAGTCCTTGATTTCTCAGCAACAACTAAAAACATCGGTGTATTATCAACATTCTTCTGATGTCAAACGCCATCCTAAATCCAAAACATAGCGCTATTCTAGCTACTAAGAAGAAAATTAGCTCCATCCCAGCTGAAACCAGGACAGGCAGGGTGGGTGGAGCCTTGCACGGCTTTGGCACAGGCCACTCAGGGAGCCATCTTGCTGCCCACAGCAGCCTACTTATCTTGGGCAGCTGCCTACTTCTCTTACATCTACAGCTGGCCCTGCAGATAAGGGCGGATGATGATAAAGCAGAAGGATTTCAGTAACGCTTGGAGGCCACTCATTTCCCAGTGTCCTGCCAGTGATATTTGTACAGTGGTCCTTCTGCACCTCATTTATGCCTTCAAATTCAGCAGGAGAGAAACCATGCAAGCCACGATTACCCACGAAGTGAGTCATAAGTGCACAGCACTGCAGCCATTCATTCCCAACAGAACGTTTCATCCTATGTCAGTAAACATTATATGTGCCTAAACAGTACTGCACAACTTAGCAACAGATGAAAATGAGCTGGAAAACCAGATGTTTTTGCCACTGATTAAATTCAAGTGCAAAAAACCTTTATTCACAACTATTAAGTCAAGAAATGGTGAACAGAAAAGAAAAATCCCATTTCACGCTTACGCTTGTAGTTTAATATTTTGTTCCATTTCAACTTAGAATTGCTTTTTATATTTTTTATTCAAAAACAAGGAAAAGAGGAAAACATTTTAAGANAAAAGAAAAATCCCATTTCACGCTTACGCTTGTAGTTTAATATTTTGTTCCATTTCAACTTAGAATTGCTTTTTACATTTTTTATTCAAAAACAAGGAAAAGAGGAAAGCATTTTAAGACAAAGCAAAATGAAAACCGTCACTTCTCGTCAAAACATTTGTTTAACCTCAAATTTTTCAGGTAGGTTTTCCTCAAAGGAAACCTCAGTTTCTTATTCAGACAGCATTCCCCTGTGGAAATTTTTAGTAAAATTGTTACATTGCCAGTAGCAGAACAAACTACTGGACTCTGCAGCTCTTAATTCACCTTGTGCGGGACTATCATACTACACACACATGCTTTCTTCCTCCAAGTCCTTCTCCACCTCTACATAAGACTCCTGTCTGTCCTATTTGTCCACATTGCTCAACACCCTCCCCAGCACTAATACTTCTGCTGCTTTATGCATTCCATTTCTTTACTCTCGCCACACCCATGTGCTGACTCCTCTCTTCTCCGTAAAGCATCTCGCTCCTTGCTGGTTCACAAGTCAGCAGTCAGTCTCAGCAAGAAAAACAAGCAGCCCCTTGCTGGGAGGGTAGGGTTAGGTAAGGAGGAGCTTCTCCTGGCAAGGAGACTTTGAGGATGCCCCTTTTCACCTTTACAGTACCTAGCCCCCATCTGGGAATTAGCTGGGTATCTTTACAGATTACGTGGAGGAGTACAAAGAAATTCTTAACAACGTCTCACCAAAACAGAGGCAAGACAAAAATCTTGTTTCCTGTTATTGTGTATGGCTTGCATCGGAAGTCACAACTGTGATCTGGGTCCCCGGTGTCCTTGGCACTGAGGAAAAGGCAATTTGTGCACCATATGCTCCACAACCTACAGAGGCAAGACAAACAGCAAGTGAACGCGTCTCTCATCCCATTTGATAGGTGGCGTAAAGCCAAGGAGTGACTTGCTGAAGTTAACAGTCCAAGGGGCTGAATGCAGCAGCTCTCCTGGCTCTCAGCTCAGCTCCTAAATCACACTTGCTCTCCTCATTCAGACCCTTCCTGGCAGAACAATGGAATTTATGCCTCAAAGAGCAATCCTGCCCTGGCTGGGAGATGGACGATAGAAAGCTTTAAAATATTATATCATAGCTCAGGTAGAAAAATAACCTTTGCACCATGAAACTGCAGCATATTTCTTTCACAGTTCCTGTTGAACTCATATTTCCCGATGAAGGGTTTTTCTTTTTCCGCTTTAGTAAAACTGCAAAGTGATGGAAAACTAACAGCTGAGGAAAACTACTCCTCCACAGTATGCAGCCAAAATTGCTGTCTCAAGAGGACAGGAAGGACCCTACAAGCTTCTCAGTTGGACCTCTGATCACAGAAAAAATGACCAGCTTCTCAAACGGACCTTGTAAAAAATCAGTTATAATGGCAATAAAAAAAGCCAAGGGTATCAGCCTTGGCAATTGAAATATTCCCTGCTTTGTCAGAACACTTTAGCTGTATCTAAAGCAATTACCCTACCTTTTGCAATGACACCTGTTTTTGGCTTGCCTAATGAGACTGTTCATTGCATTGTAAGAGCTGCTGGTTTCCTCTCTCTCTTCAGTACCTATATTCCCCAGAATTGCAGTCTTCAAGACAAGCAATAATATTTGTGAAATCACACAACGCATTTAGATAAAAATACATGATTTTTTTTTTAGCTCTCAGAAAATAGAACTATTCTGTTTTGCAATATTCAAAATTAAAGATTTCAGGGTTTTATTTTAAAATGACAATTTGAGAGAAATATCTTTTAAACAAAAGCAATTTATTTCTTTAAATAAATAAATTATGTATCCTTCCAAATTAACTATACTTTGAAGTTCTATCCATCGCAAACCAGAACACTTTGGTCAGAGCCATCCAAAATTTTGTATGTATTTTATGTATGTGTATATACATACATAGATATGAAATTGACCTTCACCAGAAGCCTGCAGGACTATTAGAAGCACTTCCTGTCAATCACTTCTGAAGAAAAAAAAAAGTACCAAATACAAAACAGCAATATCTAAATAGAAAGGCATATCTCTGATGACTTTCTCACCATGAACTGCTTGCAAGTAAAACCACATTTTTACATGTTAGAAAGGAAGCAGGAAGCCTCTGCAAAATTTAGAAGTTACTGACAGGTATATTGTGTCCATTCTCATGTAAGACTCTGCCTAAAGGTAGAGAGAGAGGAAGGTCAGCAACCCAGGCCGCAATAACCTGTGCCCTTTTAACTTAGCATGAACAAAGAGATCAGGGAAATAGACAACTTGGACAGCCTTGCAAGATGCAGATTGGGAGCGTTTTTACACTTTTTACAATGTAACAGCTTCCAACTAAACTGTAATTGCAAACACTTTTGCTGGAAAAATTGAATATGGGAGCCCATCTGGATTTGTTGATCGAATCCTGGGCCTCATCCATCACCGACAAAACTCAGAACAACTTTGCTATTAGTTTTTTCTGTGGGCTGAATCAAGCCTTAAGTGTCTCAGAAACATGTGTTGAAAGGTGAAGAACAACCTGAGGGGACACAGTCAGCTTGATTTGGGTATCATAACAGACATAAGTCTTACAAAACTAAACGCTGCCTTCAAAAAACCCAGCTTTAAGCTCCACCAGATACTTGTGTATTTTCATGAGTTAAAGCAAAACCTGTTTGGAGAAGGGAGTAGGTGTGGAAATTACTCTAGGTCTCTCTCAGCTACAACCACAGAGCTGGAGCATATGTGACACTGACGAGACAGCCTGAGCAACCCACAGCATGCAGGAGCCCTGGCCACAGTGGAAGTCCCATGCTGTAGGCAAAGGCAACCATATTCCCCTGAGATCACCCTGCTTAACAGCAGACAGACAGTGGAAGAGAAACACATAGACTTCTCCCAAGTCTTTCATATTTCAAAGACAGATAAGGGCTCTCCCTAATCTTTCGGTCTGGTAGCAAAGAAAATGTGTGGGGCTTGCTTCATCCGCTTTTTGACATCTACAGTGAAGATGTCTCCATCTTAGATGGAGACAGAGATCCCTTAGGATGCCTTTTATAGTCCAAGACAGGAAACAAGAACTTCTACAATGTAGTTCAGCTGCCTACATATTTAGAAATCTACTTTAAGAAAAGAGAAAATGAACTGCTGATGTGGCTATTGTTCTCTCTCTAATATAGAATCATAGAATAGTTTGGGTCAGAAGCGACCTTTAAAGGCCATCTAAGTCCAATCCCCCTGCAACGAGCAGGGACGTCTTCAACTAGATCAGGCTACTCAGAGCCCTGTCCAGCCTGACCTTGAAGGTTTCCAGGGATGGGGCACCTACCACCTCTCTGGGCAACCTGTTCCAGTGTCTCACCACCCTCATCGTAAAAAATTTCTTCCGTATATCTAGTCTGAATCTATTGTCTTTTAGTTTAAAACCACTGTCCTACCACAAGAGGCCCCGCTAAAAAGTTTTTCCCCGTCTTTCTTACAGGCCCCCTTCAGGTACTGGAAGGCTGCTATAAGGTCTCGCTGGAGCCTTCTCTTCTCCAGGCTCAACAACCCCAACTCTCTCAGCCCGTCTTCATAGGAGAGGGGCTCATCTGGACTTGCTCCAACAGGTCCATGTCCTTTTTATGTTGGGGGCCCTAGAGCTGGACACAGCACTCCAGGTGGGTCTCACAAGAGCGGAGCAGAGGAGGAGAATCACCTCCCCCGACCTGCTGGAGGCCAAGCAACCCGCTCAGACTGTAGGCATCCACGCTGGGTCAGATGAACTGTGCTTAAAAACAGCATACAGGGTAAAGAAGCAGCATGCATAGTAAAGCTTTTTTGGTTTTCCTTTTAATAAAGAGGACTGTAAAGTACTGTGAAGATAACTATTTCCCCCCATCTAGTGGTGGGATTGCATTTTAAAATGTCCCTCCGATCTCAGTTGACTGCATTTTGAAACTGGTGAAGGATGACAATAGTACCACTGCTCTGCAAGATCCAAAAAAAAAAAAAAACCAACCCCACCAACCTGTGGCTGTGATCACTGCAAGTCCCACAAACCAGGTCCTGGATACTGGAAACAGTCCTCGCTTCCCAGTTCTTTGCTCTAACCTCCAGATCATGCTACCTCTGCTTTCAAAAGTGCTTAAAATATATGACAGATATAAACCTACCATACTAGTCATTAGCTTATTTATAGATTGGCTACTAGGGATTGCTCTGCACAACTATAGCTTATTACTATTTTTAGCCCTCCTGAACAGCTTTGTTATTCATCTGCAGAAACTGCCATTGATATGTCACATCTGCTTCATGGTCAACTCACCTTTTAACTGTTCCACCAAATGCAAATGAAAGAAGTTTTACTTCTGGACTTGGAACAGCTTTTGAGGCCATAATCCAGCTCTGGGTCAGATTCTCAGCAATGTTCAGCTGAGCATCACAGTTAGATGTTTCTAAGCTAGTTCTTGTCCTTACTACACATGTTAAAGTTATACCATGTTCCTAAAGGACAAGTCTGAATTGTGTTTTTTTACAGACTACAGACTGTCACGCTGTTCCGTATAAGAGGGCGTATCCTGTTTATTTTTTGAGATGTTCTTAGGGATTTTTTCAAACTAGGGCTTTCAAAAGAATAGCTTTGTTAACAAAAGTTGAAAAAGTTGCCAGTGTGCATTTCCAAAAAGAACGTACCTACCTAGGATACCTATTTTTATACTGAATCTATGCTCCATACTTGTTTTCCTTCTGGTCATTAAAGTCACTGGATTCAAATACAGTAACCTTTCTGTGGGCCTAGGTAATGTTCTCTGAAGTCTTCAGTTTCAACTGAAATAGGCTTGAAAGACCAAGTACACACAGCTGAGAATTCACAGAGCACAAACAGGTACACAAAATACATCTCATACAGACCATGAGCAATATGTCAAAAAATGTTATAACAAGGCTGAACGTGGAAAAGTCTGTTACAAGGCTGGCTATCGTAAGGTAACACTGAATTCAGATAATTCATCGTGGATTGAAGTGGAGCGTAATGAGCCAAAAAGACATTTTTTAATTACCTGCCTTTCCTTTACCTCCCCACAGCGTATTGAGCATTACTGTAAACAGAAATGCTCATAGATAACACCGCTTACCTTCCCACTGGGTAGGCACCAACAGTAAAGTCCCAATACACCACATAGTTAAGTATTTTCAAGATGTACTCAGATGAATAGGTAACTAGCTTAATAATACTTTAGCTGCTCAAAATTCAACTCCAGCCTTCTCCAGCCAAGCTATAAAATGCTTGCTGCTAGTCCTACAACCATTGTGTATTCACTCCACTCGCTCTTTTCCCCATTCCTGTTCCTCAGCTAAAAAAGATCTTTGCAAACAAGTAACACCACAATTGGCCCTAAATTTATCATCTTTCACTGACTCTAGATCCAGCCTAGACATGGATTTTCTAACTCCCCTCTTCACATACTCTTTTGCTGCTCTCCTGCTTCCTGACTGGGACCTGGGGACTAAGAGGAGAAAGGGTTTTCTCATGAGAATTAAATCACATTTTTTTCTATCCAGCCTTAGCCTTAAGTGAGAGAAGGTTACAATGCTTTATACAACAGAGAAACACAATCCATTTCTATGGCAGGGTAGGAAATAACTGTCGCATCATAACTGATAGGGGGTTTATTAAATCGGGTATCTAATTCATTTCATCCTCTTCAGCTTTTCATCCAATGCTATGATGCCATTCCTTCAACTTCTGTGCTGACAGACTTTTATTTATCTGGTTTTATAACAAATAGATGGAAAAGAAACGACTGATCCCAGGTACAAAATTGCCTTTGGCAAAAGTTACATTCAAAATCAGAGCAAACAAAGCCTGCAGCTGCTCCCTTGCCTCCCGTGCCAACAGTAATAACCAGTTACAATAAAACTAGGCCTACCTGAAACAGAAGCAGAAGGTACCCGATCCTCAGCATAGATAAATCTGTGGAAATGAAAGCACTCTATTAGCTGGCAAGTTTTGTTTCACCTTCACCTTGTATCACTGTCCTTTATCCCCCAAACCTGGGAATGTGCTATAGAAATAAGGACTTACAAGTGCCTGTACCAATATCTCTCTGAAGTCTTGCTTTCACACAATTTACAGTTAGCAACCAAGTCGTCACACATTCACCTCTGTATGCCTCTAAGCCAGTGGGATGCACTAAAGACAAAACTCTGACATATTCCTCCATGTATTCATCCTTTGGAAAGTTTATTGCTGTTTTGCTCTTTAACTAAATAAAAGGTTTGCATGCAGCAACAGGTAAAAGTCGGGGGCCTTGTCACAGACCTACTTGGAATCAAAGGCTGAAAAGTTAGTGAAAATAAGGCCACGGGTACACATAGAGGTCACCATGGCAGTTACCACACTGAAGCTGGCAGGATCACAGAAACCTGTCCTTAAACAGTACACTGAATTTGCCTCCCCACCATGGATTTTCAATGCCCCTTTCAGTGCAAATCCTTTTCTTTTAGCCGAGCTATCAGTCTGAAATTAGAAGAATTTCAGTTTACAAGTTGGCTTTCACAGGATCCTTTTCGGGGACCAGCAAAGTATCTGCAACACGGTAAAGTACCACAGAGCACCAGGCAGCAGAGATACGCCACAAATGCCTGTGAATACATTGCCAGGTACACATGTACGCCTACAACTTTGTAAGAAAAAGGCATTCTTTGGCAACTAACTGGATTTAACCTGAACAGGCAAGGATTATTTGCTTATTTTTCAATTAAAAATGAAACCTCACAGGCATCCTCACTTACGCTTGGACCTTCCTTTATTAAGGAATAGAAAGAAACATTAGCTTTTGCAGTCACCAGCAATTAAATTCACTATTCGCTCTTTAGCCTGCAGTTCCAGGGATAGGGTGACCTCAGATAGCACTTCAGTTGGTGCTAGACTTGGCTTTTGAACTGTACTCTGGATGCTACACAATTAACTGCAAAACAGATGTCTCTGAATCAGGCAAATTGCACTGATGGATCACTGTCCAAAAACAATGAGGTGTAGCTGTCCTAGTGGAAGAGCACAGCCATACCAACTACAAGAACCTCCGCAAGATGAAAGAATCTGCACTTTGTTAGCCAAAATACTACAGAGAACCCAAGAATTGACACAGGACTCAGAAACTGGGATTAGCTAAGCATCCATAAACTATTAAAACTCACCACCTGAATTACTTGATCTCTAATGCTCAAAGCCACCAGACAAGACATTACCAGCCTCTCAGAAGTTGAATTGTAGCTTCTGGAAACTGCCACGCTTCAGAGACCATCCTCTACAGCTCAAATACTAAGGAAGTAGTATGTACAGTTTGGGGTCAATGCTTCTAATCTCTCCATGATCTTTCACCAGAAAGGCCTTACCCTAAGCCACTGCTTAAAAACTACAGACACTAGTGAAAGGGAAGAAACTGAACTTGAGTCAATATTCTCCACTTCAACCATTCAGATGGCCGCCCATGGTTATAGACAGACCTCCTCAAACCACAGGTTACTTATTACCTCAGAAGGGCCCTACGACACCACTCTTTCTCTACGTTGCTCCTCCTCCACAAGCCAAAGTATTACTAAGGACACAAAGCAGTCAGCAGCAAAGCCCACTCTTTCCTTGACTAATTTGCAGCACTCTCATGAACGTCCCTTGCACACAAACCCTTTCCTACTCACGCACTTCACACAGACCCTTCCCCACATACCCCATCCCTCCACCCAGCTAACATTTCCCCTCCAAGTACGTGGCATCACATATGTGTTTTCCCCCACCTTACCACATATTTCACACCATTAAGAAACACTATTTCCTGGCCACAAGAGCGCTGTGCTCTTTAGCAAGCTGTGCTTTCACTTGTGAGACCCAGACCTTCCTCATACAGCCATTTCTGTTACAGGAACAAACCTCTGCAAGCATTAATGGCCAGCCCACATGAGCACCCACCTTTGGGTCCCATCTCTACAATTTCAGAGAGCCGGTCATACTGTGAGTGAACTGCAGTGGCAACAACAAATTTCAGAAACTAAAATCCTCTGCTGATCAGCAGAAAAGGTACAAGGCAGAAGTGGCAATATAAACCAACCTGAAACATGACATGGAGGGAGCATTTCCTAAATGAAAAATACTGGTCTCTATAGAATGATGAAGCCCACAAAAGGCAGGAGTAAGCAAGGTTCTTCAACCATCATTATTGGTGGTGCCCTATGTCTGGGCCCAAGGGACGCTGTTTCTTACCCTGCTTCTGGGGCTCGCACAACCTGCGGCAGGGTGGCTCCCCACACTCTGCAGATGGGACAGGTAACCACAAGACAGACAGGAGCAGGTCTGTGCTGAGGGTCTGTAACAGAGGTGGACTTTTACACTGGTCACAGCAGCTCACCTTGAACACTGGTGGTGGATGCCTATGTGCCAGTTCATTCAGACCTGATGACACCAACTCTTCTCACATTGGCCACCATAAAATAATCTGCATCTGTCAGGTATTGTCACCACATGTAAAGTTTAGAGCAAGGACTAAGCAAGGAGCTAGTTTGCCACTTCTAAGGCAAGTAGTGTCTCCTCTAACACACTCCTCTTGGTCCAGGTATCCAAACAACTCCATAAAACAATGTGAAATGTGTTATTGCCCACAACAGCATTGTGTGGGTCCATAAATCACTGAGGTATTAGATGCAGATTGTATTCCATGGCAGATAAAATTTCAATATAAATTAATAAATAAATTATTGGAACCTCAATCTGAAATGTCACTCTAACATTTTGCCTGATTTGTTATTTTATCCTTGACCGGCTGGCTTTAAAAAAACAAACAAAAAAAAAATCAAAAAACCCCACACTGGGAAAATTCTGAGGGAAAAAACCTCAGCAAGACCAGAGATAAAGTCTCTTCTCTTCACGATGCTCTTCAGCTAAAAAGGTGATGGAAACACCATACAGGTCTGTAAAATAGATGGGTACTGTTGAGAAATCAATGTTAACCTTTCACATCCTTTGAAAAAGGAGAGTCTAAGTAGTCCTTAAAATCAAATTTTGAACACAGAGAGTATGTGGACAGTGGCAAGTTTCCACCTAACCACCATGGAATAAACAACTCTGAACAATCAGTCTTCTCACCAGACTTTGTAGCAGCCAGCTCCGTAGTTCAGACAATTGCAGTGCACACCAGCCAGTCTGGCTACATTCAAAATTCCAGGACAGGGGGCAGAGAAATCATGATGGCAACTCCTTCCATCAGCCCTCTTGTATGAGATATTGCAAGTTTCAAACCACTCTGATTTCCCATTTAAACACCCAACTTTCTGAAAATGCAAGGGGGCACTAGAGGCTTTAAGGTAAATCACATGCTCCTTGGACTTACTATGTCTTCCCCAGCAGATGCAGCCAAAGCATCTACATGTCCTAGTAGATACTGGCTCCTAATGAAACAAGCATTTGGATGCTAAAAGATACTGAGCATTACCCCGTACAGTTAAAAGATAGTCCATGGCACCAGAATTTATTTCTGTGCATAGCTCAGTAGAACTTTAGCAAGTTGATCTCTGTACACAGTTTAATTCCTTCCTCTTATTTGTGATACCAGAAAAAAGAGTTTAGGCTTAATATTTGCTTTTGCTTTCTGTCAGGGGATGAATATCACTCAACAGCACCTTTAGTAGACACCGTATACGTACACAGTAAGACTGCGGTTCCTGTACGAAATTGGCCCATTGCCTTTTGTAACAACACAAGCCTCCTGAATGCTGCCCCCTGATAGCTGTTACGTGAGCTTTATCCTCCCTGAAGGACAGCAAGAAGCTTCTGTAGGCTGTACACTAGGAAGATTTGGACCCATGGATCCAACCAGGCTATACGATTAATAGGACATCTTCTTCTACAGACACACTTGGGCAGTGCCTAAAAATATACAGTAAACATTCCTGGGTTTGCCTCTGTATCTCTAGAGTAACAGCACCAGTGAAAAACACTTTGAATTCTTCCTCGTGTAGGATCAGATAGTTGCCTTTCCATTTGTATATGGTTAGCAGGACTTTGATCTTAACCTGCAAATGATACAGTAATTACACAGTGCAAGCTGCAGGAGTTCTGGTGGAAGCATATACAGTTTTCAGCAAAACAGGAACTAGACTAGCTGTTTTAAGAATCTGCCTTCCTTTCCCCAAAACATATACTTAATGCAAAAAATACAATTCTAGCTAAAGAGAAATTACGGGCTTTGGTTTTTATTTAAAGAAATAAAAAAAGAAAGAATAAAAAAAAAAGTCATTCATTAGGTCATAGGACACTAGGACAGCTTGTGAGGTACCAGGCCTGAATGACACAAGTTGCACAATGAGAAAGATAAATGAAATCTAGATCATTATGTTAGTATATTGAAAATTGCTAGATAAGCCAGTGACCCATGACAGTGCTAGGAAGTTACATAAGACTTCACTGACTAGCCAAGTTACTACAGGATCTGATCACTATAGTGCTGATCTATGCATTCTAGTGCATAGGGCCGCGCTGTATCAACATGCACGAGCAAATGGAGTGCCACGGGTGGTCTTACTGACTCAGGGGCAATGATGTCTAATTGCAAGATACCACCTGACTGAAGCCCATTAATCTTTACTGTAACTTCCAAGATACTCAGCAGAAAATGTACAGTTAACTCCTTTATATGTTCAGAGGCACAGCTGTGGCTCTTCACCTCCACTCCCATGGATTAACCACACACAGCTGTAAACATCAGTTTGCTGCAAGTGCAGAGCACAGACTGCAAATCAATAAAGGTTGATACTATTATATTTTTAAACAATTAAACGTTCTTTTCAAAAAGAACAGCAGCCACTCAGAATTCAACTGCATTGGGAGTCACTAAGGACTAGAGATTGCTTGTAGGCGCAGCTTTGAACGCAGCAATGAGTATCCTGTACTCAGTGGCAGTCCTGTGAACACTTGACAAAACACCCAGAGCCTCACTCTACAGTGACAAGATTATCGCTGTTCCTGGCTACAGGAGCAAAACTCCTCTATGGCAGCAGCAGATTTCAAAGTCCGTGTTCTATTACAGGACAATAGCAAACAGCCGGGTAACAAAGCTTTATTGCTTCCCCATCCAAACACTATTTATGCCTCCTCCTTCTCAACCTTCAATTGTATTTTGGAAGAGTAATACATGAGAACAGTTGGACGCCTTTTCTCTTTTCACTTCATAATTGTCTCCTATCACAAGAAATGCTAAAAAAGAAAAAAGAAAGAAGCAGGTTCTTAAAGAGGAGGAGTCAAGTCCTGAGCTAGCAAAAACTGACTGGCTTCAAATCCCATTTCAAATCTGCTGAGGATCTAGTCACAGTCTTTGATTTGTTTCCTCAAAAACCAATGACCCAGACTCTAGGAACATACCATGTAGCTGCTTTATAGAAGGCATACAATTTGCAAACTAAAGTGATAAATGCATATAACAAGACTTTGGGAAAACAAGTTTGTTCATATTTTCCCTAATCAAATAAAACATATAAATACATCAGGCTAGTGTCTCAGGAACTGGATGGATACAAGGTCAGCACCATGAAGCACAGTCATTAGTCGTGCCTCTCACTGAAAATGCTCTCTAGTCAACAACTCGCACTGTCCTCTTTGGGAGCAGCCAAGCGCAAGATTCTTTTGCAAAATCTCGCCCTAGAGTGTTTTGCACAAGCTTTGAGGTGAAGCATCTGAGCACCCAGACAGACCACCGAATGCAAGCAAGACTTCGAAGAAATGACACAAGGCATTTCAAAATTCCAGCCAGCACCAACTTGCACAAAACTGGTAGCTCCAGGCTGAAAGCAAAAAGACTTGACATGTTCATCTCGGTCCTCTGCAGGAACAGACCTCGGATGTGTGATGGGGAACCCTTAAGCCTCCAAGGTCCTTGTGAAATGATGGCCTTCAGTTTTATGCCTGTAAGTCCATACTGCGAAATGATCATGTCAGCAGGCCCCATAATGCACTTACCAGCACACGGATTGATCAGGCCCTGGTGACTGAAGTTTTCTCCCATGCCCAGGTTTACAGGTAAGGCACTAGGTGTGCTGATGGGAATTTACCTCGGCTCTTCCTGTGCTGCTATAGCCTGCAAGGAGGAGAATCTCACCTTTAGACTGTCAGAACAACATCGTTTCCCAGCACAATAACACTTGCAAAACAAAAACAAATCTAGACTGGCAAATTGAGGAAAACACAGAAACCAAAGTTGTTCCATCTGATCTGATAATGGCTCCCAAATGATTACAGCTCCAGGAAAGTGTTTGGGCTGTAACCTGGCACTGAAAAGCCAAATCAAAATGTAATGTACTTAAAACCCAGTATCATTCGATCACCTTATGAAAAGGCAGTATTATCTACCCTGTGCATTTGCAAGCAGACAACTATGTTTTGAAAATGTTTGTATTTCCTACTTTTATGGGTTTAAAATACTCACTGTAAACATTAAGTGCATTATGCAACCTGTAAATGTAGTGTTTGCCCTTGGTTCTCCTTGTATTTTCTGGTACATCCTTATGCTCCTCACCTTAAGAGGTCAAAATGCTTTTCACATACACTGCTGTGCCTCAGTCCTGGGGAGGCCAATCTAGTAGCCAAAAACTTGCTCTTGTCAGGAGTGCAGAGTTTTCCAGAGTCTTTTAAAACCCTCACCTCTTACATTGGAGTTTTATACTTTCTGAAGTTATCTCCCATTGAATTAAATATTGTCCAACTCAGCACAAAATTTCACAGATCTAGCAATTAACAAGATGTCAATGCTTTTCCTTAAAGGAGGGATGACCAAAACGAAGTACTATCTGAGAGCTTATTGATATGACAGAGCACTGTATTATGTGTATCACTGTAATTTTGCTACGGAAATATAATTTATTTCCTGGTTGGATCCGACCTCAAATCCATTCTGATGTTCTGCCCAATGGGCAGCAGCCAGTACTAACACTTCAAAGGAAAGATGTAAAAAAAAAAAAAAGACCCTCTACGAAACAATGACCATATCCACAACACTTTCTTCTGTGCCTCAAAGAGGAGTTAGCTTATACCTCTGAAGAATACAGTTCAAGAGAGACAGGGAACTACTGGAGAGAGTCCAGCAGAGGGCAACAAAGATGATGAGGGGACTGGAGGAAAGGCTGAGACACCTGGGTCTGTTTAGCCTGGAGAAGAGAAGACTGAGAGGGGATCTCATCAATGCTTATCAATATCTAAAGGGCGGGTGTCAAGAGGACGGGGCCAGGCTCTTTTCAGTGGTGCCCAGCGACAGAACAAGGGGCAATGGGCACAAACTGGAACACAGGCAGTTCCACCTGAACATGAGGAGGAACTT